>CAWUFW010011937.1:0-578180 GCA_963921515.1 Calotriton arnoldi
GACAGTGTAAAGCATTTGTTGTACACACTCAGTCAGCAAATGAAGCCACACACTCAAGAACTGGAACTCTAGGCCAATGGTTTGTATATAAAAATATAGTTGTTTTATTTTAGAACCAACAATGGGTGTCAAAATATACTTTCAGAATGAGATGCTTTAGTTAACTACTGTTCAATTGGCAATAGACTTTTGAATGCAATAGTTACAGTTGTTGCAATATGCAACACAATTTTAAACACAATTATACATTGAGCTCAATGGAAATTTCTGGTTAAATGCAATAGATTACTTTTTGGATTACTTTTCTAACCACGGGACTGGATCTTGGATTCAGTCCCGGGACACTTCCTGTAAACAGGTGAGAAAAAGCGCTTTGGTTATGGTAGTGATTTTTGAGGAATATTACTGTATTTCAAAAGTTGACACTTAGAAACTTTTCTGGGTAAAATTACCAATGTTATCCTAGGAAGGAAATACAGTTTGCAAGCAAAGTATGTTTACGTTACTTTTGTAATCCAGTGCTGGACTCCTAGGTTCAGCACTGGGACATTTACTTAAAACAGGTAAGTAATTACGTTTTTGTAGTTTGTACGATTTTTAAAGAATATTTGTATGATTCAGAAATCGACACTTAGAAACTTTTTCAACAAAAAGCAGGCAATGATATCCCATGAGAGGAATTTCCAGTTACTGGTAAGTACGGTAAAAATTACTTTTCATGGTCGGTACTGGACTAAAAGATGCAGTACTGAGGTCTCTCCTGATAGTAGGTGAGTAATTCGGAATTCGTTACTGTTGTGATTTTTAAGCAATATTTTGGTATTTCAAAAGTGGACACTTAGAAGAAATTTCACAGAAAACCAGTCAATGGATCCCTATGTAAGAAAATTCAATTCACCGGTAAGTTACTTTTAACGTTATTTTTGTAATCCAGTGCTGGACTCCTAGGTTCAGCCCTGGGACATTTACTTAAAACAGGTAAGTAATTACGTTTTGGTAGTCTGTACGATTTTTAAAGAATATTCTTTTTTTTCAAAAGTCGACACTTAGAAACTTTTTGGAAGAAAAAGTGTCCATGTTATCCTATGAGGAAAAATGAGTTATCGGTCTCGAGGTAAGTAATCGGTCTTTTGAGTTAGGGTTCTGGGGTTAGACTCAGGGGTCTCCCAGGGTCAGTGATGCACTGTTGTTGCACCCTCAGCGGCACTAGGGCGGCCGGGTGCAGAGTGTTGAGGCCCAATGTTATCCTATGGAGGATAGGGGGACTCCGTTGGTGGCGGCTGGCAAGCAGGCCACGGGGTTGTGGGAGCAAAGCTCCTAGGTTAAGCTCAGGCACGTTGGGGACCAAGTTAGCACCAAAGAGGCACCTCAGCGGCACTAGGGCGGCCGGGTGCAGAGTGCTGTTTTGAGGTCGGGTGCCCTGTTGATTTCAATGGAAATTTTCGGTTTTGGTTTTCAGCTGCAGGCTCGGTCCAGGAAGACTTCCAGGAGGAACCAACAGCTGGGCAGGTAAGCTGGAGGGCTCGGGGACGTAGGTGCACCTCGGGTTCCTTTCTCCAGGGCGCAGGGCGTCTGGATGCAGGGGTGTCTTTGAGGTCGGATTTCACCTTACCGGGCCACTCGCGGTTGGGGGGTTCTCCGTGCAGAGGCTGCAGGCGACGTCGGGGAGTCCTGGAGGGGTCAACCCACGGTGGACTCGGACCCTGGAGAGCTGGGGACCTCGCTGGGACCGGTGGGCCACTTGAACTCGGGCTGTAGGCGACGGGTGCAGTGGTGGTTCCAGGCGTCGGGTTTCTTTCTCCTCAGCAGGCTCGGAGTCTTTGTTTGGTGTTTCTTTGAACAGAGCTGCTGTTCACAGGAGATCCGGTCTTTGTTGAAGGCAGTCAGTCCTCCCTGGGGTTCTGGAGGTCGCTGGCTGCAGGACAAGACTATTTTTGGCGCAGGATCTCTGGAAACTGCAGACGGGCCGGTAGGGCTGGGGCCAAGTCAGTTGTTCTCTGCAGTCTCCTCTGCCTGGCGTCTTCTTTCGTCCTTTTTCTTCTTAGGTTGCGGGAATCTGAGGAAGGAAGGTTCAGGGTGCCCCTAAATACTAGATTTAGGGCGTTACAGGTAGGTAAAGGGCAGGGACCAATGGGTCCCTGCCCTGGGGTGGGTACACCCCCTATCCTGCCACTCTCCTGTGGGAGGGGGCAGGAGCCTAGTCCTGATTGGGCAGGGCTCCCCATCTTCAAGATGGCGAGAGCCCGGAGATGTGCTTCACCTCGCCTCCCCCACCTGAGGGGTGGGGTTGGCAGAGGGTGGCACACCCCTTTCCTCCCTTGGTGTTTCCCTCCAGTCTTCCCACCAGGATGGGGGAGGAACCGGTGGGGACCAGTTGCTGAGTACAGCAGTGGTCTGGGAAGCCTGCAGAGGCGGAATGCCTTTGAAGCTTCCCCTGCCCATCCTGGGGAGGGGGCCTAGCACCTCACTCAGGACGTGCATTGTTGCAGGCCCGGGAGAGCGGATGGCTCTCTACCCAGGGGTCCAGCAACATGTCTGCTGTGTGGCAGCCTAGGCAGCCCCTCAGACAAGACGTGGATTGTAGGTTAGGTTCAGGGGGTAACTCTAAGTTGCCCTCTGACGTGCATTTACAGTAAATCCCACACTGGCATCAGTGTGGGTTTACTGTGCTGAGGAGTTTGATACCAAACTTCTCAGTCTTCAGTGCAGCCATCATGGTGCTGTGGAGTACGTGCTGACGACCTCCCAGCACCATATACTCGGAATGGCAGCCCTGCACTTACAGTGCCCAGGAATGGGCCTGGGTACTGTAGGGGCACAGGGCTCATGCACCTGTGCCCTCACCACTGGCATAGGGAACCCAGCTAGAGGGGTGACTGAGGTATGCCAGGGCAGTGTGTTTAGGGCATGGCACACAGGGATGTGTGCCATGTCGACTCTCTGTTTTGTTCTGCACCAAGACACTCAGCCTGCAAGGGCAGTGTGTGTGTGTCAGGGTACAGGGCCTCTAAGGGTGGCACAATAAGTGCTGCAGCCCTTAGGGTCTTCTGGTCACAGTGCCCTGGGTACCTAGGGTACCATTTACCAGGGGCTTACCTGTGGCCAGAGATGCCAATTGGGTTTAGGCTGAGTACAGTTTTTAGGGAAGGAACACAGGCCCTGGGTACCTGATTGGCAGGGATCCAGGGCACACCAAGGAAAAGTGCATCAGTTATCAGGCAAAAAGTGGGGGGGTTACTGCAACAGAAACCCACTTTCCTACACAGGATATATACCTTTGCCAAAAAATATAACAACCACAGTAACCGTGAGGATAAGAAAAGGGCAAGGGAAGAAAGCGTAGAAAACAAATCTGCCAGTAGTATCTCACTGGCGTCTAGTGGAAGTATTACTTCAAACCAATCTACATCTGAGATCCCTTTAGGGGAAGGTACATCAAACTTCCAGAAAGAATTAGAACGAGTCCGACAGGGGGAGAGACAACCAAAAAAGGCCCCAAAAGAACCAGAAGAGGGGGGAGGGCAAGGATTAAGAGGAGACAGTCACTCCATGCTACTACGTCCCAAGAAAAATTAGAGAATACAATCAGTATTGATCAAATCAGGGTTTCAACCACGGGGGATACTATCGATTCTGCTGATATACATGCAACCCACCCAGATCTGAATATCATTAATTTGTCCAAAAGGGAATTAAATGAATGTGAATGTAATGTACTAAAAAGGGGATTGGGTGGTGATGGATGTACAAGATTACTTGGGCGAAATCACAAGACAATTAAACGACCATCAATGTTACGAATTGATAGGCCACAATCCCATTGATGAATTACAAGGTAACATAAATAGGAAATTGACAGAATGGAGGGAAGAATGTCTCATTACAGATGATGAATTTAAATACCTACATGTCGAACAAGCACGCTTCCCGTGCATTTATATTTTACCAAAAGTGCACAAGGGTGGCAACTTTCCACCTGGGAGACCGATTATCTCGGGGGTGGGTTCACCGACTGAGAGACTCTCAGAATTTGGGCTGATGCTGTGCTTAATTTTTAAGGATTGTCGAAAAATAAAGAAGGATATATATTTTTTCTACCACAAAGATACTGACTGTGCTTTTTTATTAATCTGAATTTGACTGGTTAGTGCACCACTCCATTGTTTTTCAATGATTCATCATTATTTACATTACAATCTCATAAGCAAAACTGGTCGTGATTCATGATTGCACCAGTTCTACATTAGGGCCTGTCCAATGGTTAATTCATAGTTATTCTTTATGTTCTTTCTCAAAAGTTAGCAAACAACGTTCGTCTGTAAGCAAGTAGGGCTGGGATAGTATACAGTACAGGCCCCGAACAGGGGAGAGTGTCGACGTTTCGACCCTAGTGCAATGAGGGCAGTTTGTATCCTCTGCGAACGGGTCTTCCTCAAGACAGAAAGGAGGGATGGGGGAGCAACTGATCATGGGTGATGCACAGTAAAAGTGCCGCCCTAGTTATGGATTTAAAGGTCCGCAATAGAATTGCGTGCTTGGTAACAGCAGTTTACCTTCAATCAATGGGTGAGAAAAATCGCCCACAGCGTCTCAATGAATCATCTTCGCACAGCCCGGGGGAATCCAGCTGTTTTGCTTGATTGGATCCCCCTCTTGTTTATTCTATCTTACTTCATGAGCACTTTCTTTCTTCACATTTTTCCTTGGAGCAACCACCCCTTTATCTTGAACATTGAATATGATAATATGTTATGAAAAGTGACCGAATAAAATACGAGTCACCAAAAAGCAATAGTGTGTGCCTTCTTTGAATTTTGAGGATATATTTGAATGCTCTTTAAATAAGTTAATGGTACATTATTGATTTAAACTATATATGTACCTCATGCTGTTTATGATTGTTTCAGACAACTAAAATTTAACATAAGTCTAGGACCATTGTTTTTCTATACCAATTATTACCCAGGTCCATTGACTTCTATGGGTTACCCCATTATATCTTAATGGTTACAAGTGTGTCTGAACAGAACCTACAACTATAAATTTGACCTGACAAAATAATTCTTTTTACAGGAATAAAACTTTCTTTAAAATATTTATAAGTCACACCCTAAGTATGCCTTCTTGCCCACAGGGCAGAGTGGATGGTATTTAAAAGTAGGACATGTAAGCATTTAATGTTAAACATGCCCTTACAGTGAAAATGCCCTCAAAGCTATTTTCAGTGTAGCAGCATTGACTTTTCAACAATCCCAACACCCCCCTCCCTGCATCCCTGCACGGTGAGACCCCAACCTCCCACCTCCCAAACTTGCAGAGTGCCTGTCGCCCATGAAAAACCCAGAAACCCATTCGTAAGGGGTCATGGTCTAGCCTCCAGCTTGAAGAGATATCCGTCTGCTGACTGGAATTTTCAGCCCCACAACTGCGCCCCTCTAGGCTAACGGATATGGACCTCCCTCCATGACTCCGCTACCCCACCAAGTCGGTCAAAAACACCTGTATACGATACTTGCGTCTGATCTACAAGAGTCCAAGGTGCCTGCCCCGGTGGCCAGGTACCATCATTGGAGTCCCCCCCTCCCCATACGGAACACCCCCCCTGTATAGAACCACGCATCAGTCTTGACCCGCTGAAGGGTGTCTCAATGTTTACTCAACTGTCCGTTGTCGTCGGAGCTATCCGCTGGGGGAGCTCCCAGCCCCCGGGCCCGACTCCTCACCACTCCGGTTCGTCTCCAATCGCCTCTGTCCTCCTTTGCGGCTCACGGTGCGCCAGCCCTCCAGCCAGTCGCTCGCTTCCTCCGGCCTGTTGAAGAAATGCGCCTTTCCATTGTCAAGGATTTTGAGTCGGGCCGGGAAGAGCATCATATACTTCACGCCTTGCTCCCGTAGGGCTCGTTTCACCCCATCGAAGGAGCGTCGCTGGCGTTGTACATGCAGCGTGAAGTCTGGGAAATACCGGATCGTAGCATTCTCGTGCCTGAGGTCGCCATGCATCCGCGCCGCCTGCAGAATGGCGTCACGATCCCTGAAGTTCAGGATGCGGGCGATGATGGTGCGCGGAGGGGCCCCCGGTCTGGGCTTACCCCCCAGCGCTCTATGGAAAAAAACTGCGAGAGACGTTTCGGCTTTAGATGGTTTAGAATTAGGTCTTCCAGAAAGAGGTCCACGGCTGGCCCCTCCATGCCTTCCGGTACCCCCACCACCCGGATGTTGTTGCGCCGGGCCCTACCTTTTTGATCTTCGAGCCGGGCGTATATGTCTGCCTGATTTTTCGTGAGAGTCAACACCTGTTCCTCCAAGCGTTTCGTTTTGGCTTGAACGCCCCCAATGTCCGCTTCCACCGTAGCTACCTTATCGGACATCTTGCGGAAGTCTGCCCGCAGGAGGTTTACCTCCTCAGTAACTGAGTCCAGTTTCGGCTCCAGCGTGCCTTTCAACGCACAGATCGCCCTCATAATGTCTTTCAGGGTCGGATCTGGGTCTTGGTCATCTCCGTCCTCATGCGAGTCCCTTCCGACCGCTCCGTCATCCCGCCCCATAGCAACCGTATATTTATCAATGTGATTAGTCTGCCCGGGCCCCGTTCCCTTGGTGCGACCCATGACACAGTCTGTGGAAGAATGGGGTCACTGGCCACCGACCACGGCCAGGTCCGCTATAGCCGGCGCCGTCTAGGGAGGGGGGGTTCTCACTCTTGCCTTTCTGCTGATACTGGCAAGGATCAGTCTGGGTGCGGCCCAGTCTCCAGGAGGACCACACCAGTGCCGCTGCACCAAGCCGAGGCCCACCACTGCTGTCGGGTAGTTGTTGTTCCCACTCTCCACTTGTTGCACAAGCAGGTCCTGGCAGCCTCCACCCGCCCCCTAGGGCCAAGAACCCTCAGCCCCAAGGGCCACTCGCCAATCCGCGGTGGGAGGGGGGAGTTGGGGGAAAGTACAGGCCTCTTCGTCGGCCAGTGCGGTCAGCCGTATATTTGCAGTCCGGTCATCCAGGGGGACCCCACCTAGATGATGGTCGTAGGCCCAGCGCTCCACTGTCCGGCAGCACCCTGCCAGTTTCAACGCACCCCCGGGGGCCAGGATCTCACTTCCCTGGGAGCCACGCTCCAAACACCAATCTGTGGGGGGGTCACTCCTCCAATCTCCCTCAAAGTCACTTAGCTGAAGCAGGCGTACCGTATGCGTCCTCGCGCCACCCGGCGGACGGCTCCAGCTGCTGGACGGATCTCGGCACTGCTGCTCCACGCGACCGCCTCCACACTGGCCTGGGACAGCCGCCTGGTTGCTTCACGGTCTGCCGCCCTCGCACCACGGTCCGCCGCACTCGCTCCGCCGATGCAGGTGCCTTCACCACGGGACCCCGCCACCTCGGCACCTCCACACCGGCAGGGCGCAGTCAGTCGCCTCTCCTGCAGCGCAACGCTGGGTTCGCGGCGGCGATTCCCCTTACGACCTCCGGAGGGCCGCCATTTTGCCTGCACTCGCGTCCCTCCGCCGAGCGTTCCACGGCTCCGTATCGGCCGATCTCCACCCAGATCACGGTGAGATTCAGGCTCCGCTGCTTCCCCAGCCGCTCGCCGCTCAGAACGGGCGCTCAAATTCAGGATTATGACGGATATATGGGGCAATTTCACTGTAGGCTAGCGCAGCTCACTTAGCCTGCAGCCATCTTCCGCGGCTGCTAGCCACGCCCCCGCAGCATTGACTTTGATAGAAATGCACTGGGATAAAATATTAAATTTAACAAATGCTATTTCTACCTAGGAAACGGCTACAAATTTCTGCTGCAGTTTTTTATATGATATTTTGGGTGCACTTCAAAGGAGGGAAGCAGAATGCCAAACCAATTTGTGTGTATCCACTGTCTGGCAGCTAAAAGCTCAGCTTTGTCTTACAAAACTTCTGTATCTGAGTTTGTTGTGGGTACAGAGACTGTCCAAAACGGACTTTTAGTGCTAGATGTGTGAGGACACTAGGATGACCAAAGTACACTCCCTACCCAGTCCTCCAAACTCAAATTTAGTGAGCCTGAATATTTCGACCATCTTGAAAGTAAACAAAGTGGGTAGAGTTAGCCCTGGGAACCTTTACCCCCATTAGTTAGGGCATTCCCAGGGTCATTCCAACCCACTAGCTTGTGCCAGGGATAAATGCAGCATCTCCAGACACCAACTTCAGAACACTCCTAGACCTGTTGAAGATCAGAAAAGTACAGAACCTACTGTATGAGCCCTATGAGGGACCTAGAAGACTGGACCTGCTCTCCTTCTTGTACCCACAAAAAATAAGTGGACTCCAAGGGTCATAAGGCTGACATCCTGTTAATGTTACAGGGATACAACCAACTACAAGCAATTTTACTTAAGAACCCCTCGCTTTTAGGTGTAAAGGAAAGCCTGAAACTACCCAGCTGACCAGCGGCAAATGGACCTGGACTTGACCCTGCTTTAGCCACTGCGTGACACACTGTCTCCAAGTCCCTCCTTGGAATAAAGGAATAAAGTCAGGAGGTAAATCTTTGACCAGGACAAACCTGGTTGGTGTATTCGACCAGAGCTACATCGCAATTGGCGTCAAATTGTGCCTTGGTCCTGGACTACTGCGACCATGGCCTACAGTGCACTCAACGATATTGGCCCTCAATATCTAAAGAAGAGAGTCCGCAAATACCATCAGTCAAGGACCCTAAGATCAAATCATCTTGAGCGCCTTGTCACCCCCCGTTTCTCAAAGTCCAGAATAGGAGGACGGTCCTTCTCCGTCAAAACCGCGACCTTGTGGAACTCCATGCCTGAACACATCAGAAAAGCCAAATCGGAATCTATCTTCCGGAAGACCTTGAAGACCTGGCTCTTCAGCCTCCCTTAGCACAGTGTGGCTCGACAACTCTAACTCGCCCTCACCTTCCTCTGTCTCCGCTAGCGCCGGGACACCTCCGTTGGGGGTAGCTGCGCGCTTTAGAAGCTTAAATACAATACAATACAATAAATACAATCAGTGGCATTTTGTGTTTCTTGGCACTAGTTCTACTTAAAACTTTAAAAATTCATATCTCTGGGTCCCTTTATTGGGTTTTTGTCATTTTGGTATCCATTGTTAATTAAATTTTACTTTCTTTTCCCAATTCATTTTGGGATTTTTATTGTTTGCATTTCAACTTTATTATAGTTGTTGGACTTCCAGGGTGGTGAGCTCAGGTTATTCAGCGACTTTACTGGTTCACCCTGACAAAGGTTGTGATTATTACTTGATGTGAGTACTTATCCCCTCAACTAATAACCCAATTTCTTAACACAAGCAATAGTAATGAGCTTTGTATCTCCTTGCAGTAACAGGAAATCAACTCTCTGGACAGTAAAGTTGCTTTTCCACAAATCAATCTAGAAGCTGAATTACAGAAACCCATGCACCCATTTTGTTCTTACACTGCACTATACATTTTACCCCATATAGAAATGAACCATAACTTCCACATAGAACACCCTTAGAGATGTAATGCGGCTAGTGCAAATCAAGTGCACATTTTCACTCTGCACATGTATGAGCCTATTTGGGAAAGAAAATAGCATTTTTGGTAGGAAGACTGAAACAGCTGATATAGCTGGACAGTAGAGCAGTAAAGTTCAGATTCAGTCAACATTATCCTATCTGTCTATGACTATGCAATACTTAGTGATCTTATCTACCATTGTCTTAAAGATAATAGAAGCTTGACAAGTAAAACTACCACTCCAGTCCTTTTGGAATGCCATTAAAGGGTCAAGTCACATTACTTTAATGGAAGAGACTAGAGCAAAGGATACGCTGAATCTCATAGGCCAAGTTGTGGGACAGTATCTAGGATAGCTTATCGTTTGAGCAACAGAAACCAGAAAGATTACTTTGGACTTGCAAGAGTATACCAAATTCGATCTTTTTGCGTCACTGCTTCCCTGTCATTCCTTTAATCTTTTAAGGGTTGCAATTTGCAAAATTTACAATTAATAACTTTGGCAAAGAGGATTCACATTCTACTATTTCTAACACCTTTTAGCTGCCGGTGGATTTGGAAACTTTCTGGAAATGTCTATCTTTACCAACAGCTTTATTTGTCGGGTGCAGACAGCATTGCATACTATACTTACAGCCTTTGATAAAGTAGTCAGAAAAAGCTTATGGCGGAAGTTAGAAAACTGGGGCATTCCATCAATACTCCTGAAGGCAATAAGATTATACGAGGACACCTGGGTGCGGGTCAAAACAAGTGCCCGCACAGTTTCCCCTAAAATAACCACGGAGAACGGGTTGAAGCAAGGATGCGTGCTGGCCCCCATCCTCTTCAACTTGTACACGGCGGATTTAGGGGAGGCCCTAAAAGGAGCCTGTTTAGTAGCCCCAAGATTAGGAAGTGTGAGGCTGCCAGTTCTACAGTACGCTGACGACAGTTATAATGGACCATACGAAGGTGGGCCTACAAAGAGCCCTAAACGCCCAAAATAGCTTTAACATCACTAACAACTTGATAGTTAATCAAGGAAAAACCAAGGTCATCATTTTTGGGTCCTACCATCTGAAAAAGAATGCACTGTGGCAACTGGGAAACGCGCAAATCAATACGGTGGCCTCGTACAACTACCTAGGGGTTTGGTTGACGGGAACGGGCCAAGGCGAATGTACACCTAAAACAGCAGAGCTCCAAGGCCAGCAAGGTTACACACCTATTAAAACAACTAAGCCAGCATTTGATCAGCCAGTCCGCCAGCCCAATTCTGACAGTTCTAAGAGCGAAGCTCCTCCCAGCAATTAGCTACGGCCACCTTGCATTCCCCGGGAAACCGGACGCTCTCCTTAATTCAGCCCAAGTCAAGGCATACAAGTTAGTGCTACACATACCGAGGACAGCAAGAAAAGCATGGCTAAGACTGGAGCTAGGCCTGGCGAGGCCAGACCTGATCTGCCAGGGGGAGATCATAAAGCTATATCTAAGGATATTAAGGGCACCCGCTAACTCCCTAAAAAATCATCTGAGAACTATTTTTGAGGGGCCAGGCTCGGCATGGCACACTAGGCTAGAAAACGCAATTAAATTATTGAAGATCGAGGAAGAAAGCATACCGCGACTGGAGATCCCCCTGAATGCCTGGAAGAGAGCCGTTAACAAACAAGTGCGCAAAATTTCCTTCGACCTCGATCTCAAAACGCTCTGTCGAAGCTCTCATCTAGATCCGTTGAACAAATCCTACATGGCAGGAAAAGCACAACCCTACCTAAGCGAGGCTCTTTCCATACAGGCCCGAAGTAAAATCCTATTCATGAGGCTGACCACGCTTGGGATTGCGGATTTCAATCCGGCATGGGCCCGAAGAGGGGAATCCACAACTTGTAGACTGTGCCCCTACAGGAGGGAATCCTGGCTGCATCTCTTATGCTGTTGTCCAAACCTCAATAACGAACACCGGCGACTTCTGCGCCCGATCTGCATCAACAAGGGTATAAAGTCGTGCAGCGAAGCATCAGCCTTGTGTTTTTCAACCACTAACACAATGGCTCTAGCGAGACTGGCGAAATGTATCCATCAAATCAGGATAGCTCTAAAAGCTGCCTACGAAAGCAGCACAATCCAGGGGAAATGTATGGCAAACTCTGCGATCGAATGCTGATGGGACCACTTAACGATGCACCAAGGACTGTGCCCCTCTTGCACGCCCCCCAAGAGAGCATTTCTACCAGAGAGACACTTAGAGCGCCACAGAGGGCAGCTCAAGAGCTCTGTAATGTAGTTCAATTTCAGGGCACAAAACGGAGGCCTTAAGATCATGTCCACAACTGCTGGGGAAAGGCTGACTACGCTGGACTCTGGGAGGGGTGTTAAATTTTATCCAGAACAGAAGTTTGCAATCACTGTTTTTAGCTTTTATATATTGATTGTTTTTACTGTAATGATTTTAATTAATTATACAGTTAATAAAGTTACAAAGTTACATACTTGAAGTGGGTTTAGGGTCAGCCCTTGCTCATGATTAGATGGCTTTCTTGTCCAATTAATCTGCTTGCCCCTGATCAGGTGGCTTTCCTCCCTATTGTTTGTCCCACACATGGAGTAATGCTGTTTTAGAATGATATTTAATTTGATGACTTGCATCCTTCCATTGCAAACAGAAGAGAATTATTTTGTCCTTTTGCATTTTCTATGGCATCTGACGTTTAGCACTAACGTTTACGGCCCTGCCTCTTTTCCACTGTCACATCTGGTTGCAATGTGGTGACATCTTGAAATTCTATAAAAAACAACAGAAAAAATAGAATCCCAAGATGACCACTATATTGCCTCTACAGGTAACAAGGCAGCCATCATGAATTCTATTTGTCTACTGTTTACTATAGTTCTACCATTAAAAGATGGCCATCACGTTGAGTCGACACACAAAGTGATGCATCACAAAGGCCATCTTAGAACAGTATAACTATAATAAATTAAACAAAAATAGACTTCCAAGATAGCTGCCAGACTGTACTGGCTTTGCCAATGTTTATACCACACAAGTATTGGAAAAGCCAAAACGGCATAGGTAAAGCAAGACTCACTTTTTTCCAATGCTTCTTTACCTTGAAATCCAAATATAATGAGATTTCTTCAAGGCTAGGTACATGGCAGAAATCAGGGCTATGCTTTCCACGACATCAGCCTCATAGCAGATCCACAACACAGTCTTGTAGCAGATATGAAGATTACGCAATAAAAACATCAACCATTGGGGGAGTGGCCCAAGTCGGCTAGGGAGAAATAAGAGAAGCGACCCAAGGAAAGCGCAGTAATGAAGGCATAATAAAGGCTGTGCCACAGGGCATAAATGAGGAACTAGGAATACAGTGGTTGGTCTTCACTCTGCTTGCAAACGCTTGTAAAAACACATCCGCTCTTCACTCCGTCTCTTAGGGGGCTGTAAAAATGTATTCCTGTTTCAAATGTACTCGGTTAGTAGCTCATTTATGAAGTACCATGATCCAGTTTCCTAGGGTCAACTGTGTGCTCTAAAAATGAGCCAGAAACTAAATGCACATTGTGAGGACCATGTTTCTAAGATTAATAAATACATATGTGAAATTCATATTTCACTATATAGTGAGTGGCAAAGATAGTCAACAGTCCTAATATTAAATCTAGGATAGCTTTAGCTCGGGTATACAAATTAATTTCTCATGAAAACCACAATCATTTTTCAGTCAAGAAGAAGCGGCAGCCAAACTTCGAACAGCTTAAGAAAAAAAAACAAAAACAATTTTACTTAAGAACCTCTAATTTTTAAGCGTAAAGGAAAGCCTGAAAATAAGCTTACCTTATTCAAAGCGACAATAAAAGGGCACTTCTTCGTTTTCAATAGGTTTATAGATTCTATTGTCTGAGGTTCTAAACCGTGCATGATGTCCACTACGAGAATGGCAATATCACAGAGAGAGCTTCCGCGGTTCCTCAAGTTACTTTTGTGAGGAGGTGGGGTTTGCAAGGGTAGATGGTAGAGAAAAAAAGAAAGGAGATAAAAATACAAAACATTTTTAAGATAATGTCATTGTACAAGTGCTTAATTCAAAATGGAAACATACGGATGCAAAAGACATTTGAGCATCGAATACATAGAGTTGTTAAATCACTAATGTTCAATTATCAATGTCGCAATTGTAGAAAAAGGTATGGCACAGAATTTTAGTTATTGCATTATAGTAAGTACATCATTTGCATTTCAACTTATCCTAGACTTTCTCTTGTTTGGCATTCTATCCAAGAAGCAGCACTCTATTGAGAATAAGAACCATGTTTGATCAACCATGAAGGGAATTAAAATATGGCACTCTTTGTTGTAGTTACTTTGTACCCTCATCTTTAAGCATCCTGCATCCAATACACATGGGAATGCTGCCTACTGGTGGATGGTGACAGAATCAGTGCAAAATAGAATAGAAAGCCCTCCCAGATGCGTCCAAAGCCACTCTATACAAAGTACCCAGTGTACCTCAGACATCAATTCCATAGGCAACAGTTCTGTTCAGATGTAATCTCAAATGGGAAGGAGTTTCGGTAGGGACTCTATGGTGCTGAAGACTAAACAAAGGTTTACTAAAAATGCAGACTCTTCAGGCGAAAGAAGGGAGCTGGGAACATGGTAATGAACCAACACAATGGCAGAGTACTGGTAGGATAAACAGTTGGAAGCATGCATAAGTCCTTCTTGCAGATTCCTCATTTTTTGAGGAGCAGAGTCAGAAATCATTCAATCAAAAATTGTTGCAAGACTGCACAACCAAACCTTGTCTCCACTATCAACTCAGCATACGTTTCATTTACCTACAAGTGGAAGCTGATGGAGCTCCATTACAGATATGTAAAACAGATCCCTCTAAAAACAACGCAACCCTGCTTGTTCTGGCATGAGCTAGAAACTGATACCTCCAGATGTTCTTTGTTAGCTTGAAGCAAATCTTGAATACGCAAAACGGACTAACTAGACATGGTCTCTTCTAACATAACAATCTACAAGCAACAACAAGTCTAAAACTATGAATCTATCATACCTATTATCGTGGAAGCTCAAAAAATATACATTTTAAAGACATCTTGGGGTTCAAATCTATAGAATCTCGCTTCCATCCTGGACATTTAAGTTGGAGAAAATGATGCAGAAAGCTTGCGTATATGGCTTAAGTGAAATTGTGATGGCACCAGTGCTGGAAATGGGGGGAAAAAATAATTACTCTGGGAACCTGCAAAAGCTGGACAGAAAAGAGGGTCTTGTAGAGCTTTCAGTGACAGTTATCTGATGCATTATGTCTGAGCCACAAAGAAATTGGCAACATGGAAAGAGTTAGTAAATCTATTCTCTCTTACCTAATTGGACACATATAGGCTTTATTTTAAGATAGCTTATGGGGTTAATGCAACTGCAACAGAAATCTATGTTACACGTGAAGTACCGGTAAAAAAAAAAAATCAATCAGGTGGTCAATGCACCGTGTGTGTATAAGTAATCTCCAGTCATACATTTGATAGCTCAGATTATATGCAAAACAGCTCAGTGGGTTAATGCTTTTTTGCAGAAGGTTTATTTATCCTACGTAGTTACAATCTGGTAAAGGGTTTCACCGGAAAGAGGGGATTTAGAAAAGAGCTGGATTACAGAAGTACTCTAAGAGTTCAGTTGGCATTTGTGCCTCGCTATTTGTGCTTCCAGGGTATTTCCATATTGGAGTGGGGCTGCAAAAGCTTGCACAGTCTCTTCTGAAACAAGATTTGTGCATTTCACCTGCACCCATGAGGTATGTCTTGAGCCTACATTTTATTAGAAATGCAAGCTCTTGAGGACACAACTACTAGGATTATCACAGTTACTGCATCCCAAAGACTGCTCTTTGGGAAAAAGCCCGGAAATTCCAAGGCACCAAAAGCAGACTGAAACACAGAGCAGCAATTTGAACTGTCATGCCATATTTCACTGCTCCACTCAGTTATAGCATGTGCTGTTCAAAGCACAATTGTGTATCCTGGTGCAAGGTGCCAACATACTCAGGTTCTCCAAAGAAGCTGAACAGTGATGCAAGCCAGAACTATGCTCTCGGTTACACAATGTGGCATCAGGTATTTGTAACATTTGGGCATTGATGGGTTCAGTCAGTGCACACGATAAATCGGTAGTCTTCTGTATGAAAATGGGAGTTCAGTGAGGGTAGGTGGGATGAAAGAGGTGAGGTGGGCTGTGATGATGGAGGGACGGGCGTACAATGTGGCCAATAAGTAGCTGCAAGGCCATGGCTCAGTCTGTGGCGATTTGGATGGATCAATAAAAAGGTAAAGCCTGCAGTGGAGATAGCTTAAAGGGCTGTAGTGGTGTACTGGTGGAGCTGGGGCCAGGGAGGAGAGGGGACAGTGACAGAATACAGCTTATGGTCTAGGCCAGGCGTTGAGCATGGAGCAGTTGGAACATTTTCCTTTTAGCTTTCCCACCTTTCCCTTAGATATATCTTTTTTTTTTTTTTTTTTTTTAACTTGTAGGTGAAGGGGAACCACACCTTAATCACCCTCTCCAGATGTCCTCTCCTTCCTCCTTGGCCCTTCTCTTTACAGCATCCAATCCCATTCTCTGTGTAAGCTACCACCAATTTGCTTGTAGCCCCGCTGCCTCTCTAGTCCTTCCTCTACAGCTCCAAGTTAAATTTTATTTTCTGTTTAATTCTTGTTTTAACTTTTTTTTTTTCTGGCCAGTGTCCAAGCACCTTCCTTATCCGCATCACAGTAGTTCGCCATCGTCTAGGAATTCAACAACCGCAACCCAAACCATTACCCCTACACTCTGCAATAACCTCTCAGACTTCTTCCACGAAAATATCACCAAGATCTACAGCAACTTCGAACCCATCGACCTTCCCAGCTTGATAACCCTCATCAACCATACTACCAACTGACAGCATGGAACCCTCCATCCATCGAGGACACTGCATCAATAATGAAGACAGTCCACTCAGGGGTTCCCACAGACCCCTGCCCCCACCATATCTACAACTTGAGAAGAGCCACGATCAGTGCTGCACTCACTCCCATCATCAACACCTTCCTCAAAACAGCCACTTTCCCAGATAGCTGGAAACACGCCAAAATCCTCACTGAACCCCCAAGTACTCCGAAACAACTGACCCATCTCGCTGCTCCCCTTCCCAGCCAAATTCACCGACCATCAACAGACAACACTCGGACCACCTAGAACACCACAAACTACTGGACTACTCGCAATCAGAATTCTGAAACAACCACAGCACCGAAACAGCTTTCATTACTGTCACAGACATATGCACCATACTGGACCGTGGACAGACCCCGACCCCGCCCTCATCCTCCTCGACCTCTCCGATGCTTTCAACACAGTCTTCCACCACACACTCATCACCACACTCCACACAGCAGGAATGCAAAGACCAGCAATCAAATGGATAGCTTCCTTCCTCCCCGGAAGAACACGAGTCAGGCTCCCGCTGTTCACATCAGAACCAAAGGACCTCATCTACTGAGTCTCATAGGGACCATCACTTAGCGCCACACTTTTCAACATATACAGGACTCCTCTGGCAAACATCATCAGATCCAACGGAATCAACATCTCCTACGCCGACGGCACCCAGCTCATTTATTCCCTCTCAGATGGCACCGTCACCACCCAGACAAACTTCAAACAACGCATGACGTGGCCAAATGGATGAAAGAAAACTGCCTCAAGCTCATCACCGACAAAACTGAAGTGCTGATCTTCGGGAATAAGAATTCACCTTGGGACTCAACCTGGTGGCCCACTGATCTTGGACCCACCCCACCCGACCAAGCTAGGAACCTAGGCCTCATTCTGGACACAAACCTTACCATGAAATCCCAGGCCAACACGGTCGCCTCCTCATCCTCCGCATGTTACGTAAAATCTTCCATTGGCTCCCACTGGACACGAGATGTGCCATCTTGCAGGCCCTAATCACAAGCAGATTGGACTACTGCAACGCACTCTATGCCGGCATCCCAACCCATCACCTTCACAGACTTCAAACCATCCAAAACACCGCCGCCAGACTCCTCTTCGACCTCCCGTGCCGAACCTACACCACTCCTCAGGGAGCTCCATTGGCTCCCTATCCAAAAGAACTGTCACTTCGAACTTCTCTCACACACATTCAAATCACTACACAACACGGGACCCGCATACCTCAATCACCAGCTTCACTTCCACCAACTGAACAGACAAGTTGGCTCAGCATCACTCTCTTAACACACCGTGCATCCACAGAAGCAGAATGGGAGGTCGATCATTCTCCTATCAAGCCACCAAATCCTGGAACGGCCTCCCCAACACATCAGGGCCTCCTCACTTCTTGAATCCCGCAAGATTTAATTAGCCTTCTTGCGGGAACAACACAGGCCAAGCCTCAACAGACGTCTAAACTCACCTACTCAGTGCCTCGAATACCCTCATGGGTGACAAGCAGAGCTCTACAAATCCACCTTACATAACAGAGAAAAAAAGACTGGGACCCATATTTGCTTTAATCCTTATACATTTATCGATGCTTTACTGTCTCATGTTATCATTTAAACCCTGGACTGTCATCTCTCTGCTAGATGACAGAAGAGCCTCCACAGCAAGCCATATCACAAGGCTACAGCAGGTTTATGGGATGTTTCTTTCTCTACCACGTCTGAAGGCAGCTGATAAAGGTCCTTAAATTTAGCCCCTTACTGACCAATGACCACGAATGAAGGCAGCTGATGAAGGTCCTTATATTTAGCCCCTTACTGATCAATGATACCTCCGACTCAAGGTCTTCAGAGGATACTGAAATGTGGAGGATTATACTTTCAAAAGATGTTTCTATGCCAATCCATCTCTCCAGGTCTAGACATTAACAAGAGTCAAACATTTACCACAGAACAGATTGCAGTGAGTCTGGACATAGGGCATATTCTCCTAAGAAGGTTCACAAAGATGGCCACCTTGCTTCTGACCAAAAACAGAAAAGCCACTTCCTTGATGCACACCACCTTCTCCATGGGAAGAAAATTACATCAGTTCAAACAACACTTATAATCTGAAAATATTGTGGTGGGACTAGGGATGACTTTGACATGTTTAAAAATACATCCAAAGCTTTGAAGGTGTGTGCAGGATGTTTATAGGCATACCTCTGCTATGCACACAGAGCTTGTGTTGATCATCGAGTCATCAAGGTATTGAAAGTCTTCTAAACCCTAAATTCTGCCAGAAAGTGGCACTACTGCCAAACATTTTTGGAGAAACTCTGAGCTGATGTTCGGTCAAAACAGTAGGCCCTCTCCAACTTCTATGAACTGCAGGACAAATCGATGTCTCTTAGAAATGGGGCCATAGTAGTCTACAACCTGCGAGTTTATAGTGGTCCAGTCTTCCATGACATGTCAAAAGAAACAACTATCACCTTGAACTGCCCTTTTTTGATTACCTTATTTTTGAACCTGGAATATGGAGTGTTTGTTCTTTTTACATAACATCCTTTCCATGCATCCCTTCTTTACTAATGAGGCAACTTCTTAAATTAAGATGGCTGAACAGAGGCAACATGAAAAGGTAAGGACAGGATGTAGATTGCTGGGGGATAAAAAGAAGAGAGTACCATTCATAAAAAAAAATCTGAAGCACAAACTTGTGTGAGTTCACCTTCTGCCAAAAAGACTATTTACGACAAACTACAGCCCAATGAACAAGGTTGAAGTAGAGAGTATTCATTTAAGAGATGTCCTATTATGGAGAACAGCAGGTATTAAAACGCTTCCTTTCATGTGTCATCCTTTACCTCTGAAGTTCAGGAAGCATTGTTGTTGCTGTTATAGGAAACTTCTCATTTTATAATGGATTTTTCTTCTGGATTCTCTCTACGTCCTGTTCTGAAGAATAAAATGTGATGCAGCAAATTTCTGAGAACATAGTGGTGACTATACTATCATTGATTTTTCTTAAAGTGATTTTACGTTCAGCACAACATACTTTGTGTGTACATAAATGGAAAATGCACTGAGAAGCCATAAATGTAAATATTTTAAGTAAGGCTTAGTAAAGGTTTTCCAACTGGGACAGCACCACAGATGTGGGAGGGAAAGGAGAGTGCAGATCCTAATTCATCCAAAATCAGGAGTATTTCGTGATCAGAACAGCACAGTTTCAGATCCAATGCCAGGTAAGACATCCTAGATTCACAGTTCAGAGCCAGACCTGGACAGATGTTTTTAGGAACACGAGGATTTGTGTATGAAACAGATTTATTTTCTTCTTAAACTAGGAGTCATGTCTCAACTCCTCTAGCCTTCTCAAAGGAGAATGGTGGAGCTGGAATCAAATGCTACCAGATACAGCAAAGGCTCAACACAGGCATCCAGCCTTTCTGCAGCTTGCAGGGTTTAAATTGCTGGGTCTTAGAAGGAGCCCAGCTCTGATTACAATGGGTTCAGAAAAAGGAAAATTTAGTGAAGAAAGATAGCAAAAATAATGTTTAAGTTTGCGAATCCCAATGCACGTGGTGTGTGGAGTAAAGTGACAAGAAGTGGAGATGAAGCAGTCTAGGCACCCTAACTAGCTTTTGTAACTGCCTTGGCATCACTAACCAGAGAATAGTATAGAGGAGGAATTAACAGACTTGGATGTTAGATCTGCAAATTTCCAACAAAGGCATACTGGTGCAATGTTAGACTTCCATCTTGCAGAATAAGTCATGTAATGATTAGACAATTGATAATACTTAAAGATAGTAAGAAGCCATCTGGGGATTCCTCACTTGGAGGCCAATTATAGAAATTAGCTTAGATCAGGTTAGAAGAATTTCTAAAAGCCATTAAAGTTACATATGGATGTCAGTCTGATGAACAAGTTACTTACCTTCGGTAACGATACATCTGTAAGAGACATAGATTAGTTATAGATTCCTTACCACCTAGGCATCAGACTGGATCTGGAGAATTTTCATCAGCAGTACCCCTGCGCGTCGAAAGGTGGCGTCGGTCAGCTCCGTGTTGGTCGTTGGCGTCGTGGTCGCCGGGATGACGTCGCGGTAGCTAGTTAGACGCCGCCCTCGCGCACTGACGTCAGTTCTTTTACACAACATTCCACGCCAGAAGCGCAGAGCCATGCAAGACAATGACCACTGGTGCACAAAACTAGGGCCCTGAAAGGGATTCCCTGACCCTAGAAGTCAGTTCGCAGAACGGGAAGGATGGGTGGGGCGGTAAGGTACCTATAACTAATCTATGTCTCTTACAGATATATCGTTACCGAAGGTAAGTAACTTGTTCATCTGAAAGAGACAATTAGTTATAGATTCCTTACCTTAGAATAGATACCCCAGCAATACCAACCTCAGAGGTGGGTCTGCGAACCAAGTTCACACCAGAAAGTCCTGGAGAACAGAACGGCCAAAGAAGCCGTCTCTCCGGACTTGGCTGTCCAGACAGTAGTGTTTTGTGAACGTGTGCAGAGATGCCCACGTAGCTGCCTGACAGATGTCATTGAGGGGGACTCTCCGTCCCAAAGCAGTGGTCGCTGCCGTCGCCCTGGTGGAATGGGCACGCAGTCCCACTGGAGGCTCTTTCTTTGCCAAAGAGTAGCAAGCTTTGATGCACAAAACTACCCACGTGGAGATGGTCCATTTGTGCACTGCCCGACCTTTTTTGGCGCCCACGTAGCTAACAAAGAGCTGGTCATCCACCCGGAATTGTTTGGTGCGATCCAATAAAATGAAAGCACACGTTTTGGATCGAGACGGTGGAGCCTCTCTTCCTCCTTAGAAGGATGCGGAGGCGGAAAGAAGGTGGTCAAAGTGATGGTTTGACCAATGTGGAAAGAAGTAACCACCTTGGGAAGAAAGGTCTGGTTCTGAGGACGACCTTGTCCGGATGAGGAGCCAGAAAAGGAGGCATGGAAGAAAGAGCTTGTAGCTCACTCACCCTGCGAGCAGAGGTGATGGCAACCAGAAAAGCAGTCTTCAGAATAAGAAGTCTGAGAGGACAGTTATGAAGCGGCTCAAAGGGAGCGCACATAAGGTAAGTAAGAACCAAGTTCAAGTCCCACTGAGGCATTACGAAGGGAACAGGAGGAAAAAGATGAGTAATGCCCTTAAGATAGCGATTTACAACAGGGGACTTGAAAAGAGAAGGCTGATCAGGAAGTTTAAGAAAAGCTGAAATGACAGAGAGAGCCCTTAAAAGTGCCCAGAGCAGAGCCCTGCTGGGCCAAAGAAAGGAGAAACAAAAGAACCTCAGAAAGAGGGGAAGAAAGGGGATCCACAGCCTTTGCTGTGCACCATGCCACAAATTTGTTCCATCTGCAGGCGTATACCATCTTAGTGGAGGGACGCCTGGCTGCCAAGAAAACATCACAGACTTCGTGAGGAAGGTCAAAGGCTGTCAACTGTCGCCGCTCAATCTCCACGCAAGGAGGTGGAGACTGGACGGGTTCGGGTGGAGGACAGTCCCCTGCTGCGGCGACAGAAGAACCTCCTGAAGAGGCAGTCGGATCGGAGGATCGATGGCCATGTGCAACAGCTTGGGATACCAGACTCTTCGTGCCCAATCAGGAGCCACAATGATGACTTTGGCCCGGTCGCGCTTGATCTTCTTCAGCACTCTGGGCAGAAGTGATATAGGCGGAAAGGCGTATATAAGACCGCAACTCCACTTGTGCCGAAAAGTGTCGCCTAGCGAGTGCCGCCTTGGAAATTCCAACGCGCAGAATTGCTGAGATTGAGCGGTCTCTTCGGTGGCGAATAGATCTAACCAAGGCTCTCCCCACCGCTGAAAGAGACCTTGCGCCACCTCCGAGTGAAGACGCCATTCGTGATCCATCATGCACCTGCGGCTGAGTTCGTCCGCCCTGGCGTTCAGTGAACCTGCCAGGAGTTGAAACACCATTGATATGCCCTGATGTTCCAGCCATGTCCAGAGATGAAGGGTCTTTTGACATCGGGTCCACGACCCCACCCCGCCCTGTTTGTTGCAGTACCACATGGCGGTGGTGTTGTCCGTGAACACCTGCACTACTCTTCCCTGGACAGAGGAAAGGAATGCCTTGAGTGCAAGACGAATCGCCCGGAGCTCCAGCAGGTTGATGTGGAGCTCGGACTCCGCCGGAGACCAGAGGCCTCTGATCTCCGCCTCTCCCATGTGGCCACCCCACCCTAGAAGTGATGCATCTGTTACCACCGTGTACTCCGGTTGGGGAAGGGAGAGGGATCTGCCGTTGACCCAATCCCGGTTCGTTAGCCACCACTGCAATTGGCGTGCAGTGCCCTCCGAGATCTGGACGCAATCGGACAGGTTCCCCTGATGCTGTGCCCACTGAACTTCAGGTCCCACTGCAGAGCCAGCATATGCCATCTGGCATGATCCACCAGCAGGATGCAGGAGGCCATCAGACCCAGCAGCCGCAGGGTCACTCTGCCCGAAACCCGGGATAGAGGCTGAAAGATCGGAATCATAGCCCGAATATCCCAGACTCGCTGCTCAGGAGGATAGACCCGAAACTGCGTCGTGTCCAGAACCGCTCCAATGAAGAGGAGCTTCTGAGAAGGAGTCAGGTGTGACTTTGGCACGTTGACAGAAAACCCCAGCGAATGTAGGAGGTCGGCCGTAGTCTGGAGGTGGGAGACGACAGCCTGGGGCGAGCCCGCCTTCAACAGCCAGTCGTCGAGATAGGGGAAGACTGGAACCCCTGATCTGCGCAGATGAGCTGCGACCACCACCATCACTTTCGTGAACACCCGAGGGGCGCTGGTAAGGCCAAAGGGGAGCACGGTAAACTGAAAGTGCTCTTGGCCTACCGCGAACCGTAAGTAGCGCCGGTGGGCCGGCAGGACGGGGATGTGAAAGTAAGCGTCCTGCAAGTCCAACACTACCATCCAGTCTCCAGGGTCAAGAGCAGAATGGACCTGAACTAGCGTCACCATTTTGAACTTCTCCTTCCGGAGGAATCGGTTGACGTTCCTGAGATCCAAGATAGGACGCAGGCCTT
Source organism: Calotriton arnoldi (assembly GCA_963921515.1). Lineage (NCBI taxonomy): Eukaryota > Metazoa > Chordata > Amphibia > Caudata > Salamandridae > Calotriton > Calotriton arnoldi. The sequence continues at coordinate 23,540 of CAWUFW010011937.1, forward strand.
TGTCCTTTTTGGGCACCAGAAAGTAGTGGGAATAGCAACAACAACCTACTTCTGGGGCAGGAACTCGCTCAATGGCTCCCTTGGCCAAGAGAGCCGTAACTTCCTGTTGGAGAAGGGCCAGATGATCCTCCGACATGCGATGGTACTGAGGTGGCATGGCTGGGGGGGTAGTCTCGAAGGGGAGGGAGTAGCCCCTTCAGACTATCTGCAAAAACCCACGTGTCCGACGTGATGGTGCACCAGTGGGAGAGGTGATGGCGAATCCTGCCGCCCACTGGCGATTGGTGGCCCTGAAAGGTCGGACTAGGAGGCTGCTGCAGAGGGGGCTGGGGTGGACTGGCCAGCGCGCTGGCCCCCAGACCCACGGCGGTGGTTCCCACGTCCCCGGCCGCGCAGGGGCTGAACAGCTTGCGCCGTCCTGTGGCTCTTGGCGAAACGTGGTGGGGCACCCCTTCCGTAGCCAAGAAAGGGGCGAAAGACAGACTGCGCAGGGCGGGTGGTGGAGAGGCCCTTCCCTAATTGAAGTGGTTTGCAACATTGTGTGTTCCGTTTTTAATCTGAGTGGGCTCAGGGCATCTAATAAAGTTGACATTGTTGCGAGTGAGAGATATCTCATTTTAGCTTGGAGAAGCGAGTTTTCCTTTTTTCTCACTATGGGGTCGTAGTGGGATAGCACACGACAAGCATTTGTTGTGCATCCTTTTACACATCACTAGTTTTTTCTTCTTTTTTCACAGTTGTCACTGATTTCATTTTCTGGTCTTGAAAGTCACCAATGATGATAAAACGTGAGCAGACTGGTGAGAACCTACCAGCAGCTCCCTTGGTGGTGCTTACGTGAGCTACTTTCAGTCCTCTCACACACTTTTTGAATGTGCACTTACATATGGGAATATAAGCTGGGGTGATTGACGAACATTTAAATTTGGACACCGAGGCCCAGTTATGAGTAGCATTTTTTATAAGCTATTCTTTGGGAGGAGAGTTTACTACCTTGCCCGTGGGTCCTTGGAAAGATTATTGGTCCGTGTCCAGAGTAGGTCTTTATTGATATATTGTGGGTGGTGGAGAGGCCCAAGGACTTGGCCTTAGCCAGAGAGTCCTTAAAGCGCTCTAGCGCGTTGTCTGCCTTGTCGCCTAACAGGCGACGGCCATCAAAGGGCATGTCCATAAGGGAAGCTTGGACATCCCCTGAAAAACCAGTCGACCTCAGCCAGGCGTAGCGTCGAACGGCTACCGAGGGGGAAATCATCCTGCCTAGCGAGTCAGCGGTATCCAGTCCACAGCGAATGGTTGTGAGAAAGTGCCCTCTTTCTGCATGGTATGCCCCCACTTATTGCTGAATTGCTGATGTTCTTTGACTGAGTGTGCCCTGGGCTCCTGCTAATCAGGTGCCCAGGGCCTATGTTCCTTCCCTAAAACTGCATTGAAGCCTAAACCCAATTGGCATCTCTGGCCACATGTCAGCCCCTGGTAAATGGTACCACAGGTACCCAGGGCACTGTGACCAGAGAAGGCCTCTAAGGGCTGCAGCACTTATTGTGCCACCCTTAGAGGTCCTGTACCCTGACACTCACACACTGCCTTTGCAGGCTGCGTGTCTTGGTGCAGAACAAAGTGAAGAGTCGACATGGCAAACATCCCTGTGTGCCATGCCCACAAACCACTGCCCTGGCATACATCAGTCACCCCTGTAGCTGGGTGCCCTATGCCAGTGGTGAGGGTACAGGTGCATGAGCCCTGTACCCCTACAGTGCCCAAGTCCATTCCTGGGCACTGTAAGTGCAGTGCTGCCATTAAGAGTATATGGTGCTGGGAGTTTGTCATTACGAACTCCACAACACCATAATGGCTACACTGAAGACTGGGAAGTTTGGTATCAAACTTCTCAGCACATTAAACCCACACTGATGCCAGTATGGGATTTAATGTAAAATGCACAACAGGGGGCATCTTAGAGATGCCCCCTGAAACCAGACCAACTTCTAGTGACCTGACTGAGTGGCTGCTTAGGCTGCCACCAACAGACATGTTTCTGGACCCCTGGGTCGAGAGCCTGCTGCTCTCGGGGGGCCTGAAACAATGCACATCCTGGGACGAGGTGCCAAGCCTCCTCCCCCAGGATGGGCAGGGTTCATGAAGGAGAAGCTTCAAAGGCATGCCGCCTTTGTGAGCTTCTCCAGACCAATTGCTGCTTTCAGCAACTGGTCCCCACTGGTTCTACCCCCCATTTTGGGCGGGAGAGCTGGCGGGAAAAAACAAGTGAGGGAAAGAGGTGTGCCCACCTCTGCCAACTCCACCCCTCAGGTGGGGGAGGCGAGGTGAAGCACAACTGAGTCCCCGCCATCTTGAGGATGGGGGGGGGACCTATCCAACCAGGGACAGGCTCCTGCCCCCCTCCCACTGGAGGGTAGCACGATAGGGGGTGTACCCACCCCTGGGAAGGGACCCATTGGTCCCTGCCCTTACCTACCTGTAACGCCCCTAAATCTAGTATTTAGGGGGCACCCTGAACGTTGCTTCCTCAGACCCAGACAAGAAACAAGAAGAAAAGAAGAAGGACGAAGAGCTGTGCAGAGCTAACAAGAGGACGACGCCCACTGACTTGGCCCCAGCCCTACAGGCCTGTCTCCCCTCGAACCTGCTCCTGCGAAATCCCGGTGTGTCCTGCAGCCAGCAACCTCAAAAACCCCGGAGGACCTACCTGCCTTCACTTCCAAGGCTTCTTCTCCCGTGAACACCGGACTTGTTCAAACTGCAGCTCCTGGCTCCGGCCGGAAACCGCGAATCCAGCCCACTCTGCACCCGCCGAACCCGGCTCGAGTGGAAAAACACCACGAGGAGGTCACCCCGGCGATCCTGACCCGAGATCCGGCGACTCCTGACCTGCCTCAAGCCTCCAGTCGACGCCTGCAGCCTCAATCCAGAGGATCCCCTCTAGCGCGACCAGAGGGGGTAAGACTTTCTAACGTCCCAAGGCACCCCTGCACCCGACGCCCCACGGCCTTGTGTGCCCAAACCAACGGTGCCTAACCAACCCAAGACATCCCAACTTACCCCTCGAAGTGGTGGTCGCACCCAGAAGATCCTCGTACCCAAGCCTGCAGTGTTTCTTCTAACCGGAGGCGCTCCATTGAAAACAACAGGGCACCCGACCTCAAAACAGAACCCTGCACCCGGCCGCCCTAGTGCCGCTTAGGGTGCACCTTTGGTGCTAATTTGGTTCCCTATTTGCCCTGACCTAAACCCTAGGAGCTTTGCTCCCACAAACCAGTGGCCTGCTTGCCAGCAGCCACCAACCGGAGACCTCCTATACTCCATAGGATAACATTGGGCCTCAACACTCTGCACCCGGCCGCCCTAGTGCCGCTGAGGGTGCAGTTTTGAAATCTAAAAATATTCTTTAAAAATCGCACAAATAACCAAAACGTGTTTACTTACCTGTTTGCAGGAAATGTGCCAGTGCTGAATCTAGGTATCCAGCACTGAGTTAGAAAAGTAACGTGAAAAGTAACTTACCTGCAATTTACTGGAAAAGCCTATTCATTTCAATGTACTGCTCCAAAAAGTTTCTAAGTGTGGAGTTTTGAAATCTAAAAATATTCTTTAAAAATCGCACGAATAACCAAAACGTATTTACTTACCTGTTTGCAGGAAATGTCCCAGTGCTGAATCTAGGTATCCAGCACTGAGTTAGAAAAGTAACATAAAAAGTAACTTGCCTGTAATTTACTGAAAAAACCTATTCATTTCAATGTACTGTATTTGCTAAGTGTTGCACACTACTGCTCCCCTGTAAATCAAACAAAGTACAATTTCTATTGCATTTTCAAACTGTTCGACATTCAGTAACTTATTACTGTAAAGTATTTTATGCTTACCTGTGCCAGGCTTGCTTGGTTCTAAAATAAAACATTATATTTGTATACAAAAACAATTGGCCTAGAGTTCAGTTCTTGAGTGTGTGAATTCATTTGCTGACTGAGTGTGTACATCAAATGCTTAACACTGTCCTCTGATACTGCCTTACTGCTCGACCACTCTACCACAATTAGAGAGTAAGGTTCTATCTACCTTTAACCTCTGCCTACCTCTGGGGTCACTTGGACTCTATACACACTATACCTCATTTTGGTGTATTATATATAGAGCCAGTTTCTTACATTGGTGGATCAGCGGTGGGATGTACAACTTGCATTTGTTGGACTACTTGGTTACCACCTGATCACACGACAGAACTCTTAAATTGCCTTTAGAATTCTTATTTTTTCAAATTGGCATTTTTACCAAACTACTAAAAGTCTTGTTAGGGCCTTGCTTAAGTCCCTTTAGAATTTTAGAAAATAAACAGTCACTGTAGTCAAGGGTAGAGGGGTTAGAATTTTTTTGTTAGAATGTCTCAAAAACAGAACCCAGCTATTAGTGAAGATAATAATGACATACAGGACATGGTTGAGGAGCTTCACCCCTTACCTTCACTTGTCTTTCAAGGAAGTAAGGTCCTTATGTAAACTCAAAAATATAGCAATGGGCCCACATCCAACCAAACAAAAGCTCCAGGAGCTGTTGCCTGAGTATGCAAAGGCCCACCCTTCTGAACATGGTGATGACCAGTCAGAGGGAGAAAGGAGTGAGGAGGATGGAGATAGGTGCCCACCTCCACCACTTCCTAGGGAAGAAAGAAACCCTGGTCCTTTACTTCCAAGAGTTAACCTCTGGGGACCTAGAGGCCACACATGTGGCTCAGGCTCTGGTGAGGACATGGAGGACAGCCTCAATGAGGAGGACAGCCTTTTAGCAATGCTGACCAAAAGACTGGACCTAGAGACCAGACTCCTGGCTCTAGAGAAAGAAAGAAAGGAGATGGGTTTAGCACCCATCAATGGTGGCAGCAATCTTAATAAGGATAAAGAGCAATCTTATGATCCTAAAATCCCCAAAGGGATTGTCCCTAAATTTGAGGAGGGTGATGACATCACTAAATGGTTCACAGCCTTTGAGAGGGCTTGTGACATGAGAAAGGTGAAGAAACCTCTCTGGGGGGCACTCCTGTGGGAACTGTTCTCTGGTAACTGCAGAGACAGACTCCTGAACCTCTCTGGGCCAGATGATGGGTCCTATGACCTCATGAAGAGAACTCTGAGGGCTTTGGACTCACAACTGAGGAGTACAGAATTAGATTCAGGGGGGCTCACAAAATCCAAAATCAGTCCTGGATTGATTTTGTAGACTACTCAGTAAAGACACTAGATGGTTGGTTAACTGGACACAATGTGCATGACTTTACTGGACTTTACAATTTGTTTATGAAGGAACATATTTTACGTAATTGCACGAATGAAAAGTTACATCAGCATTTGGCAGACCTAGGTCTAATTTCTCCCCAAGAATTGGGAAAGAAGGCAGACCACTGGGTCAAGACTAGAGTGACCAAGACAACCACTGGGAGTGACCAAAAGAAAGGGGTTACAAAACCTCCCCAGGAGAAAGGTGGTGAGAATCCCCAAGATAAAAAGTCTGAGTCTTCTAAAGGGCCCCAAAAACCTGCACAGGGGGGTGGGTCCCAAAACACTCCCTATACTCCACAGCCCTATAGGGGGAAGAACTTTGATCCTGCAAAGGCCTGGTGTAACAACTGTAAGAAGTTGGGACACTTAACTGGAGACAAGGCTTGCCCTAGCAAGAAGGCCCCTGGTCCTACAGCTACAGCTACTCCTGGTGTAGCCAGTCTCCAGATGGGATCAACAGTGTGCCCAGAGCAAACCAGGTTGCACACTGAATCAGTTCTAGTTTCAGAGGGGGAAGTTGAGTTTGCCACTGTAGCTGTGTGGCCACCCAACTTAAAGAAATACTTACAATACCCTTGGATTAATGGAACTAGGATAGAGGCTCTGAGGGATACAGGTGCCAGTGTCACTATGGTGAGAGAGACACTGGTTTCCCCTGAGCAATATTTGATCGGGCGTACTTACCTAGTCACCAATGCCGACAGTGTTACCACTAACCATGCAATGGCTATGGTGACAATAGACTGGGGGGGGAGGGGGGGGGGAGGAGGGGTTACTGGCCTGAAACAGGTAGTGGTTTCTCCAAAGCTACCAGCTGCATGTCTGCTTGGCAATGACCTGGAAACCTCAGCCTGGGCTGAGGTTGAACTAAAAACCCATGCAGCAATGCTGGATATCCCTGAATTGGTGTGTGTAAAAACAAGAGCACAGAGCAAAAGGCAGGGTGAAAAGGCGTTGGAGCCTGAAAGTATGGCCCAACCTACCAAGAGAAAAGGCAAGAAGACTGGGAACCAGCTTCTGTTCAGCAAAAGGATCAGGACCCCTCTCCTCAGGGAGAGGACTTGGACACCGCAGAGGGAACTGAGCCTATGGAGCTTGACCCTTACCAGGTTGAACTCTTGGGCCCAGGGGGACCCTCTAGGGAAGAGCTGTGCCAGGGGCAGCAAGACTGTCCCACTCTTGAAAGCCTGAGGCAGCAATCTGTTTCAGAAGCAAAGGGAGTTGTCAGTGGTACCCACAGAGTTTATTGGGAAGAGGGATTACTGTACACTGAGGCAAGAGACCCCAATCCTGGAGCCACCAGGAGAGTGGTAGTGCCACAGAGGTACAGGGAGTTCCTCCTAACTTTATCTCATGACATCCCCCTAGCTGGACATCTGGGCCAAACCAAGACTTGGGAAAGGCTAGTTAGCCACTTTTACTGGCCACAGATGCACCAAAAGGTGAAGGAGTTTGTCAGCTCCTGTGTTACCTGTCAAGCCAGTGGCAAGACAGGTGGCCACCCAAAGGCCCCCCTGATACCACTGCCTGTGGTGGGGGTTCCCTTTGAAAGGGTAGGTGTGGACATAGTGGGTCCACTTGAACCTCCCACAGCCTCAGGGAACAAATTCATACTAGTGGTAGTGGATCATGCCACTAGGTACCTTGAAGCAATTCCACTTAGGACTACTACAGCTCCTGCAGTAGCCAAGGCCCTCATTGGTGTCTTCACCAGGGTAGAGTTTCCTAAGGAGGTGGTTTCAGACAGAGGTTCTAACTTTATGTCTGCTTACCTGAAACACATGTGGAAAGCGTGTGGAGTGCAGTACAAGTTTACTACACCCTATCACCCACAAACCAATAGCCTTGTTGAGAGATTCAACAAGACATTGAAAGGTATGATTATAGGGGTCCCTGAGAAACTCAAAAGGAGATGGGATGTCCTCTTACCATGCCTACTTTTCGCTTACAGAGAAGTGCCACAGAAGGGAGTAGGGTTTTCCCCCTTTGAACTTCTGTTTGGCCATCCTGTGAGGGGACCACTCTGTCTTGTCAAAGAGGGTTGGGAGAAGCCTCTCCAAGAACCCAAACAAGATATTGTGGACTATGTGCTTGGCCTAAGGTCCAGAATGGCTGAGTACATGGAAAAGGCATCCAATAATCTTGAGGCCAGCCAGGAGCTTCAGAAGCACTGGTATGACCACAAAGCTGCACTGGTTGAATTTCAACCTGGGCAACAGGTGTGGGTTTTGGAGCCAGTGGCACCAAAGGCACTCCAGGACAGATGGAGTGGCCCTTACCCTATCCTAGAGAACAAGAGTGAGGTCACCTACTTAGTTGACCTGGGCACAAGCAGGACACCCAAAAGGGTTATCCATGTGAACCGCCTAAAGCTCTACAATGACAGGGCTCACATCACCATGCTGATGATGACTGATGAGGAGCAGGAAGCAGAGTGAACCTCTCCCTGACCTCCTCTCAAACAGCCCAAAAGATGGGTCAGTAGATGGAGTTGTCTTTTCAGACACCCTCTCTGCCCAACAGCAGACTGACTGCAAGCAAGTCTTGCAACAGTATGCTAAGCTCTTCTCCTTGTCCCCTGGTCTGACAAACTGGTGTACCCATGATGTGGACACTGGTGACAGTGCACCTGTCAAAAACAAAATCTATCGACAGTCAGACCAAGTCAAGGAAAGCATCAGAGCTGAGGTCAGCAAGATGCTGGAGTTAGGGGTTATTGAACCCTCTGAGAGCCCCTGGGCTAGCCCAGTGGTTCTAGTCCCCAAACCTCATCGACAGGGTGGAAAGAGAGAAATGAGGTTTTGTGTGGATTACAGAGGGGTCAACTCTATCACCAAGACAGATGCTCACCCTATCCCAAGAGCAGATGAGTTGATCGATAAGTTGGGTGCAGCCAAATTCTTAAGTACCTTTGACTTAACTGCAGGGTACTGGCAGATTGGCATGGCCCCAGGAGCAAAAGAGAAAACAGCATTCTCCACACCTGATGGGCACTATCAGTTCACTGTTATGCCCTTTGGTTTAAAGAATGCCCCTGCCACCTTCCACAGGTTGGTGAATCAAGTCCTTGCTGGGTTGGAGTCCTTTAGTGCAGCTTATCTTGATGATATTGCTGTCTTTAGTTCCACCTGGCAGGATCACCTGATCCACCTTGGGAAGGTTTTAAAAGCCCTGCAAACTGCAGGCCTAACTATCAAGGCATCCAAATGCCAGATAGGGCAGGGCACTGTGGTGTACTTGGGCCACCGTGTTGGTGGAGGCCAGGTACAGCCCTTACAGCCCAAGATCCAGGCATCCTGGACTGGGCAGCTCCAACAACCCAGACCCAAATCAGGGCATTCCTTGGCTTGACTGGGTACTACAGGAGGTTTGTGAAGGGGTATGGGTCCATTGTGACTCCCCTCACAGAACTCACCTCCAAGAAAATGCCCAAGAAGGTTAACTGGACAGTTAGTTGCCAAAAGGCTTTTGACACCCTGAAAGAAGCAATGTGCTCAGCACCAATTCTGAAGGCTCCAGATTATGCCAAGCAGTTCATAGTGCAGACTGATGCCTCTGAGCTAGGGATAGGAGCGGTCCTATCCCAGACCAATGATGAAGGCCAAGACCAACCTGTTGCTTTTATAAGCAGAAGGCTTTTCCCCAGGGAGCAGCGTTGGAGTGCTATTGAGAGGGAGGCCTTTGCTGTGGTTTGGTCCCTGAAGAAGTTGAGACCATACTTGTTTGGTACTCACTTCCTAGTTCAAACTGATCACAGACCTCTCAGATGGCTAATGTAAATGAAAGGGGAAAATCCTAAACTGTTGAAGTGGTCCATCTCCCTACAGGGAATGGACTTTGAAGTGGAACACAGACCTGGGACTGCCCATGCCAATGCAGATGGACTTTCCAGGTTCTTCCACTCTGACAATGAAGACTCTCTAGGGAAAGGTTAGTCTCATCATCTTTCGTGGGGGGGGGGTTGTGTGAGAAAGTGCCCTCTTTCTGCATGGTATGCCCCCACTTTTTGCTGAATTGCTGATGTTCTTTGACTGAGTGTGCCCTGGGCCCCTGCTAATCAGGTGCCCAGGGCCTATGTTCCTTCCCTAAAACTGCATTGAAGCCTAAACCCAATTATCATCTCTGGCCACATGTCAGCTCCTGGTAAATGGTACCACAGGTACCCAGGGCACTGGTACCAGAGAAGGCCTCTAAGGGCTGCAGCACTTATTGTGCCTCCCTTAGAGGTCCTGTACCCTGACACTCACACACTGCCTTTGCAGGCTGCGTGTCTTGGTGCAGAACAAAGTGAAGAGTCGACATGGCACACATCCCTGTGTGCCATGCCCACAAACCACTGCCCTGGCATACATCAGTCACCCCTCTAGCTGGGTGCCCTATGCCAGTGGTGAGGGTACAGGTTATGTTATGTTAATTATAGCTTATATAGCGCATGATCACCTACAGGTCTCTTAGCGCTTGCAGAGAAATCTCAGGTACCTTTTACCATCCCCAATGAGCACCCAAACGAATGCATTAGACTATGGCCAGGGCTTCCCTAAACAGATAAGTCTTGAGACGCTTCCTGAAAGGGAGGAGGGCGAATTCCTTAGGGAGGTTCTCCGGCAATTCATTCCAGAGTTGGGGAATTAAAACAGAGAAAGCTCTGCCACCTTTAGATGCCATTTTGGCTCATGAGGGGGCCAAGAGGCCCGCCGTGGACGATCGAAGTATGCGTCCCGGTGCATATTTCATCAGGCGCTCCTTGATATAGCCAGGAGCCTGGCCATAGATGGCTTTGTGGGCAATGCACAGGCCCTTGAACTTGGCTCACTGTTTGACCGGGTACAGGTGCATGAGCCCTGTACCCCTACAGTGCCCAAGTCCATTCCTGGGCACTGTAAGTGCAGTGCTGCCATTAAGAGTATATGGTGCTGGGAGTTTGTCATTACGAACTCCACAACACCATAATGGCTACACTGAAGACTGGGAAGTTTGGTATCAAACTTCTCAGCACATTAAACCCACACTGATGCCAGTATGAGATTTAATGTAAAATGCACAATAGAGGGCATCTTAGAGATGCCCCCTGAAACTCGACCAACTTCAAGTGACCTGACTGAGTGGCTGCTTAGGCTGCCACCAACAGACATGTTTCTGGACCCCTGGGTCGAGAGCCTGTTGCTCTCGGGGGCCTGAAACAATGCACATCCTGGGACGAGGTGCCAAGCTTCCTCCCCCAGGATCGGCAGGGTTCACAAAGGAGAAGCTTCAAAGGCATGCCACCTTTGTGAGCCTCTCCAGACCAATTGCTGCTTTCAGCAACTGGTCCCCACTGGTTCTACCCCCCACTTTGGGCGGGAGAGCAAATGAGAACAAGTGAGGGAAAGAGTTGTGCCCACCTCTGCCAACTCCACCCCTCAGGTGGGGGAGGCGAGGTGAAGCACAACTGAGTCCCCGCCATCTTTAGGATGGGGGGGGACCTATCCAACCAGGGACAGGCTCCTGCCCCCTCCCACTGGAGGGTGGCACGATAGGGGTGTACCCACTCCTGGGAAGGGACCCATTGGTCCCTGCCCTTACCTACCTGTAACGCCCCTAAATCTAGTATTTAAGGGCACCCTGAACCTTGCTTCCTCAGATCCAGACAAGAAACAAGAAGAAAAGAAGAAGGATGAAGAGCCATGCAGTGCTAACAAGAGGACGACGCCCACTGACTTGGCCCCAGCCCTACAGGCCTGTCTCCCCTCGAACCTGCGAAATCCCAGTGTGTCCTGCAGCCAGCAACCTCAAAAACCCCGGAGGACCTGCCTGCCTTCACTTCCAAGCCTGCTTCTCCCGTGAACACCGGACTTGTTCAAACTGCAGCTTCTGGCTCCGGCCGGATACCGCGAATTCAGCCCACTCTGCACCCGCCAAACCTGGCCCGAGCCCGAGTGGAAAAACACCACAAGGAGGTCACCCCGGCGATCCTGACCCCGGGATCCGGCGACTCCTGACCTGCCTCAAGCCTCCAGTTGACGCCTGCAGCCTCAATCCAGAGGATCCCCTCTACCGCGACCAGAGCGGGTAAGACTTTCCGACATCCCAAGGCACCCCTGCACCCGACACCCCACGGCCTTGTGTGCCCAAACCAACGGTGCCTAACTAACCCAAGACATCCCAACTTACCCCTCGAAGTGGTGGTCGCACCCAGAAGATCCTCGTCCCCGACCCTGCAGTGTTTCTTCTAACCGGAGGCGCTCCATTGAAAACAACAGGGCACCCGACCTCAAAACAGCACCCTGCACCCGGCCGCCCTAGTGCTGCTGAGGGTGCACCTTTGGTGCTAATTTGGTTCCCTATTTGCCCTGACCTAAACCCTAGGAGCTTTGCTCCCACAACCCAGTGGCCTGCTTGCCAGCAGCCACCAACCGGAGACCCCCTATCCTCCATAGGATAACATTGGGCCTCAACACACTGCACCCGGCTGCCATAGTGCCGCTGAGGGTGCAACAACAGTGCATCACTGACCCTGGGGGACCCCCGATTCTAACCCCAGAACCTTAACTCCCACAGTCGATTACTTACCTACAAACCGATAACCTGTTTTTCCTCCATAGGATAACATTGACACTTTTTCTCTAAAAAGTTTCTAAGTGTGGAGTTTTGAAATCTAAAAATATTCTTTAAAAATCGCACAAATAACCAAAACGTGTTTACTTACCTGTTTGCAGGAAATGTCAATCAATCAATCAATCACGGTATTTATAGAGCGCGCTACTCACCCGGGAGGGTCTCAAGGCGCTGGGGGAGGGGGTAAGTTACTGCTCGAACAGCCAGGTCTTGAGCTGCTTCCTGAAGGCGAGATGGTCCTGGGTTCGCCGAAGGTGAGTGGGGAGGGAGTTCCAGGTCTTGGCCGCCAGGTAGGAGAAGGATCTTCCTCCGGCGGTGGTTCTGCGGATGCGTGGTACGGTGGCGAGGGCGTGGCTGGTTGATCGTAGCTGGCGTGTGGGCGTGTAGAAGGACATGCGGTCGTTGAGGTACTTTGGGCCCAGGTCGTGGAGGGCCTTGTGTGCGTGGGTGAGGAGTCTGAACGTGATTCTCTTGCTGACGGGGAGCCAGTGCAGGTCTTCTCAGGTGTACGGTGATGTGGCTGTGTCGGGGGATGTCCAGGATGAGTCGTGCGGAGGCGTTCTGGATGCGCTGGAGTCTCTTTGAAGTTTGGCTGTGGTTCCGGCGTAGAGGGTGTTCCCATAGTCCAGTCGGCTGGGTGACGAGTGCCTGGGTGACGGTCTTCCTGGTTTCAGTGGGGATCCATCTGAAGATCTTGCGGAGCATGCGCAGGGTGTTGAAGCATGAAGATGAGACGGCGTTGACTTGTTTGGTCATCGATAGGGAGGAGTCCAGGATGAAGCCCAGGTTGCGTGCGTGGTCCGTTGGCTTGGGTGCGGTGCCCAGGGCCGGGGGCCACCAGGAGTCGTCCCAGGCGGAGGGTGATGAGCCCAGGATGAGGACTTCCGTCTTGTCTGAGTTCAGTTTAAGGCGGCTGTTCCTCATCCAGTCGGCGACGTCTCTCATCCCGTCGTGCAGGCTGGCTCTGGCGGTGGTGGGGTCGTGGTGAGGGAGAGGATCAGCTGGGTGTCGTCGGCGTAGGAGATGATGTTGAGGTTGTGTCGGCGTGCGATGGCTGCGAGGGGGCTCATGTAGACGTTGAAGAGGGTCGGGCTGAGTGAGGATCCTTGTGGAACGCCGCAGATGACTTCGGTGGCTTCGGATCTGAACGGGGAGAGGCGGACTCTCTGGGTTCTTCCGGCGAGGAACGAGATGATCCATTCCAGTGCTTTCTCTCGGATTCCGATGTTGCTGAGGCGCTTCACTAGGGTGCGGTGGCAGACGGTGTCGAACGCCGCGGAGAGGTCCAGGAGGATGAGGGCAGCTGTTTCCCCGTTGTCGGTTAGGGTTCTGATGTCGTCGGTGGCTGCGATAAGGGCGGTCTCGGTGCTGTGGTTGGCCCGAAACCCGGACTGCGAGGGGTCGAGGGATCCATCTCGCCTCGAGGAAGGCGGCAAGCTGTCTGTTGACGGCCTCTCGATGACTTTGGCCGGAAACGGAAGGAAATGTCCCAGTGCTGAATCTAGGTATCCAGCACTGAGTTAGAAAAGTAACGTAAAAAGTAACTTACCTGCAATTTACTGGAAAAGCCTATTCATTTCAATGTACTGCTCCAAAAGTTTCCAAGTGTGGAGTTTTGAAATCTAAAAATATTCTTTAAAAATCGCACGAATAACCAAAACGTATTTACTTACCTGTTTGCAGGAAATGTCCCAGTGCTGAATCTAGGTATCCAGCACTGAGTTAGAAAAGTAACATAAAAAGTAACTTACCTGTAATTTACTGAAAAACCTATTCATTTCAATGTACTGTATTTGCTAAGTGTTGCATACTACTGCTCCCCTGTAAATCAAACAAAGTACAATTTCTATTGCATTTTCAAACTGTTCGACATTCAGTAACTTATTACTGTAAAGTATTTTATGCTTACCTGTGCCAGGCTTGCTTGGTTCTAAAATAAAACAACAATATATTTTTATACAAAAACAATTGGCCTAGAGTTCAGTTCTTGAGTGTGTGAATTCATTTGCTGACTGAGTGTACACATCAAATGCTTAACACTGTCCTCTGATACGGCCTTACTGCTCGACCACTCTACCACAATTCGAGAGTAAGGTTCTATCTACCTTTAACCTCTGCCTATCTCTGGGGTCACTTGGACTCTATACACACTATACCTCATTTTGGTGTAGTATATATAGAGCCAGTTTCTTACAATGGTAAACTTGGCTGCGTCTCTCCCCTCGGCAACTACACGGGAGAGTACGGCCCGGGCCTCCTCCGGGCACTGGGGCAGCACCTGTGCCACCATATCCCACACGGAGTGGGTGTAACGGTTCAACAAACATGCAGTGTTTACCGACCGCAGTCCCATGCTGGAGGAAGAAAACATCTTCCTCCCAAGGTGGTCCAGCTTTTTGGATTCCCTATCAGGTGGAGCGTTAGGGAATGCGCCTTTGGACATGGAGGCTTGGACCACCAAGCTCTCAGGGGAAGGGTGTTGGGAGAGGAAAGAGGGGTCGCCCGGAGCCGGGCGGTGGCGTCGGGCGATCATCCTATCCACAGGAGCCCCTGTGTTGGGCCTGGACCAGGTGCCCAAAAGGATGTCAGCGAGGGCTTCATTGAACGGCAGCAGGGGCTCCGAAGAGCTCGCAGCCGGTTGAAGCACCTCTGTCAGGAGGTTAGTCCTGACCACCACCGTAGGTAGCTCGAGGTTGAGAGCCTCGGCCGCCCTACGCAACACCACTGCGTAAGACGCTCCCTCCTCCGTAGCCACGGTAGGAGGAGACAACATGCCAAGATCTGGAGAAGTATCCAATCCACTGGCATCCCCCAACTCCTCTCGCCAGTCCTGATCATACTCTAACTGGTCAGTTAAGGAGTCTCCAGACCCCTCCCAGTCCTCCTCACCCTCCTCTGGTTGCCAATATGGCCTAAAAGAACCAGGGTGGAACAAGAGCACAAAAGTACCCGTCGGTGCCGGAACCGGCGTCGGACGACATCGGTCTGGCTCTGTGTCCACATCAGGGTAGAGGCGGGGTCGACGCCGGCTGTGGCCACAACCGGCGTCGGCTGCGGACGTGGAGTCGGCGCCGGGGGAGGTGTAATCAGGTCGACCGGCACCGATCCGGATCCAGGTCTGGATCCAAGGGGACCCTGCGGTGCCGGGCCCCAAGCTGCCGGCGAAGGCCCAGTGCCCCCAGCCGAGTCCGCGGGGCCCGAAGGCGCGCCGGCGGAGTCGGGCTGCCCAAAGATGGCATGCATCGCTTCGTAGAAACTCAAAAGCTGGGCAGGGGTCGCACCGGGTCCCGGGAAGGAAACCCAGAGCCGACCCAGCGGGCTCTGCATGCGGAGCCGCGGGAGGGGCACAACCCGCATTCCTCGTCGCGTCGGCCGACGGACGGGGAGAAGTCGAAGAGCGACGATGCTTCTTCGACTTCTTCTTGTGCTTCGACTTACCGGAGGAGTGCGAAGACTTGGAAGAAGATTGGTGGTGGTGGCTCCGCAACCGGTCCCTCTACCTCCCACGTGACCGGGACCTCGAGCGGTGTGGAGCAGACTGCTGGGCCTCGAGAAGCTTTCGGGACCGCTCCCGCAAAGACTTCGGATTCATCGTCCGGCAGTCGGAACACAACTTGGAGTCGTGGTCGGGTTCCAGACAGAACAGGCACACGCGGTGCGGATCAGTCACCGACATCAACCGTCGGCAGGAACCACAAGCCTTGAAACCGGGCATCCCTGACGTGCACCAGGAGTCGAAGACTCAAAAACTACATCGACAAAGTCGACAAAAAGTGACTGGAGGTACCGCTCTCTACGGATCTGCGCTGGCTGGCGCAGAAAAAGAAAGAACTGACGTCATACCGCGAGGGCGGCGTCTAAGTAGCTACCGCGACGTCATCCCGGCGACCACAACGCCAACGACGAACGTGGAGCCGACCGATGCCACCTTTCGACACAAAGGGGTACTGCTGACGAAAAATTCTCCGGATCCAGTCTGACGCCTGGGGGTAATTCTAAGGTAAGGAATCTATAACTAATTGTCTCTTTCAGATTGAAGGTTTCTGAAAACTCAAGTAAAGAACGGCCCACTTAAAGGAAAATGCTACTTACCAGTATGCATCTGTTCTTGGCATGTAGAGCTGCAGATCCTCACACTGTGCATTAGATCGCCATCTGGTGTTGGGCTCGGCTGCTTGCACTTTGTTGTTGTCTTCGAAGAAGTCTTTGTAGTCATGTGATAGGTGACTCCTCCTTAGGACAATAGTGCGCATGGGCATCGACTCCATCCTCAGATTGTTTTTCGCCATATTGGGGAGTGATGGAGTTAGTAGAAAAGAAGAGAGATGTCCATGTGTGTGTATCTAATTAAGATAGGACTGGAACACATAGGTCCCGGGGAGTTGGGTGGGCGTGTGAGGATCTGCAGCTCTACATGCCAAGAACAGATGCATACTGGTAAGTAGCATTTTCTCGTTCGAGGCATGTGAGCTGCAGAGCTCACACTGTGCATAGACTGTACAGCAGTATCTCCCTAGCGGTGGTCACCTGTATGTGTTGCAGTAGTTTGAAAAAGGGTTTTAAGGACAGCTTGGCCCACGGAAGCTTGTTGCTTGGCTTGCACATCAACACAATAGTGTTTAGTGAAGGTGTGTGTTGTAGACCATGTGGCTGCCTTACATATGTCTTCTAGGGGAATGTTCCCTAAGAAAGCCATGGATGCCCCTAGTTTGCGTGTTGAGTGCGCTCTAGGGGGAACTGATAATGTGCGTTTGGCTTTTTGGTAGCAGATTTGGATACATTTAACAATCCACCTTGCAACCCCGGCTTTTGAGATGGGATTACCTTTGTGTGGTGGAGAGAAAGCCACAAACAATTGTTTGGTTTTGCGAAAAGATTTGGTTCTGTCAATATAATACATAAGGGCTCTTTTGACATCTAGGGTGTGGAGAGCTCTTTCTGCCACGGAATCTGGGTTTTGGAAGAACACAGGTAGTTCTACTGATTGGTTAAGGTGGAAAGGCGAAATGACTTTGGGAAGGAATTTTGGGTTTGTCCTGAGAACTACCTTTTTATGATGTATTTGTAAGAAAGGCTCTTGTATAGTTAGAGCTTGTAGTTCACTGACTCTCCTTAGAGAAGTGATTGCAATTAGAAACGCAACTTTCCATGTAAGGAATTGAAGTTCACATTTATGTAAGGGTTCGAAAGGTGGACCCATGAGCCTGGTAAGTACTATATTAAGATTCCACACTGGGGAAGGTGGTAATCTGGGAGGTATGATGCGCTTAAGGCCTTCCATGAAGGCTTTAATGGCGGGAACTTTGAATAGTGATAAGTGTTGCCTGTTTTGCAAGTAAGCAGCAAGGGCTGCGAGGTGCAGACGTATGGATGAGTATGCAAGACTACATCTTTGCAAATGTAGCAAATAGCAAATGATGTTTTGCGTAGAGGCTTGTAATGGTTGGATGTTATTATTAGTGCAGTAAATAGCGAATCTTTTCCATTTAGCTGCATAGCATGCTCTGGTAGTTGGGCGTCTAGCTTCTTTTATAACGTCCATGCAGTCTGGGGGTAGGTTAAGGTAACCGAATTCTAGGACTTCAGGAGCCAAATTGCAAGGTTCAGCTGAGATGGATCTGGGTGCATTATCTCTCCATGGCTCTGCGTTAGCATTGATGGGGAGAGGTGTAGTCTTTGGTATGGGACTACTGATAGCTCCAGTAGTGTGGTGAACCACGGTTGGCGTGCCCACGTGGGGGCTACTAGTATCATTTTTAGAGACTGTTGTCGAAGCTTGCGTACTACAAGTGGGATGAGTGGGAGCGGTGGAAAAGCGTACACAAATCTGCCGGACCAGTTCATCCATATCGCATTGCCCTTGGACTGCGGGTGTGGAAGTCTGGCGGCGAAGGTTGGGCATTTTGCGTTTTGGTGTGTGGCGAACAGATCTAAGTCTGGCTGGCCCCACATCTGGAAGAAAGGTAGAAGAACTTGTGGATGTAGTTCCCACTCGTGAATCTGTTGTGCCTGTCGACTTAACAGATCTGCAATCTGATTGTGAATGCCTGGTAGGTGTTCCGCTAGAAGGTAAATGTTTTGTGGAATGGCCCACCTCCAAATGTCCTGTGCTAGTTGGGACAGTTGTGGAGAGTGTGTCCCCCCTGTTTTTGTATATAGTACATAGCTGTGATGTTGTCTGTTCGGATCAGGACAGCTTTGTTTTGTACGTGGAGTTGAAAGGACTTGAGAGCTAGGAATATGGCTAGTAACTCTAGGTGGTTGATGTGGAACAGCTTCTGCTGAGTGGTCCACTTGCCCTGTGTTGTATGGTGTAACAGGTGTGCTCCCCATCCTGTAAGGGATGCGTCCGTGGTTAGTACTACTTGTGGAACCGGCTCTAGGAACGGCCGCCCCTTGGACAAATTGTTGGTGTTCCACCACTGCAGAGAGCGATGTGTGCGGCTGTCTACCAACACCAGATCTGTAAGATGTCCGTGAGCCTGGTTCCATTGGCGCGCTAGGCACTCTTGTAGAGGACGCATTTGAAGTTTTGCATGAGGGACGAGAAAAATGCAGGATGCCATCATGCCGATGAGCTGCATAAACACTCTGGCTGGAAGAGAGTGTTGCATTTGAAACCTGGGGACAAGGGTTTGTATACTGGCTATCCTGGCTGGGCTGGGGTAAGCTAGAGCAGTGGAAGTGTTTATTGTAGCTCCCAGATATTGAAGGACATGGGAGGGCTGAAGGTGGGACTTGGTATAGTTTATTGTGAAGCCCAAGTTGTGTAATGTTTGTATTGTTTGGTGAGTGTGTTGGACACACTGGTTGAATGATTTGGCTTTGATAAGCCAGTCGTCCAGGTATGGGAAGACATGTATTTGTTGTCTTCGTAGATGCGCTGCTACTACTGCAAGGCATTTGGTAAACACTCTTGGAGCAGTGGTGACTCCGAATGGGAGTACTTTGAACTGGTAGTGCTGCCCATTGAGAACGAACCTTAGATACTTCCTGTGAGCAGGATGTATGGGAATGTGGAAGTAGGCGTCCTTGAGGTCTAATGTGGCAAGGAAGTCTTGTTGTTGTAGTAAGGGAAGCACTTGTTGGAGAGTGATCATGTGAAAATGATCTGAGTGTATGTATTGATTGAGAGGTCTGAGGTCTAAAATAGGCCTGAGAGTGCCGTCCTTTTTGGGAATGAGGAAGTACAGGGAGTAAACCCCTGTGCCCTGCTGTAGCAGAGGCACTGGCTCTATGGCGTGCTTTTGAAGCAGGGAAAGTACCTCTTGTTGTAAAAGTGTAAGATGGTCTGTGGACATTGGACGCTGCCTGGGTGGTATGGTGGGGGGGTAGCTGTTAGCTCCAGGCAGTAGCCATGTTGGATAATCTGTCTTACCCACCTGTCTGTTGTAATGGAGTTCCAGACAGGCAGGAACTGTGATAGCCTTCCCCGACAGGGGTGTTGTGGTCGGGGGAAGTGGAGGAAAGTCACTGTTTGGGAGTGGTGGAGGTACGGGTGTTGTTATTATTACCTCGACCTCTGCCCTTAGAGTTGTTGCCTCTGTAACCACCCCTAAAGTATCCTCTATTAGGAGAGGTTTGGGTGTTTGTTCGATAGGAAGAGGAACTGTCTGCGGTGGTATTCCTGGAGCCCCCTCTGTAAAAGGAGCGGCGAAAGGAGCCACGTTGCTGCGGGGACTGCAATGCTCCCATTGATTTGGCAGTGTCAGTATCCTTCTTCATCTTTTCTAGTGCTGTGTCGACAGCAGGACCAAATAGTTGGTTTTGGTTAAAAGGCTGGTTTAGTATGGTAGTCTGAACCTCTGGCTTAAAACCTGAAATGCGAAGCCAGGCGTGTCGTCTGATAAGCACGCTAGTGTTAACTGACCTAGCGGCGGTGTCGGCTGCGTCTAAGGCGCACTTAATGGAGGCATTGGAAATAAGTTTGCCTTCTTGAATGAGGTCAGTGGCTTGTGTTTTGTATTGATCAGGTAGATGTTGAAGGAGGGTTTCTAGCTGATCGTAGTGTGCCCTGTCGTACCTAGCTAGTAGAGCTTGGGTGTTAGCGATGCGCCATATGTTGGTGGCTTGCGCAGCTACGCGTTTGCCAGAGGAATCTAACAATTTGGATTCTTTATCAGGGGGCGGAGCATCCCCTGAAGTTTGGGAATTGGCGCGTTTTCTGGCATTAGAAACGACCAGTGAGTCAAGGGGAGCTGACCTTTGATGTATGTGGGGTCATCTGGGGCAGGTCTATACTTTTTATCCACTCTAGGATTAAGGATCCTGGCTCTGACCGGGTCGTTAAAAATTTCAGGTGCATGTTTAATGACACCCTTGATCATGGGCAAAGTTTGAACCGTTTTTGAGACCGTTCAAAAGTGTCTAGAAGAAAATCTTCCTCTGGTTGGTCGGTGTGAATATGCACCCCATGAAAAACGGCCGCCCTATGTATGAGTTGCCCAAAACCTATGTGATCATCTGGTGGAGATGGTTTTGTGGGATAAGGTGGAGGGCTGGGGAGGTCTGTAGGGTCTGGGGGTCATTATAACCCCAGTCATCCTGTGGTGGATTATCTGGATCCAGATATAAATTATGAGGGTCATCCCCGTACCCCATGTTGTCCTCATACTCATGTGGGGGAGAATCCGCAGGTTGAGGAGGTGTGATAGGGATGTGGAGAGGAGGGGTGTTAGAGAGAGGTATAGGGGAAGAAGGAGGCATAGGGGAAGTGGAAGAGTCTTTCTTCTTTGGAGGGACAGGCTTGTGACGTGGCACAGAGGAAATATGTCCTGTTTTAGGATTGATATAAAGTTTGTGTTGATTAGGATCGATGGGATCCGGTGTAAACAGTTCCTCTCCTTGAATATTAGGTTTCGGCACCGACTTTTTCGGTTCCGAACGTGGTGATGGCTTCTTTAAATGTTCCTTTGCTTTAGAAGGCGTCGAGGCGTCCTTCGGTTTAGCTACAGGCTCGACCAGCTTTAGTTTAGGGGTGTGTCGAGTAGCTTCGGTTTCGGTGCCGAGGGATCCGCGTGCTTGGAGGCGGATTTGGGGACCGAGCTGGATTTCGGCGCCAGGTGGTCTTTGTGTTTCGGCGCCGAAGGTGCCGGTGTAACGGGCACATGAGGTTTGGTCGGTGCCGAGGAACTAGAAGGCTTTGTTTTCTTGTTCGGTGCCGAGCCCGAAGGCGGGGCGTCCGAAACACGTTTACGGTCACGACTGGGGCCCGTAGGCGGAGTACTGACCGGTGCCTTCGATTTTGCAGGGAGGGTTGGGGCAGGGGCAGTAGTACTCACACGCTGCCCTGAAGGGATGGAACTGTCGGAGTCCTCTGCCTCGGAGATGATAGCGAGGTCTTCAGAGTCTTCTTCCGGAACATCGGGACCCTCGTCGAAGATGTTGACGGGTTCCGGAGCGGACCTGTGCGCCATGATGTGCCTTCGGGCTCGACGATCTCGGATTGTCTTCTTGGAGCGGAAGGAGGCGCAGGCCGGACAAGTGGCCTCGTTATGGTCTGGTGAGAGGCACCGATTACAGACCTGGTGGTGGTCACTATGAGGAAACTTTGCTCCACATTGGGGGCATTTTTGGAATGGCGTCCTTTCCATGGGCAGTAGGCCTTACGGCGTCGATGGGCCCAACGGCCCGCGTCGACGGCTGGAAAGGAGATCGAGGAAGGGACGTCGAGATGTCGATGTCGGTATTAGGCGTTGAAAAGTGGAAAACGCTGCAAAAAACGAGTTTCGAACCGGAGTGTCGAAATGCATCCGAACCCGATGGCGGAAAAAAACAATCTGAGGATGGAGTCGATGCCCATGCGCACTATTGTCCTAAGGAGGAGTCACCTATCACATGACTACAAAGACTTCTTCGAAGACAACAACAAAGTGCAAGCATCCGAGCCCAACACCAGATGGCGATCTAATGCACAGTGTGAGCTCTGCAGCTCACATGCCTCGAACATGTAGTTCAACAGGCTGTACCATAGCAAGAATGCAGGGTAGGAAACGGAATTACTTTGACAATAAATCTCGCTTTAGGATAAAGCACAATTGAATATGGTTAGCAAGTAGACTGAGTGTCTAAGAAATGTATTTAACCTGAAGATCACATCCCGAAAGAAGTGTGAACAGTAAATTGTTAAATAGATAGATCCATTAGACTCCCAAGTACTAAATAAAAGTGGTCATTATTATGCACATTGAACTCTGTAAATGGCTCATCAACTGAGTATGGAACTCATCAACCTAACAGGCTGATGTCCAAACAATTATAAAAGTTACCATAGACTTAACGCATGTAATATTTCACCAGATCAACGGTTAAAAGGAGAGCTGCATTAATTTGACCAACATAACATTAAGTTGCCAAAGCACAGCGACAAAACAAACATCAGAAGCTTACATCCGAAATCATGCAGAATCATAACAAATGGTACTTTGGAAAATGATCACCGCCTACTTGTATGCGATATGAATTAATGGGCAAGAGAATTAAATAAAGAAGTGTGCTAATGAGACAAAACTATATGCAACAAGTGAAGGGCAAACGCCTCCACTTAACAATATTTATATTCACTGAACAGAATGCATGAATCAAAGGTCTTCTGGACTCCAAATAATCTCTATGCATTCCTGGGCACAGTATTGGGACCGTAGCACAAGTTACTAACTTGTGTAACGATATATCTGTAAGAGACAGTAGTTAGTGACAGATACCTTACCTTAGAATATCCCCAGGCGTCAGGCTGGATCCGGAAAGTTTTTTGCGTAGCAGTACCCCTGCGCGTCGGTAGGCGGCGTCGTGCGGCTACGCGTCCGTCGTCGGCGTCGTGATCGCCGGGATGACGTCGCGGGCAGTACTTAGACGCCGCCCCTGCGCGCTGACGTCAGTTCTGTACACGACTTTCCGCGCCAGGAACGCAGAGCCATGCAAGAAGCTGACATAGGTGTCTGAAAAATACTAGGGCCCTGAAAGGGATGTCCTTAACCCTAGAAATCAGTTCGCAGAACGGGGAGGATGGGTGGGCGGTAAGGAATCTGTCACTAACTACTGTCTCTTACAGATATATCGTTACACAAGTTAGTAACTTGTGCATCTGAAAGAGACACGTTAGTGACAGATTCCTTACCTTAGAATAGATACCCCAGCAATACCAACCCCGGTGGTGGGTCTGCGAACAAAGATCAGACAAGGAAGTCCCGGAGGACAGAACGGCCAAAGAAGCCATCCCTCCGGACCGGACTGTCAAGGCAGTAATGCTTTGTAAATGTGTGCAGCGAGGCCCACTTAGCTGCCTGACAGATATCCTGCAGCGGAACACCGCGGCCTAAAGCCGTGGTAGCAGCCGTTGCCCTGGTGGAATGGGCACGCAGCCCAACAGGAGGCTCCTTCTTAGCCAAAGAATAGCAGGCTTTGATACACAAGGTTACCCAGCGGGAGATGGTTCTCTTGTGCACCGCCCGACCTTTTTGGCGCCCACGTAGCCAACAAAGAGCTGGTCATCCACCCGGAAGTGTTTTGTGCGGTTGATATAAAGGAAAGCGCACGTTTTGGGTCCAGACGGTGGAGCCTCTCTTTCTCTCTGGAAGGATGCGGAGGCGGAAAGAAGGTGGGCAAAGTGATGGTCTGCCCAATGTGGAAGGCAGTAACCACCTTTGGCAAGAAGGACGGACGCGTCCTAAGAACAACCTTGTCTGGATGGACAGACAGAAAGGGAGGTTTACATGATAGAGCCTGAAGCTCACTCACCCGCCGAGCGGAGGTGATGGCCACCAGAAAGGCTGTCTTCAGAGTCAGAAGACGAAGAGGACATTTATGTAGAGGCTCAAAGGGAGCGCACATAAGAAAGGTAAGAACCAAGTTCAAGTCCCACTGAGGCATCACAAACGGAACAGGAGGGAAGAGGTGTGTAATGCCTTTTAGAAACCTGTTAACAACAGGGGACTTGAAAAGGGAGGGCTGATCAGGAAGCCTGAGGAAGGCCGAGATGGCACAAAGATAGCCCTTGAAGATAGCCCTTGATGGTACCCAGGGCAGAACCCTGTTGGGCCAGGGAAAGAAGGAACAGAAGAACCTCAGAAAGAGGGGCAGAAAGGGGATTCACAGCCTTTGCTGTGCACCATGCCACAAACTTGTTCCACCTGCAGGCGTATACCACCTTAGTGGAGGGACGCCTGGCTGCCAGAATCACATCACAAACTTCAGGAGGCAAGTCGAAAGGAATCAACTGCCGCCGCTCAATCTCCA
This sequence comes from Calotriton arnoldi, assembly GCA_963921515.1. Lineage (NCBI taxonomy): Eukaryota > Metazoa > Chordata > Amphibia > Caudata > Salamandridae > Calotriton > Calotriton arnoldi. The sequence continues at coordinate 47,656 of CAWUFW010011937.1, forward strand.
CGCAAGCAGGTGGAGGCTGGACAGGTTCGGGTGGAGGACCGTCCCCTGCTGCTGCGACAGAAGATCCTCCCGAAGAGGCAGACGGATCGGGGGATCAACGCTCATACTGAGTAGCTCGGGATACCAAACTCTTCGAGCCCAGTCCGGAGCCACAAGGATGACTTGGGCCCGGTCGCGCCGAATCTTCTTCAACACTCTGGGTAGAAGTGGTATAGGCGGAAAAGCGTACAACAGACCGCAACTCCACTCGCGACGAAAAGCGTCGCCGAGCGAGTGCTGCCTTGGAAATTCCAACGCGCAGAACTGATGACATTGCGCGTTCTCTTCGGTGGCGAATAGAACTAACCAAGGCTCTCCCCACTGTAGAAAGAGTCCTTGTGCCACTTCCGAGTGAAGACGCCACTCGTGATCCATCATGCACCTGCGGCTGAGTTCGTCCGCCCTGGCGTTCAGGGAACCTGCCAGGTGTTGAACCATCAGGAAAATGCCCTGATGTTCCAGCCATGTCCAGAGGCGCAGAGCCTCCTGACATAGGGTCCACGACCCCACCCCGCCTTGCTTGTTGCAGTACCACATGGCACTCTGAGTATCTGTGCGCGTTATAAGTGTATTATAACATAACATAACATAACATGGCGGTGGTGTTGTCTGTGAACACCTGCACTACCTTCCCTTTGACAGAGGGAAGGAATGCCTTGAGTGCAAGTCGGATCGCCCGGAGCTCCAGAAGTTTGATATGGAGCCGATACTCCGCCGGAGACCAGAGGCCTCTGATCTCCGCCTCTCCCATGTGACCGCCCCATCCCAGAAGGGACGCGTCCGTCACAACTGTGTGCTCTGGCTGGGGAAGGGAGAGTGATCTGCCCATGACCCATTGCCGGTTCGAGAGCCACCACTGCAACTGTCTTGCAGTCCCCTCCGAGATCTGAACGTGATCGGACAGGTTGCCCTGGTGCTGCGCCCACTGGAACTTCAGATCCCACTGCAGAGCCCGCATATGCCATCTGGCATGATCGACCAGCAGGATGCAGGAGGCCATGAGGCCCAGCAGCCTCAGGGTCATCCGTACCGAAACCCAGGATAAAGGCTGAAAGATCGGAATCATAGCCTGAATATCCCGGACTCGCCGTTCGGGAGGATAGGCCCGAAACTGCGTCGTGTCCAGAACTGCTCCGATGAAAAGGAGCTGTGGAGAAGGAATCAGATGCGACTTCGGCACATTGATGGAGAACCCCAGCGAGTGCAGGAGTTCGGCCGTAGTCTGGAGGTGGGAGACGACTGCCTGGGACGAGCCCGCCTTCAGCAGCCAGTCGTCGAGGTAGGGGAAGACTGGAACCCCTGCCCGGCGCAGATGAGCTGCGACCACCGCCATCACTTTCGTGAACACCCGAGGGGCACTTGTAAGGCCAAAGGGGAGCACGGTGAACTGAAAATGCTCGAGGCCTACCGTGAACCGAAGGTAACGCCGGTGGGCCGGCAGGACGGGGATGTGAAAATAAGCGTCCTGCAAGTCCAACGCTACCAACCAGTCTCCAGGGTCGAGGGCAGTCAAGACCTGAGCTAGGGTGAGCATCTTGAACTTCTCCTTCCGGAGGAAGCGATTGACGTTCCGGAGGTCCAAGATAGGACGAATGTCCTCCTTGTCCTTTTGGGCACCAGAAAGTAGTGGGAGTAGCAACCACGTCCTACTTCTGGGGTCGGAACATGCTCGATGGCCCTCTTGGCCAAGAGGGCGGTGACTTCCTTCTGCAGAAGCACCAAGTGATCCCCTGACATGCGGTGGAATTGAGGTGGCATGGCTGGGGGTGGTCTCGAAGGGGAGGGAGTAGCCCTTCGGACAATGTCCAAGACCCACCTGTCCGAGGTGATGGGACGCCAGTGGTGAAGGTGATGGCGGACCCTGCCCCTACTGGCGTGCTGTGCACCTGAAAGGAAGGACTAGGAGGGCTTGGAGGCCGCGGACGGGGCGGAGTTGGTGGCCTGACCCGCACGCTGGTTGCCCGAACCGCCACGGCGGTAGCCACGTCCTCGGCCACACGAAGACGCTTGCTGCGCGGGCCGGTGGCTGGGCAGTGGACGTGACTGGGCGCCCCTTCCGTGGCCACGAAAGGGGCGAAAAGCAGAGGTTAGCGGAGGGCGCACAACAGAAAGGCCCAGGGACTTGGCAGTAGCCCGTGAGTCCTTAAAACGCTCCAGCGCATGGTCTGCTTTGGAACCAAAAAGACCGACTCCATCAAAGGGCATGTCCATGAGTGTATTCTGGACATCACCCGAGAAACCAGTTGTTCTCAGCCAGGCGTGGCGACGCAGCGCCACCGTCGTTGCAAGCGATCTGCCCAGCGAGTCGGCGGTATCAAGGCCACAACGTATGGTGTATTTAGCCGCATCTCTACCTTCCGCAATGGTGCGGGTAAGCAGTGTCTGGACCTCCTCAGAACACTGGGGCAAAACAGTAGCCACCGAATCCCACAGGGAGTGGGTATATCGGCCCAAAAGGCAAGCGGTGTTGACGGACCGCAAGCCAGCACTGGAGGAAGAAAAAGCCTTCTTCCCAAACTGGTCCAGGCGTTTGGATTCCCTATCCGGAGGGGCGGTAGGGAAGGCGGTTTGGGAGGCAGAGGCTTGGACGACCAAGCTCTCGGGGGTGGGATGTTGAGAGAGAAACAAGGGTTTGCCCGGAGCAGGGCGATGGCGTCGGGCCACGTTCCTATCCACAGGAGCCCCTGTGGTGGGCTTGGACCAGGTGCCCAAAAGAACGTCAGACAGTGCATCATTAAACGGCAGCACAGTCTCCGTGGAGGATGCTGCCGGCTGAAGCACTTCCGTCAGGAGATTAGTCCTGACAGCCACAGTAGGCAATTGGAGGTGCAAGGCTCCAGCTGCTCTACGCAACACCATTGCGAAATTTGCTCCCTCCTCCGTAGCCACGGGAGGAGACAGCATGCCAGTGTCAGGGGAAGTGTCTAGACCACTGGCATCCCCAAGTTCCTCTGCCCAGTCCTCATCATACTCACACTGCTGTGTGAGAGGGTCTTCCGACCCCTCCCAGCTCTCCTGGTCCTCCTCTGGTGTAAAATATGGAGGAGGAGGGACATCTGGGACCCAAGGTCTCATCGGGCGCCGGAGCCGGCGTCGAGCGACGTCGGTCCGGCTCCATGTCCGGAACCGGAGAGAACCGGGGCACGACGCCGCCCGGAGCCCCGGGGGCGTCGGGAACGGCACCGGGAGATCGGCGCCGGCGGAGGCGTGGTTAGGTCCAACCGGCGTCGATCGGGGTTGCGGTACCACCGGAGCCGGGATTCGAGGCCGGAGCCGGGCCGGGATCAAGGCTGGCGGGACAGGCGACGCCGGGACCGGAGTCGTCGGCGACGCCAGAGCAACCCCATCAGGGCCCGCGGGGCCCGAAGGCGCACCGGAGGGACTTTGAGGCCCGAAGAGGCGGGCCATGGACGACAGGAATTCCTGTATCTCGGCCGGAGTCGCCCCCGAACCCGGGAAGGACGGGTAATGCGGGGGTGGCGCCACAGGCACATCCGGAGCCGCGGGACGGTGCCGACAGGGGCCTCAGCCGAGTCGCGAGACCGGCGAGGCGAAGTCTTAGAGTGATGGTGCTTCTTAGACTTTTTGTGCTTCGACTTACCCGAGGAGTGCGAAGACTTGGACTCCGACCGGCGGGGGCTCCGCGACCGGCCCCTCGACCTCTCACGGGACCGGGGCTTGGTGCGGCGCGGAGCCGACTGCCGGACCTCGAGGAGCTTTCGAGACCGCTCTCGCAAAGCCTTCGGGTGTAAGGCCCGGCAGTCAGGGCACGACTTTGTGTCGTGGTCTCGGCCGAGACAGTAGAGACACTCTAAGTGCGGGTCTGTGATCGACATCATTCGACCACAGGCGTCGCATGGCTTGAAGCCGGGCATCCCTACCGACACCTAGGAGTCGAGAAGACTCGAAAAGAAACAGTGAAAGAATCACCAAAAATTTAGTCAAAAATTGACTAGGGCACTGCTCTTCCCGGATCTGCGCTTACTGGCGCGGAAAAAGAAGAACTGACGTCAGCGCGCAGGGGCGGCGTCTAAGTACTGCCCGCGACGTCATCCCGGCGATCACGACGCCGACGACGGACGCGGAGCCGCACGACGACGCCTACCGACGCGCAGGGGTACTGCTACGCAAAAAACTTTCCGGATCCAGCCTGACGCCTGGGGATATTCTAAGGTAAGGAATCTGTCACTAACGTGTCTCTTTCAGATATATAAAATGCAAGGGAGGAGGCTGACAAATCTGCAACATTGTGACTGGGAGCAAAATTAGGCTACAGGTTATCTTAAATGATCTTCTGCCGGACAAGTATTTGTGGAAAAACAAGCTATTGTGAATGAGCAAATGCACATCTGTTTACTTGTAGCCTAAGGGTGGAACTTTCCTGCAACCAAAAGCACCATTTCCATAAAAAAAACAACTCGGAAGGTCAGCATGTAGCTCCTACTCTACCAGGCGGTTCTTGAATCTAAGGAGGTGCTCCGTCATATCGGACTAGTCCAGAACCACAACCACGAATACTCACTTACAAACAGTAACATGTGCCTATTTTTGACAATTTACCAAACGGCAGTCATGTCTGTATGCACCAGACCATAACCTGAGCAAGAACGGCCAGATGCAAGCCCAGATGGATTATATGAGGAAAGCATTTGAGAAATTCACACTCTAACCCAGTCGTTCTTAACCTTTTGACTTCTATGGACCCCCCCACACACACAATAATTACTGGGACTGAGACCCTCACTGAATCGTTATTGGAATCCGGGGACCCCCACTGAGTCATTAGAGGAAGCCTGGGACCCCCCACTGCGTCGTTAATGGAAGCCAAGTTCTCCGGCCTATGCATTTTTTATGATTTGAACCGCAAAACAATACACTAAAACTACAGAAACAAGCATTCATCAAAATCACAAATGATGAAATATTTAATTTAATTCACAAATATAAATAAAATCAAAATTTTTATTAGAGGTCTGAAGATTTTCTAAATCGGAGCCCACTGACCATCCATACTATATTCTGTTGGATGCACTTGCACTGCTCCCAGGAATCAATTGGAGGATACCAACTTTATTTTTAGCGTCCACTTTCAAATTCCTTTGCATCTACAGAATGTTTTAGGAATTGAAATGTTACATTTTGCTTCTTTATTTAATACACTTTATTACTCAGTTAATAATATTACATTTTCTCAGCAGTGGCAGGCCCCCTAAGTAGGCTTCGCGGACCCCAGGGGTCCCCGGGCCACAGGATAAGAACCACTGCTCTAACCCATAAAGCAACCGTTCTATGCCTCCTATTCTTGCACAAGACTCAGTAATAAGGTCTGGAAGTTCTGGAAGGAGTAGAAGCACCATTTCCAGGTTCTAGTTATCAACCACTGGAGGCAGTCTGCAGCCACTTTTAAGACATGACTGTGTAATTTACTGTAATCTGCATAGGGCTCTTCAGGAAGGCACATCGTGAACTGAAGTATGGAGAAGTATGCCACCATCAACAAGAACAGGGCTATAAAAGTCGAAGCCACATGAAACCCTGACTGAGTAAAGTAACCTGTGAAGTTAGAGGTAGAGCTTACTGACGTGTCTCGAGTAACAGCAAAAGTTAATGAACAGCTTCAACTACAATGCAACTTGGTTTCATGAACACAGACGTCCAAAGAATGCAAAAGATGATGAATCCTTAAAATGGCATAGAAAAACAGCATATGGGGGTATATGGAGCGTGAAGTATTTTAGCATCTGAGTGCGAAAAATGACATCATCAGGGCAAACGACAAGGATATGTACTGGTAACAATGGTATTCTTTTTTAAATCGTAAAAAGTTGTATTTTGTAGTGATGGATACTCAAAAGGGAGCATAGTTGAATTCAAGGACGATAAGCAACTTTCCTGAATGGAAGGGATAATATTTTGGGAAGTCACCACCCTGAACATCTGAATGGGCACAAACTGATGGCGTTGAAAAAGTTTCAGAATAGATAAAACTATAATTCAGTTCAGAAAGCCATGTGCAAAAGGTGCTACGGAAGTAGGTGGGAAGATACTGACACCTAATTTGTTAGAAAATAGTTGAAAGGGGCAGCATTAATTAAATCAAATCCTGTAGCAAAGCTGGATCTACATTTATTTATCTTTCAAATAGGACTCCTGCATAGGAAGAAAAGTGAAGTCTCTATCCTGTTGTAAATAGGAGAAATGGGGTTGAATTTGAAGAATGCAGAAATAGTTCACATTTTTGCTTGGGCACAACAGACTGGATTGTGTCTGGTGAAATCAAAATAGATGAGGCAAAATACTCTTTGCAAGGACCAAGTTTGGTGTGACACATGAAACTGAAGCATTTGACTGCCTCCTGTACGAACTCCCTCCAAACAGAAGGGGGGACGGCTTTCCTCATACCTGTATTTAAGACAGCTGCACTGAACTTCATCCTTTGGGGCAGGACCAGCAATATTTTGGTTCAATTTACTGAGACAGCCAAGTCAAACATTTGGTTTATGACGGGTCCAGATGATCCACCATCTCCTGAAATGTGGGCTCTTGATTCGACTAGTCATTGAGGTAGTTACAGATGTTAATCAATGAACTCTAAGGTATGCAGCATCTAGGGGGTTCTACTTTTGCAAACATACTATTTGCTAAAATCAGACTGAAGGGAAGAAACCCAAAATGTACAAAAAACAGGTATCCTCTTGCGAGCTACAATAATATCTGGCGTTGCCGCTAGATCATAATGTGGGAGTAACAAAGACACCAGGAAATGTGACAGGGTTACTTTCAGAACATTCTCCATCAAGAGTAACTGATCGAAATGTAAAAATTCACATTAGTTAAAGCCCTCACTACAATTCTCAACTACAAAAAAACAAAAATAGAACCCAGTGTGTCCTCTGAAAGGATGGAAATTGTTCTACAGTAGCCTTATACCAGACCTAACTCTCAAGCGGGATGTGATGGATGGTTATTTCTGAACACTGTCATACAGCACAGGAACCAAGGTTCTGCACAATCGGGCACAAATGTACATACTAAATGCAACTGTCCAGGTTTAAGTCTGGCATAGGGACAGCTTTATCTGTCTCACCATTCTCATGTCTTCATAAGTAAAAAAAATCATACATTTTGAACATACACAGAGGGGCTTTGGGTCAGCCCTCTTTTTTTTTTTTTTTACTTATCTGTTCAGCTGTCATTCCCATTTTGCTTTCGCCTACCACAGAGTACAGCATGGGGCAATAAGTCGGACCAATACAACCATTGGGTCTGTTGCCAATGCATTTCGTCTTACAAAGTAGAGCTTGTGGGCCAATGGGTCCTTTAATTTATTTATTTAACTATTTTGTCAAATTTTTTTTCTTTCCATGGCCGACACATTGCTACTATCCTTTTTATTCAAGAATTAACTTCTAATTCAGATTTATTCATATTGTCTCATATCGAGTCACAATAAAAATGACTATTCGTTTTTGCAATTATTGTTCTAGGCTAAATTGATTGCTAAAACTGGTGGGTTGCACTTTGAGTGGTAATGGGTTCCTCCACGCCACGGTTGCGTGAACACATTTTTAGAAGGGTAGGTGAGAAAAACTAGTGTTTTGCAATTCTACATATGTACAGTGAGTATGACAAGCACCAGTTGGCGGCGTCAATGCCTAACAAACAAAGCCTATAGATGATCACAAATTACTAGCGGCTAGGTAACCAGAGCTGCAGTCGCTTAACGCTGTACCACTTTAAAAAGAGTCTTGCAAATTTTAGACAGTGCTGAATCACATTAAGCAACAGAAACTCCTTGGTTTTGAGTAAGAAGCTTAGTAATTACAATGCAGGCTTGCTTTAAATATTAATGAAAATGTATTTTGTAACTCAACACTCAGACTTAGCTATACTTTTCCTCGGCATTAAAAATATAGAATGTCATCTCAGCCCTTCTGGGATTATAATGTTGAGCCTGCAGATTTACCACAGTTCTGTGCAGTCTACACTCATCCTACTAACTTAAATGTGACAAATTACTGCTGGCGCCTTTTACTGGAAAAAATCATGGAAGGAGCATTCAAATACATATCTGGTAAAACCCAACAAAACCATAGACTGCAAACAGGTTTGTTTGTTTCTGTATGGTTTCTTTTTTATAAGATGCGACATTTGATCAAACACAGCCTTAGTACACTGAAGCATATTTCGTTTATAACACATCATGTAGAATGGAGTGACAAGGTAATTATATACAGGTTGCAGAGACAAAGGCAGCAGCAAAATAACCAGTGACCAATGATGTGAAATATTTAAATTCACAAGAAAATATTAACCTTGTATGGGAGGCAAGGTATCCATAAGAAGAATTGCTACTGTTATGTAAGACACGTCTTTACCAAAGGGTTAAAGATGTTATTCAGCAAAGAAAACCACCTTCGTTTTTCTTAAGGTGCCTCATTAATTACCATGTTCCAAGGCTTATACACATCACACTTCTTTTTGGAATAATGTCAGTTAGCACTTCTGGAATCATATAATTGAAAATAACCCTGACTGTTCTGACAACATTATAGTTTTGTTTTGCACGTCTTCAGGGGTATTGCATTTGGCTCCATTTCATAGGACAGAAGTCAGAGAGATCATTGTATCTTCATATACTTAATAAACATTGACTGTAAGGGGACCTATGTATGTAACCATAGAGTTGAAAAGTTTTTAAAGAACAAGTTACTTACCTTCGGTAACGATATATCTGTAAGAAACATTAGTTAGTTATAGATTCCTTACCTTAGAATTACCCCCAGGCGTCAGACTGGATCCGGAAAGTTTTTTAGTCAGCAGTACCTCTGCGCGTCGGAAGGTGGCATCGGTCAGCTCCGCGTCCGTCATTGGCGTCGTGGTCGCCGGGATGACGTTGCGGCAGCTACTTAGACGCCGCCCTCGCGTGCTGTCAGTTCTGTACACGACCTTCCGCGCCAGAAACGCAGAGCTATGCAAGACACTGACCACTGGTGCACAAAACTAGGGCTCTGAAAGGATGTCCTTAACCCTAGAAATCAGTTCGCAGAACGGGGAGGATGGGTGGGGCGGTAAGGAATCTATAATTAACTAATGTTTCTTACAGATATATCGTTACCGAAGGTAAGTAACTTGTTCATCTGAAAGAAACACGTTAGTTATAGATTCCTTACCTTAGAATAGATACCCCAGCAATATCAACCCCGGCGGTGGGTCTGCGAACCAAGATCACACCAGAAAATCCTGGAGAACAGAACGGCCAAAGAAGCCGTCTCTCCGGACTTGGCTGTCCAGGCAGTAGTGTTTGGTGAACGTGTGCAACGATGCCCATGTAGCTGCCTGACAGATATCATTCAGAGGAACTCCTCTCCCCAAGGCAGTAGTGGCTGCAGTCGCCCTGGTGGAATGGGCGCGTAGCCCCACTGGAGGCTCCTTATTAGCCAGAGAATAGCATGCTTTTATACACAAAACAACCCATCGAGAAATGGTTCACTTTTGTACGGCCCGACCTTTTTTGGCACCCAGGTAGCCAACAAAGAGTTGGTCATCCACCCGGAACTGTTTTGTGCAATCCAGATAGAAAGAAAGCGGAGGTTTTGGGTCCAGACGGTGGAGCCTCTCTTCCTCTTTTGAAGGATGCGGAAAGAAGGTGGGCAAAGTGATAGTCTGCCCGATGTGGAAGGCAGTGACAACCTTGGGCAGGAAGGATGGACGAGTTCTAAGGACAACTTTGTCCGGATGTACAGCGAGAAAAGGAGGCTTACAAGAAAGCGCATGGAGCTCACTCACTCGCCTGGCAGAAGTGATGGCCACCAGGAACGCAGTTTTGAGAGTTAAGAGCCGTAAAGGACAGTTATGAAGCGGCTCAAAGGGAGCACACATTAAATAAGTTAAAACCAGGTTCAAGTCCCACTGAGGCATAACGAAGGGAATAGGAGGAAGATGATGAGTTATGCCTTTCAAGAAGCGGCTTACAACTGGGGACTTGAAAAGGGAAGGCTGATCTGGAAGCCGAAGGAAGGCAGAGATGGCTGAAAGATAGCCCTTGATAGTGCCCAGAGCAGAGCCCTGCTGGGCTAGAGAAAGAAGAAACAAGAGGACCTCAGAAAGAGGGGCAGAAAGGGGATCCACAGCCTTTGCTGTGCACCATGCCACAAACTTGTTCCACCGGCAGGCGTATACCGTCTTAGTGGAGGGACGCCTGGCTGCCAAAATTACATCACAGACTTCAGGAGGCAGGTCGAAAGACGTCAACTGCCGCCGCTCAATCTCCACGCAAGGAGGTGGAGGCTGTACAGGTTCGGGTGGAGGACTGTCTCTGCTGAGACAGAAGATCCTCCCGTAGAGGCAGTCTGATCGGAGGATCGATGGCCATGTTGAGCAGCTCGGGATACCAGACTCTTCGTGCCCAATCCGGAGCCACAAGAATGACTTGGGCCCGGTCGCGCCTGATCTTCTTCAGCACTCTGGGCAGAAGTGGTATAGGCGGAAAGGCGTACAACAGACCGCAACTCCACTTGCGACGAAAAGCGCCGCCTAGCGAGTGCCGCATTGGAAATTCCAACGTGCAAAATTGCTGACATTGCGCGTTCTCTTCGGTGGCAAATAGATCTAACCAAGGTTCTCCCCACTGTTGAAAGAGACCTTGCACCACCTCCGAGTGGAGACGCCATTCGTGATCCATCATGCACCTGCGGCGGAGTTTGTCCGCCCTGGCGTTCAGGGAACCTGCCAGGTGTTGAACCACCAGGAATATGCCCTGATGTTCCAGCCATGTCCAGAGGCGGAAGGCCTCTTGACATAGGGTCCACGACCCCACCCCGCCCTGTATGTTGCAGTACCACATGGCGGTGGTGTTGTCCGTGAACACCTGCACTACTCTTCCCCGGACAGAGGGAAGGAATGCCTTTAGTGCAAGATGAATCGCCCGGAGCTCCAGAAGGTTGATGTGGACTCCACCGGAGATCAGAGGCCTCTGATCTCCGCCTCTCCCATGTGGCCGCCCCATCCCAGAAGGGATGCTTCCGTCACCACAGTGTGGTCTGGTTGGGGAAGGGAGAGGGAGAGGGATCTGCCATTGACCCAATCCTGGTTCGTGAGCCACCACTGCAGTTGTCGTGCAGTGCCCTTCGAGATCTGGACGCAATCGGATAGATTTTCCTGATGCTGCGCCCACTGGAACTTCAGGTCCCACTGCAGAGCCCGAATATGCCACCTGGCATGATCAAGCAGCAGGATGCAGGAGGCCATAAGGCCCAGCAGCCTCAGTCTCATTCTGACCGAAACCCGGGATAGAGGCTGAAAGATCGGAATCATAGCCTGAATATCCCGGACTCGCTGTTCGGGAGGATAGACCCGAAACCGCGTAGTGTCCAGAACCGCTCCGATGAAGAAGAGCTTCTGAGAGGGAATCAGGTGCGACTTCGGCACATTGTTGGAGAACCCCGGCGAATGCAGGAGGTCGGCCGTAGTCTGGAGGTGGGAGACAACTGCCTGGGGCGAGCCTGCCTTCAACAGCCAGTCGTCGAGATAGGGGAAGACTGAAACCCCCGATCTGTACAGATGAGCTGCGACCACCGCCATCACTTTCGTGAACACCCAAGGGCCACTGGTAAGGCCAAAGGGGAGCACAGTAAATTGAAAATGCTCGTGGCCTACCGTGAACTGCAGGTAACGCCGGTGGGCCGGCAGGACGGGGATGTGAAAATAAGCCTCCTGCAAGTCCAACGCTACCATCCAGTCTTCCGGGTCGAGGGCAGACAAGACCTGAGCAAGCGTCAACATCTTGAACTTCGGCTTCCGGAGGAAGCGGTTGATGTCCCTGAGATCCAAGATAGGACGCAGGCCCTTGTCCTTTTGGGGGACCAGAAAGTAGTGGGAGTAGCAACCACGACCTACTTCTGGGACAGGAACGCGCTCGATGGCTCCCTTGGCCAAGAGTGCCAAAACTTCCTTTTGGAGAAGGCCCAGGTGATCCTCCGACATGCGGTGGTATTGAGGTGGCATGGCTGGAGGGGTAGTCTCGAAGGGGAGGAAGTAGCCCCTTCGAACTATTTGCAAAACCCACCTGTCTGACGTGATGGTGCGCCAGTGGGGGAGGTGATGGCGAATCCTGCCGCCCACTGGCGTTTGATGGGCCTAAAAGGTCGGACTAGGAGGGTTTGGAGGCTGCTGCGGAGGGGGGGGGGGTTTGGTGGACTAGGGCGCCCGCTGGCCCCCGGAACCACGACGGTTGTTCCCACGTCCCCGGCTGCGCGAAGGTTGGGTAACTTGCTGCGGCCTGTGGCTCTGGGCGGGACGTAGCGGGGCACCCCTTCCGTAGCCACGAAAGGGGCGAAAAGCAGACTGCGCAGGGCGGGTGGAGAGGCCCAAGGACTTGGCCGTAGCCCGTGAGTCCTTGAAACGCTCTAGAGCGTTGTCTGCTTTGTCGCCACAAAGGCGACGGCCATCAAAGGGCATGTCCATCAAGGTGTTTTGGACATCTCCTGAAAAGCCAGTCGACTTCATCCAGGCGTAGCGACGAAGCGCTACCGACGTTGAAATAGTCCTGCCCAGAGAGTCGGCGGTGTCCAGCCCACAACGTATGGCAAACTTTGCTGCATCCCTCCCAGCGGCAACAGCCTGGGAGAGCACTGCCCGGGCCTCCTCCAGACACTGAGGCAGCACCTGCGCCACCATATCCCACACCGAGTGGGAATAACGGCCCAAGAGACATGCGGTGTTTACCGACCGCAGTCCTAAGCTGGCGGAAGAGAAAATTTTCTTTCCAAGGTGGTCCAGCTTCTTGGATTCCCTTTCCGGTGGAGCGGTAGGGAATGCGCTTTTGGATGTGGAGGCTTGGACTACCAAGCTCTCCGGGGTGGGGTGTTTGGAGAGGAAAGTGGGGTCGCCCGGGGCCGGCGTCGGGCAATCATCCTGTGTACGGGAGCCCCCGTGTTGGGCCTGGACCACGTGCCCAAAAGGACGTCGAGGGCCTCATTGAACGGCAGCAAGGGCTACGAAGAGCTCGCAGCCGGCTGAAGCACCTCTGTCAGGAGGTTAGTCCTGACCGCCACCGTAGGGAGCTCGAGGTTGAGAGCCTCGGCCGCCCTACGCAACACCACTGCGTATGACGCTCCCTCCTCCGTAGCCACGGTAGGAGGAGACAACATGCCAAGGTCAGGGGAGGTGTCCAAACCACTGGCATCCCACAGTTCCTCTCGCCAGTCCTGTTCACTGTCCAACTGGTCAGTCAGAGGGTCACCTGACCCCTCCCAGTCCTCCTCCTCATCCTCTGGGTGCCATTCTGGTTGAAAAGGGACCCCAGGAGTGAACAGGGGCACAACAACCCCTCTCTGCGTCAGATCCAGCGTCGGGTGACGCCGGTCCGGCTCTGGGTCTACGTCGGGATGGAGGCCGGGGTCGACGCCGGCCGGGGGGCTGACCGGCGTCGAACGCTGTAGTGGTGCCGGAGGAAGCGGCGCCGGTGGAGGAATAATCAGGTCAACCGGCACCGATCCGGATCTAGGCCTGGATCCAAGGGGGGCCTGCGGCGCCGTGGCCGGAGTCGACGGCGGAGGAGGCCTAGGCCCCCCAACCGAGTCCGCGGGCCCGAAGGCATGCCGGCGGGTTCGGTCCGCCCAAAGATGGCATGCATCGCAGAACGTACGAAGCTGGGCGGGAGTTGCTCCGGGTCCCGGAAAGGGAGGGGAAACGCAGAATCGACTCGTCGGGCTCCGCGCGCAGAGCTGCGGGAGGGGCACCACCTGCGTCCCTCGTCGGAGCAGCCGACCGACGAGGAGAAGTCGAAGGGCGACGGTGCTTCTTCGACTTCTTCTTATGCTTCGACTTACCCGACCCCGAGTGCGAAGACTTAGAAGACTTGGACGAATGGTGGTGGCTCCGTGACCGGTCCCTCGACCTCCCTCGCGACCGGGACCTCGAACAGCGCGGAGCCGACTGCCGGTGCTCAAGCAGCTTTTGGGACCGCTCCCGCAAAGCCTTCGGCGCCATCAACCGGCAGTCGGAGCACGACTCGGGGTCATGGTCGCGCTCCAGGCAGAAGAGACACGCGCGGTGCGGATCCGTCACCGACATCATCCGATGACAGGAACCGCATGGCTTGAAGCCGGGCATCCCTCGTGCACCTTAGGAGTCGAAGACTCGAAAAAGAAGTCGACAAAAGTCGAGAAAAAGTCAGTAAAAAAATGACTGGAGGTACCGCTCTTCCCGGATCTGCGCTGGCTGGCGCGGAAAAAGAAAGACCGGACGTCAGCGCGCTAAGGAAACGTCTAAGTAGCTGCCGCAACGTCATCCCGGCGACCACGATGCCAACGACGGACGCAGAGCCGACCGACGCCACCTTCCGACACGCAGAGGTACTGCTGACGAAAAAACTTTCTGGATCCAGTCTGACGCCTGGGGGTAATTCTAAGGTAAGGAATCTATAACTAACGTGTTTCTTTCAGATTTGCATCCTCATTGCACATGTAGAGATGACTGACTGAAGTTGACCTGTTAAGTAAAATATTTTTATTTAACTAGTCAGTGTTCTTTATTGGTTATGATGTACTGTAAATATGCACAGCTATAATAAAGGGACAATGTATAAAAAAAATTAAAAAAATTTAAACCATGTATGGGAGGCAATCAAAATTATCCTCAGTAGTTCTGATAGCTTTCCATGTACTTTAGTTGAAGTGCACTGAAATGCTGTTCTACAATTGCTGAGTTTGACGGTGTCACACGGTGAAAGTCCAAGTATTTTGATTTCAATTCCGCTTCAAATAGTGTTTGCATTTTTTTACTAAATTTGTATTTCAGTAAAAATGAGTGAATACAAACTACAGCATTTGAAAATGGAAAATGTCAACTTCTGTACTTTAGCCTTTTTTTCTTAGGGTCGAGCAATTTATTCTTTTACATTATTTGACATGTCAATTTGTGTACACTGGAGCTTCCTAGGGAAAGTTAAGAATTAACGGATTTTGATGTCTTTTACATGGTATAGTTAGAATACAAGTTTAATCTAGGTAGGATGTACTATTTTCAGTGTTTACTTTGTGTGGATTTCAGTGGTGTTTTCTCAGTGTTTTCCAAACTTTTTGAAATCAGTGTTTGTTCAGCAGCCTAACCCCAAAAATAGACTGTTTTTCTAGTGTTTAAAAAACATGTTGTTTTGCAGTGATTGTTATAAAGCACATATTTAATTTAAAGGTCAAGTAATGCAGGAATCAGTCAGGCGACAGAATTGAGGGGAGCGTCAATAGATGATATTGGGTCTTAAATCATGTGACAAAACAAAATGTAATTCTTTCTTATAGAGATGTCCTGTACCGGGATGCAGCCATTGAACATGGTTATGTACTTGTAATGTGTACAAAAATGTAATAAAACAAAAAAGAAAGTAACAGGAAATGAATGATCAACACAATTCACGCAAGATTCTATGGACAACAAGAACAGATTGCTAAAGTTTTTTTCTGCAAAGATAGAGAAAAATGCCAAATTACCATTTTCTTTATAGTGTTTCCTGAAATTGTGAACTTGAAAATGGATTTCAGATTGACAATGAGCAATCCTCATACAATCTCGGTTTTGCAGCTAAATGATATGGTTACCAATGATGCATAGCTTGAATAGCATCTAAAGTTTACAAATAAGTGCTTTTAAATTCAAGTCGGGGCACCAAGCGCAGCAAGTAAGGAGTTTTCAAAAGGAGTGTGTTACTTACCCTCATAAGCATCTATTCATAGTGTATAGTGCTGCAGATTCACATGCTATGCCATCTAGTGTTGGGACCGGACTCTGCAAGTTGTTTTTCCTCAAGGAAGTTTTATGTTCAGCGTTGTGCCTCGTCTCGCCTCCCCTTCAAGGTATTGCACATGTTCAACGGCTACTTTGTTAGATAATGTTTTTTTTGTTTTGCCATGTTGTTTTTTGTGAGGATATAATTTGCTAAGTTAGCTTTGCTGTTGAACATGCTGAATTTATGTGCATATTTGTTACCATCTATTACCTGCCATGGAAGTGGGAGGTTGCATATGAATCCGCAGCACTACACGCTATGAATAGATGCTTACAGGGTAAGTAACATACTCCATTCATAGCATGTGTTGGCTGCAAATACACATGCTATGCATAGTCTGTAAAGTAGTACTCCTCTCGCAGTGGCTTTAGTAAAGAGAAGGTGTGTTTGTTTGAAATAATGTTCGAAGGACTGTTTGTTCAACTAGAGCCTGTTGTCTGGCTTGTACATCCACACAATAGTGTTTTGTAAAAGTGTGTGGGTTCATCTATGTTGCTGCGTTGCAAAGTCAATGAGCGGGATATTTGCTAGAAAAGTCATTGTTGCTCCTGTTTTCCTGCACCCTTAGCATGGTTGATAGTGTTAGTTTAGCTTTGGCACAGCAAATGTGTATACATTTGACTATCCATCATGCTATTTCTGATTTTGAGATAGCATTACCTTTATGTGGATATGAGAAAGATACAAACAGTTGTGTTTTTCTGAATGGTTTTTTGTGTTCCAAATAGTACAGAACTGCATGTTTAACATCAAGTGTATGCAACACACATTCTGCTACAGTTTCTGGTTTTGGAAAGAAAACTGGTAACACTAAAGTTTGATTTCAATGGAAAGGTGATATAACTTGTGGTTAGAAATCTGGGTTTGCGCGTAAACGCACTTTATCTGAGAACACTTGAAAACATGGTTCTTCAATTGTGAGCGCATGTATTTCACTGACCCTTCATATGGAGGTTATTGCTACTAGGAAAGCCACCTTTCACGATAAGAACTGTATTTGACAGTTCTGAAGTGGTTCAAATGGGTCTTGTTCATACAATGTTTAAGTTCCATGTAGGTACAGGTGGTGTACAAGGTGGAATGACTCTTTTCAATCCTTCCATGAAGGTTTTGATGACAGGAATGTGGAAAAGGGATTGATGCTTCCTGTTTTGTAGATATTGTACAATGGCTACTAAATGTAGGCGTATGGAGATATTTGCTAACTGCGCTGTCTGCAAATGTAACAAGTAAAACTAGTTGTTGTACTGTTGGAGAAGATGGATTATTGTTTTGTGGCGCAAAATAGTGAACAAAATGTTTCCATTTAGCAGCATAGCATGCTCTTGTGGTTGGTCTTTTGGCCTCTTAAAAATCGATATGCATTCTGGAGATAGATTTAAGTATCCAAGCTCTATGACTTCAGGAGTCACATTGCAAGATTGAGCTGTTGAATGTTGGGAAGTCTCACCTGGCCCCCGCTATGAGTGAGGAGGTTTGAATAGCTGGGTAGCTTCTCGTGAGGTACTAGGCATAGCTCTGGGAAAGTCATGTACCATGGCTGTCTAGGCCATGGGGGAGCTATGAGTTTCAATTTAATGAAGTCTGTCTGAGTTTCCTGACCACGTATGGAATGAGTGGGAGAGACGGAAAAGCATATGTAATATCCCTGACTAGTGCATCCATAGTGCATTCCCCTTGGATTGAGGGTATGGGTGTCTGGATGCGAAGCTTTGGCATTTTGAGTTTTCAACAGAGGCAAACAGATCTATTGTTGGGGTTCTCCACCGTTGGAAGTATTGTTGTAATTATTGAGCATGTATTTCCCACTGGTGAACTTGTTGCTGTGCCCTGCTTAGCAGGTCCGCAATGGAGTTGTCCTGTACTGGTATGTACAGTACTAGGAGTTGGACTTTGTGACTGTTTGCCCATTTGCATATGGTCTGTGCTAGGTGTGAGAGTGGAATGGAATGAGTCCCTCCCTGTTTCTGAATGTAATACATTGCTTTCATATTTTCTGTTTATAGAAGGACATTTTTTCCCATTATGTTTGGTAGGAATGCTTTGGGAGCCATGTAAATAGCTTATAGTTCCAACATGTTGATGTGTACTGTCTATTGTTGTGTGGTCCAGTGTCCCTGAACCGCAATGTTCTCCTTATGAGCACCCCAACACAAGACTGATGCATGGGTTGTGATGGTCACCTGCGGGATTGGGTCCTTGAAGGCTCTTACTTTCAGTATGTTTGAGGTGTTCCACCATTGTAGTGCCTGATGGACCTTGGGTGAAACCAACACTAGATCGTCCATGCCGCCCCCCGCTTGCGACCATTGGGATGCTAAACACTCTTGCTAGGCGACGATGTGACTGAAAACAATCCAGTTGGTTCGGGAGATTGAGAACCCTTTGTGGATTGCGGTATGTTATTCCCAATACTGAATTGAGTATCGCTCCAAGATAAGGTTACGTTTGGAGCGGTTGGAGATAGGATTTTGTTGCAATGATTGTGAAGCCCAATTTGTATAAGAGGTTGATTGTGCTTTGAGTGTCTTTGAGACACTTGGCTTTGGTTGGACTCTTGATCAGACAATCATCTAGATACGGAAATACATGTATGTTTTCTCTTCATAATTTTGCTGCTACTACGGCTAGGCATTTTGTGAACACCCTTGGGGCTATTGTCCCCCTGAATGGTAGCACTTTGAATTGGTAGTGACGTCCGCTTACCACAAACTATAGGTACTTGCGATGTGCTGGGTGGATTGGGATGTGGAAGTATGCATCTTTCAGATCTAACAAAGTCTTGAAATCTATCTCTTGTAGTACCGGTATTACGTCCTGCAATGTCACCACATGGAAGTGTTCTGACAGTATGCATCGATTGAGGGGACATAAGTCTCAGATGGGTTGTAGTGAGCCATTCTTTTTTGGTATGAGGAAATAAAGGGAGTAGACTCCCTTGTTGAGCTATTTCCTTGGGACTAGTTCAATGGCCCCTTTTAGTAATAATGCCTTCACTTATTCCTTCAATAGAAGTAGATGCTGTGTCTTTTGGGCGGGATATTTGGTAGCTGTTGAGTTAGGTCTAGGCAATATCTCTGCCTGATTATTTGTAGCACCCATTGGTCTGATGTTATGTCTGGCCACAACTGGTGGAATAGGTGCAGCCTTCCCACAACTGATGTTTTGTGAACAGGGGGAAGTGTGGGCAAGTCGCTGTTAAGGTGTAGAGCCCCCCTTATTGGGTGTGCCTCTACCTCCGTTTTTGTTTCCGCATCTATAGTAGCCACAGTTTTGCTGCTGGTACTGCCACTGGTACTACTAAGTTGATATGAGGTGTTGTCACTGGTAGAAGTCTTTGTGGCCCCTCTATCTTGGTAAACCCGAAAGGACTGCTGCTTTTGAGGTCTTGTTTTTATGACACCCATTGATTTTGCTGTATTGGTGTATTTTTTTTTTTTTTTTTAAGTTGCGTATCCACGGCGGGCACAAAGAGGTCTTCCCCATCAAAGGAGACATTCAGAATGTGTTGCTGCACTTCTGGTTTGTAGCCCGAAATGAGTAACAACGAATGTCTACGCAGCATGAAAAAGGTATTGATGCCCCTCGCAGCTGTGTCCACCCTGTCTAGTGCACATTTGATTGTGGCATTAGATATTTGCCTGCCCTCATTTATTAAGTCTTCTCCTTGCTTCTTATGGTTGTCTGGGAGATGTTGAATCAGTTCCTGCATCTCATCCCAGGTTGCTCTGTTATAGCGGGAGAGTAGTCCCACTGAGTTTGAAATCTTCCAATGGTTGGCATGCCCAGTCGCCACCCATTTGCTTGCAGCATCTATCCTCTTGCTTTCTTTATTCGGAGGAGGCGCTTCTGTAGTCCCCTGTGCTGCAGCCCTTTTCCTGGCAGTTGTGACGACTAGGGAGTCTGCAGGGAGGGGAGGGGCAGGGGGTTGGCAGACCCGATGTATATAGGGTCAGTTGGTGACAGTCTGTATTTCCTATCAATGAGAGGTGTTAATACCCTGGATTTGACTGGGTATCTGAAGATGTTTTTGGATACATTCAGTACATATCCTATCATGAGTGGGTATTGCACAGTGCACTCAGTGCGCGATAGGGTCTGAACCAAGAAATCCGTTTGCTCCTCAGTGATGTGCATTGGGAGTTTGTGGTACTTTGCCACTCTCTCAATGTCACTGTGACATAAGGAAGAGTCATGTGGGGGGGGGAATGCCTTTGATGGTACTGAAAGTTCCACGTCTGGGTCAGGGAGAACCACGTCGTAGTCATTCCACAGGTCTGTGGTGTGGTGGGTGTCTTGTGTCCCCTCTGAATCTGTGTCTGGGATATCCCCCTCTTCCTCTTCATGGGGAGAGGGTGGTTGTGTTTGTGGGGATCCAGGTGGGCTAAACGTCATTGGGTTTGTTGTCCTGTGCTCTAGTGCCACCTTTTTTGGTGAAAGCAGTTGCAGATCCTGCTCTTGTGCCTATGTTTTAGCAGTCTCTTTACATTTTTAGTGCATAAATTGTTGCAGTCCTTCAAAAACTATGCCCTGTTCCTCAGTTGGCATACGAAATTGTGTCTTCTGTTTCTTTGGAGCCAGTGGAGTGCCCTCAGAAACTGTGTGTGGCTTTGCAAACCATATGTATGGCTCTTCTTCTGTCCCGAAGTGTAGCCATGGTGTTTGTCTGTCCTCGGAGCCGAGGGCTGTTTCGATTCCAAGATGCTCGATCCCAAGCGTTCCTTCGGATCTGATGCTTTATGTGGGGTTAAGGTCTGTTTGGTAGCTTTCGGTATGCCTGTCGGTGCCGACTCATGCTTCGGTGCCGAAATGGTTCTGGAACCGTCCCCATGAGGTGGCCTTATTGCCCAATTGGGATTGAGAATGTTCTCATCCCTTCTTGGCTCCGAGGCATGCTCGCGGTGTTGACCTTAGCCTGTGGCACACCGTGGCATTGTGGGGGAGGTGTCTGCAAGCTGGTCTGGGCACTGGTGGGTCAACAGTATTCATGGTACATGGTGCTGCCTTGATCCTTGGTCCCGACACGGAATCAGCGACAGTGATGTGGGCTCCTCAACATGCTCATAACCAGAGGACGAATCGGAGGTGGCACAGTGAGGGCTGGCGATGACTACCCCACCTCCTGCTGGTGCACCGGCCTCAATTTCTTTCTTCCTCGCTATCATGCGAGAACTCCGCCTCACCTGCTAGCTACAAGGTGTGTGCCAGGTAACGATACCTTCAGGTCCGAAGCCTCTTTTTGTTTTTAAACAATGTGCAAGCTGAACACTCGCCTTCTTTGTGCTCTGGGGATAAACAAAGATTACACACTTCGTGAGTATGGAGTGTGCGTACTTGGCCCCGCACTGAGCACACCGTCGGAAAAGCTTTTTCTTTTTCTCCATCACCCGGAGACAGACATTCTTGACTGGCGAGTGTGTGTCACTCACCGGGTACTCACTTCCTGGCATCTCGGATCCGTTTGATGTAGTTCACTGGATCTCCGGTTGAGTTTTCTTTACTGTAGGCCATGTAGGCGTCGAATCTTCAAGAGCTCCAACGCAATCCATCCGAGCACATTGGAGGAAAAAACCTTTCTAACAAAGGAGCCTTTAAACATGTGCAATACCTCGAGGGAGAGGAGAGATGACGCACAACGCCAATCATAAAGCTTCCTCGGAAAAACAACTTGCAGAGTCCGGGCCCAACACTAAATGGTAGGAGTAAGCATAGCATGTGTATCTGCAGCCAACACATGCTACGAATAAGGTATTAAGTGACTGTTGTGGCCGGCATATATTACTAGTCACCACAGCACCAAATCATTGAATATGACTATAATAGGGGACAGAATGCAGGCAGAGAATCAGACCACTACAGTATTTCTATTGTGTTACTTGAAGAGGTCAGGTTAATGGTCTTAAGATTTTAATAGCTTTGGTGATGGATTTAAATTCAAAAGATCGATTCTACTCCTTGGCATACAACACAATTATTTGGGGGTGTGGGGTAATCTACTTAAATGCCTTATAGGGTGGTACTATCTGGAAACAGTAATGCATTTTGTTATATAATGGGTATTGTTAGTTATGTTGTACTGCACAGATGCGCTGACCTTGTTCACATTACCAAAGTCTGCAAAAATACAAATTAAGAAGCTGTTGGTTTCATATGAATACAAAAAAAATATTTTTTTCCAAAAGCAATTTACTTTGATTTGATATTTAGAACATTTATAGTGATTAAACACTGAGCTTGAATATTCCACATGTGTAAGTACGTTTACCTGAATGACTCGTGGCCAGGGGTGTCAATAATCAGCATTCCTGGTATCTTTACTTTCTCCCTGTCAAACTAATACATATTAACAATCTGTTATTATAATGTTGTTTTTTAATCCAAGAAGCAACACACACCATTTCTAGCCAGAAAAGAATACATGTAATCAATATTTAATGTCCAAACATGACGTTTATAACAAAGGCATCTTTTATTGACTCACTAACATGAATGGCTCCAAATACATCTTAAACACTTGAAAAAACCTCACTTACCGTCTTCACCATCTTTGCCTGTTCAAAAATAGCATCCAGTGGTACATTTGTGGCCCCAATTTGTTGAGTTATTCCACCAGCTTCACCGTCTTGCACATGAGTATGGCGGAGCTATATGAAAGATCAGACAGAAAAAAATATAACACAAAGCGCAAACTGAAGGAATACAACAAAAACAAACACCTTCAGTTCAATTTGTACTTGACTAATAGAAAGCAGTTAGTGGCAAAGAGTTCAAATACGTTTGTAATCTGAAATATTACCGGAGAAGCTGCTGAATGTAGTGCAATATGCCACAAGTTTTTGACTGAAGTCATTTTGCTTAAAATTACAAGAGCAATAAATTCTCTCTAATCTTGCTGCCATCTGCCAGAATCTTGTTCCAATGCACATGGACGTCCTACAGGACACATCCTCCTTTCCAGCCCTGTTCACCTCGCACCTCTTTCTTCCTTTCCAAGCCTCTGCAATAGGCCACCCTTTAGCCTGTCTCCTCTTATCACTGCTCTTGGCTTCTCATAAAAGCATCAGAGCAATCTCAGGGACTATGCCTGCCTCTTTTTTAGCATATAAATGTGCTTCATAGGTACACCCAGTAGGACCACTGCTGGATCCACAGAATTTGTGTAGGTTCAGACTAGCCCCCTATGCAACCAGTTAAAGTTATCACAGAACAGCTAGATGTGGAGAAAAAGGTAGTAATACCTACAAACGTCTGCCAGCATACATCAGACTGCAGTGATCAAAATTGGATTATTCAACCAGGGATTCTACCCCAAATTTTGCAGGCTGCCTTCTTCTACTCTGCACTTATAGCGGCAGAGGTAGCTCAAGCAAAAATGTGTCTTAAATTATCTCGAACAGCTGTGCCATCTGTTTACATATGCCCAGAGAAGAATATAGTCCTCATTATCTAGTCTTATCCATTGCTCACTGAGATTCATTTAGCTTGAAAACATGTTAACATAGCTAAATGTTTTAGTTTCACTACTCACATACTCTAAGTTTACACTCATCAGTCGTGGTCCATGTCCCTGGAGAGGAAAAAGCATTGTAGAGGTGCAGCTATCCATGGACTAGCCAGATCATCATAGGTGACAGTTACTAGCTCATTCAAGACCATCAACATTCGAATCATAACATAACTCCCCTACACAGACCAGAGGTTTCCACTGTGTGGGAGCTAGAAGACGTCATGGAGAAGAACCTATGTAATCATATGCCACCAATATCCAAGTCTTTCTTTCAACTCTTTTTTGATGCTTCAATTTCAGGTGTTCCAAAGAAGTGCGATAGTGTGACGGTTTAGACCTCCATTACATCTGGCTTTCATGAATATAGTTCTCTGGACTCTGGGTAGGCATGGGAATGCCTTTACAACCCGGCAACTTCATACTTGGGCTTTGGGTGCTTTTAAGATGTATGTGAAATCAATACTAGAATTGAATGCAAACGTGTAGCAATCTGGGGAGAACATTCATTTTTACTGTAGTCAGTTCGCTTAACTATAGGAATAAGATGGCCCAGTTTGCTTTATTAAGCATTTTGTGTCGGTGGGTCAGTGTAGTTTCTACGTATTTAATTGAAAATCATGCTCATCAATGTAATAAACATACTTTTACTGCTTTCATATCTTCCTGTTATGTTATGTGAATTTGTAGAACGCAGCTAATCACCCGTGAGGGTATCCAGGTGCTGAGTTGGGCAGGCCTGAGGGGGAAAGGAACCGGATTGGTTAGATTTAAATTTCTTCACTGGACAAGCTAATTATAAAACAAAAACTTTTTAATGATGTTAAACTGCTCACACCAAGAGGCAGGGCATGGCTCAGTACAAGTGAGATGCTCTTCTCCGTAGCTCCACTGTAGCCCTGGGACTCTTCGGTTCTGTGCCGTCAGAGGTGCTACCTGAGTTCGGGATGGGCAGAGAGTGGAGCGTGAACGGACACTGAACAGTGTGTGGCTGATGGCATGAGGAAACGACTCCTAGGACAACTGATACGAGCCACTGAAGAAGATGTCCCTTTCACTGGTGGAGTGGTCTCAAGATGGGCACTGCGCTGCACTGAGGAGAAGACTGACGGCTGCCTAAAGGAGAATCCAGCAGGGTATGGTTCTCCTGCTCTGCACTCTCTCTCCTCTAACATGATACTTGTAGACAGATTGCTGTGGTGAAGGAGCTCCTAGAAATGAAAGAGGTGATAGGAACTCCTTCCAGAGACAGCACAAGTGAATGCGCTCCAAAAAATCAGAATATATGCTCAAGAGGAGGATATGGGTAGGGAGGCCTCTACTGAGGGAACTCACCAGGGACACTGGCACATCAGACTTTGCAACTCTTACCTTTTCGAAACACTTTGCAGTTTTCATCAAGCAGAGTTCCAGTATGACCAAGAAATATTTGAAGTAGCGTGGAACCGTTGACAATGGTATTGCTGGAGGACAAGAGTGATCTTGGGAGTGATCAATGTTAAAATCCTGACCTGAAGGCTGACTGTGGCCCATTTACAAGGTAGGAAAGGAGATGTCTCTATTCCACAAAAGTCATGCTAGACTGAAACCCCTACAGAAAGGATACAAGTTGCTCATCACACTCCTAACTGTTCAATTCTGCCATTGAGGCAGATCTGATAAGGCTCAAAGGCCTCTGAAAAAATACACTCACAAGGATCTACTAGGGATTTTTGCAGCCAGTTTGATGCCCACACAAAAGGAACTACTGGGATTTTTTGCAACCACTTTGATGCAGAGTAACCCCATCCCTGGAGCTCTCCCTCTCAGCAGACAGCCATGGCACTCGTGAAGATTGAACTGATGGAAGGCCTAGCCAATTTTAAGAAGGGATTCAGAAAAGACTTAAAAGGAGACCTCCTGAAAGACTTACAAGAACCTAGAGAAGGCCCAGGATCTAAATTAGAAAACCTGAGAAAGGATGCTGACTTTGTGGTTGTCATCATGATAGACCTGGAATCTATGCTCGACCAAAAGAAGGCAGTCAGGACTGCAAAGTCACAGAAATTTGTGAACACTTCAAGCGAAAGAGGAAACAGCTTCCCGAAAATGCAGCTTGAGAAACGCTCCAGACAATAGGACCTTAAAGCTTTTGTGGTAGACATGTTCTGTTTTCCCCATGGGTGAAGAACAAACCACAATAAGATTGGACAGGATCCATAGAGAGGGCTGGAGAAGGCCAGCCCACAATCAACAGAGACCCAATGCAGCAAATTTTGAGGTAGTAAAACTGCATCATGTTGTCATTTTGTCACATGTAAACATTGCTTGGACAAAGGTTTCACCTTATTAGTACCGGTTTAACAGCCAATTACAGTAATAAGCAACTGAGAGATGACCAGTCAATGTATGCATAGAGCTTTCCACTGGGCGGCAAACCAGGTCACTGCAATTTTAGTAACGTTTGATCCATTTGAGCTAGAACCAATTTTTGTTTTTTATTAAAATCTACAAATTATGCAGCAGATAATGGATTATGTGGCAAAAGCTGCAACCCCATAATCATGCAAAAACACCATGGCCGCATAATCACATAATTCCAGTGACCCTGCATACATTGTGGTGTACCTACTGTAGTTCACTCATTGAATGCGTGCTGGTCTGTCCAGTGATCACCCCAACAAATGTGGTATTTGGAATATATAGCCCTGCTTCGCAGTGGGTCTCTACCAATAGGTCATTACTTGCTTTTTTCTTTTGTTTGTAAGGGGGCTATGGGCAGACGGGATATGCAATTAATCTTGCTCTAGTCCCTCCATACTGCTCACAGAAGAGGTGTCTGGTCTAGGTCCTTGATGACACGACAAGGGGCAAGGCTCTTTCTGAATTCAGAGATCTTTTTCTTATTAAGGTTTTTAATTGTCCTTCAGTTAACTTAAAGCTGAGGAATTGGAAGTAGAAGGTGGGGTGGTAAGCCAAGGTGCTACATGCTACTACTAGAAGTTTAAGCTTTCCTTTATACACAAGGTAACATGTTGGTTGCAGGTGGGGTGGAGGAAACCACCATCTTTGGAGCTAGCTTGTAAAAACCTATTATAGACTAAACAACATGGTTCATATTGTATGTAAGGACGGGAATAGCAACAGTCAGTCATACTAGCCAAATGGAAGACCCGTCTTGAACAGCCTGAAATTATTTGCCTCCTGGAGATATACCTGAGGCGAAAAGATCAACAGACAATGAGGCATAGACAGTATCCTGATACACTAATTCTTGACAAATTCTGAACCTAAAGGGGTAACTATTTTTAAATGCAAAGAACTCCACTTTCTTTTAAAAAGATACATTTCTGATGGTAAAGGGGTTCCTTATTTATTATTTATTTATTTAAAATGTTTTATATAGCGCTGGCTGGACCCGAGGGTATCAGAGCGCTTTACATGGGTATTCATTGCCATATAGCAAAATTTACAATGAGGTAGAATTCAGAAACCAATACAAACGGTATAAAGCAGCTAAAATATTACACAATCTAAATACACAAGTTGCAATGGGCTACAGCAAATCCTGAGAGATTAGGCTAGTGAGAGAGGGAAAGGATGGAAAAGAGGTAGGGTATAGGAATGGGGAGAGGCTAGGGAGGGGGGTAGGTTAAGGCAATATCATACCGCTATACAAGGATAATTAATTGTAATGTAACAGACTTACAATGAGGTAGTACTCAAAAGCCATCCAGACAGTAAAAACAACTCCAGTTTTACACAATCAAATTACATGTATTGCAATGGGCTACAGCAAGTCCTGAGAGATTAGCCTAGCGTGGGAGGGAAAGGATGGAGAAGAGGGGGGAAGGGTATGGGAATGGGGAGAGGCTGAGGAGGGGGGGGAGGTTAAGGCAATACCAAGTGGGACGAAGCAGGTCCTATGGGAAAGGCTAGTGGGAGTAGTTAGTGGGCGAAGGAAGATGAGAGAGGGGGAGGAGAACAGTAGGAGGTCAGGGTGGGATGAGTGCCCAGGGGAGGGATTAAGGACCCCAGTATTTGTTGAGCAGGAGAAGTTTGAGGTCTTTTTTGAAGCTGACGTAAGAGGGGTTGCAACGAAGATCTTTAGGGAGGGAGTTCCAGATGTTAGGCGCGTTCCCGGAAAAGGAGCGAGATTGCGTGGTTTTCTTGTTTAACAGAGGAGGGACAAGAGCGAGGGTGTTGGAGCTC
The DNA here is from genome assembly GCA_963921515.1 of Calotriton arnoldi. Taxonomy (NCBI): domain Eukaryota; kingdom Metazoa; phylum Chordata; class Amphibia; order Caudata; family Salamandridae; genus Calotriton; species Calotriton arnoldi. The sequence continues at coordinate 75,177 of CAWUFW010011937.1, forward strand.
CTCAATGATCTAGAGCAGCCAGCTTTGTGAAGTTTGTCTGAGAGGTACTGAGGGGAGCGTTGATGCAGGGCTTTGTGCGTAATGCAAGCTGTCTTGTAGGAAGTTCTTCCTTCAACGGGAAGCCACTTGAGGGCTTTAAGGGCAGGGGAGATGTGATCGAACCGTTTGAGGTCGGTAATGAGCCTAGCGGCCAGGTTCAGAACAGATTTGATTGGGGCTAGGTGGGCTTTAGGGGTTCCGGCGAGGATGGCGTTACCATAGTCGATTTTCGACAGGACCAGCGATTGGACGACTAACTTAAAGTCGTCTGCAGGAATGAAGGGTTTTATTTTCTTGAGGTGATGGAGTGTGAAGAGAGCGCTTTTGGCAGAATTTTTTATGTGGGGGTTAAGAGTAAGGTTTTGGTCAATGTTAAAACCGAGGGATTTAACTGAGTTTGATATAGTGAGACAGCAGTTGAGTGCGGTAAGGTCAGAGATCCAGGATAGAATGGGGAGCGAGTTGTTCTTAGGGGAGAAAAGAATGATTTCGGTCTTTTTTGGGTTGAGTTTGAGGTGGTTGTAGTGGAACCAGGATTGGATCTTACTCAAGGCATCATTGAGGTGAAGAACATCCTAGCGGGATTGAATCTTATAGTAAAGTTGGGTGTCATCGGCGTATAGGTGGTAATTGATTCCCGTTTAAGGATAAGGGTGAGGGGTTCCATGAAGAGATTAAATAGAGAGGGGGAGAGGATAGAGCCCTGTGGGACCCCTAGGGAGATGGGCAGAGGTTTGGAAAGGCAGCCACGGATTTTGATTTGCTGGGTTCTGTGTTGGAAAAAGGAGGTGAACCATTTGAGGACTGAACCGTTGAGGCCAAAACGATCTTTAAGTGTGTTAAGTAGAGTAGAGTGGTTGACAGTGTCGAAAGCAGCGGAGAGATCAAGGAGAATGAGAAGGGAGGATTTGCCTTTGTCGAGGGCGTGATGGATGTCATCAATTATGTTTAGCATTGCCGTTTCTGTACTGCAGCCCTTTCTGAAGCCTGATTGGAAAGAGTCTAGTAGATTGAATGAATCAATGTGTCTATCTAGTTGGAGCAGGGCGCATTTTTCAAGGGCTTTTGAGAGAAGAGGAAGGTTAGAGATAGGACAAAGGTTATTTAGGTCATTAGGGTCACCAGCAGGATTTTTGAGGATGGGAGTGATTTGTCCCAATTGGAGGGAAGCAGGGACACAACCCGAGGTAAAGGAGGAGTTGATGATAGAGGTCCAATAGGGGGCAATGATATGTTTTAGATCTTGGACAAGGTTGGAAGGGAGAGGGTCTTTAGTGTGCGATGACGGTTTAAGTCTGGAGATGACGTTAAGGACATCAAGTTCAGTGACTGGTTGGAAGTCAAGCCAAGAAGCATTATTTTTTTGCTCAAGTAAGATGGGGCCGGGTTCAGGAATCGGGACGATAGGGGGGAACGATGAGGAGTCATGAGGAAGCGTAGAGAGTGAAGGAGAATTGGAGGAAATGTCCGGTGAGGGAAGTAGGTTAAGAGGGACGGGAGTAAGGGCGAAGGATTGATCAATTTTGGAGATTTTTTCTGAGAAGTAGTTGGCAATTTCTTCGCATCTCTCAGTGGTGGCAATCACCTTGGGGGGTGCAGAGGATGTTTGGTTTTTAACAATGTTGAAGAGTTCCCTAGGTCTGTTTTTGGCCCGGTCGAGTTGGGAGCGGAAGAAGGAAGTCTTCGCATTGAGGAAGTGTTTTTTATAGTTGGATCTAGCGGATCTGAGGAGAGAGAGATTAAAGGGGGAAGGGTTTTGCCTCCATATGCGTTCAGTCGATCTAAGTGTGCGTCTCTCATTGTTGAGATCAGGATTGAACCAGGACTTGGAGGAGGAGTTTTTCTGTCGTTTTAGTCTGGCTGGCGCAATTTGGTCAAGGACCTCAACGATGGATTTATTAAAGTGTTCGGTGAGGTCATTGGCATTTTGGGAGGGAGGAGAGAGTCGAAGTTGAGCTTTGACTTTGGTCTCAAGTTCGCCTGGGGGGAGAAGATGAAGATTCCTGGTCAGTTTCATCTGATTGATGGTTTTGGGTGGAGGGGGTAGTACGGTGTTAGTGATCGTGAAAAGGATGAGGTGGTGGTCGGACCAGTCGATGGGAACGATGGAGGAAAGGGAGGCCAGCTCATTGCTAGTAATGATAGCGTCGAGAGTGGCTCCTTTGGAGTGAGTAGGAGAGTGGCATAGTTGTTTTAGGTCATTGATGTCAAGTAGATCGGTGAGGAGGTTAACCATAGGATCGTCCTTTTTGTTCCAATGAAGGTTACAATCTCAGAGGAAGAGGTTTTTAGAGTTGGAAAGTGAGGATTGGGTAAGAAGGTCAGACAATTCTTCTACAAAAGGAAGAGGGTCGCCGGGAGGATGATAGATATTCTGTAGTCGAATTGGAGGGGAGCCCTGCACTCTAAGTTCCACTCCGAGGTATTCAAAAGTAGAATGATCGGAGTTTGGCACAGGGGAGAGTTGGAGTTCGTTTTTAAAGATTATTGCTAGACCGCCTCCAATTTTGATAGGTCTATCTTTTCTGAGGATGGAGTAGCCAGGGGGAAAGAGCATATCAAGAATGGAAGAAGAGTGATCTTTAAGCCAAGGTTCAGTAAGAAAGGCAATGTCAATGGATTCACTAAAGATGGTTTCCGAAATTTCAGTCGCATGTTGGACAGCCGAGCGACAGTTAACCAGCATGCAAGTCAGGGGTATAGGGTTGGTTGTAAGGGGGGGGGGGGGGAGGGGGGAGGAGTGGATAGTGGTAAATTGCGGAGGAAGTCTTGGAGAAGCTGGGGAAGTTGGAATTCTGCTAGTCCCAAGGATCACGGGGATAGGTGCCTGTGGGATCAGAGGGTCAGTAGTCAAAGAGCAGGGGGGGTAAGGATTACAGAGGTCAGGGAGTTCAGAGGCGGGGAGGAGGTTTGAGGCGCGGAATGTTCTAGGTGTATCGTTACCGAGGGGGGAAGTATCCCATTGCTGGGGGAATGTGGTTGTTTTGTTCAGTACACCGGGCAATAGAATGATTGGGGCGGTTAAGTGAGGAGAGGGAGTTGACATCATTTCTGAGAGAGGTGAGTTCAAACGATAGGTTAGCGAGATGGAGTTCTATATTAAAAAGCATCTGGGGAATAAGGGAGAAGGGGATGGAGGTTGGGAGTTCATGGGGACATGGAGGATGTTCTGCATTAGTCAAGACGAGAGGTCTGGGGGAGATCCGATTGATGGCCGATTGATGGCCGAAGGGAGGGAGGTGAGGTGGGACTGGGCAGTCACTGGAGACTGAAGAGAGTCAGGAGAAGGAAAGGGTGCTCGGGGAGAGTGAGGAGGGTTGGTATCCTGGTTAGGGAGGGGAAGGACAATTGGGGGGGAAGAAGTTAGAGTAAGTGATTGAGTCGTAGTGCGGTCAAATTGGGAGGGCTGGGAGGAAGAAGAAGATAGAAGGGAGGAACTGATGTGAGTTGTTAGAGCCTCAAGAAGTGGAGAGATAGTTTGGGTGGTTGAGTAGGCCGTTGGTGAATCAGTAGGAGGGAGAGTTGTTAAGGCGGGGGAGAGATTGAGAATCTGTGCTTGTGAGACTTCCAAAGTGTTTTCAATGTCTGTATGAGGAGGGGTTAGAGGAGGTGTAGGGTCAGACTGTGATTGGGAGGCTGATGGGTCACAGAGTAAGGTATCGAGAGTAGGTAGGCTAAGGTGCTGAAATGGCGTTCAAAGATGGTGAGATGTTTTTCAGAGGCTTGAATGAGGATGTTTCCAGATTTAAAATGGAGATGTCTATTTCACCAAGAAAAGTAGGGGAAGGGGTGGTAGATAGTTTCAAACCATATGGGATTTTGCATGACTTCGTGGTAGGGAGGTGGTGGAGGAAGGTGCTTTTCCATTTAGAGGGGCGCTTGGAGTAGAAGATGTAGTTGGTTTTTACAATCGAGGTGAGACTTCGGTAGTTCTCTACAAATAGCATTTCTTGGTGACGAATTAGTAGTTTGTGTTTAAAGTTTTTCTTAGCATTTTTGGAGAGGTTGGGGGGATAAAGGATGGTCCAAGAGTTTGGGCCTTGTCTAGTGATAGGTGCATCCAGTGTAGTGAGGGGGTGAGTGAGGGGGGGCATTGTTATTCCGTTTAAGGCCGGGAAAGAAAGTGACTAGAGTAAACCCCGGAGAGGTCTGTGCTAGGAAGAAGTCATGAATGGTGTGAGGGAGCGTTAAACCTGTTAAAAAGACAAAACGATGGGGGGGAGGTAACAAAGATGCAGAGAGAATGGTAGATAAATAAACTACACGCCCGAACAGTTCCCTAGTGCACAAAGAGACGGACGTGCAATGTGCTATAACGCATATTGTCTTGTTGTGGGTAATGTCAAATAGTAAATTTTAGATGATCACAAAGAGGCAGGACAGTTAACAGTGTATGTAGTGCAATAAGGATAAAAAGTCGTTAAACAGCTCAGCTAACAATAACAGGAGTATGCATCCAAAGTAAAAATTCAATACAATATGACGTCGTGATGTGGTAGGGCAATTAAGGAGCACGTGGAGCTTTAGGTTTAATAAACTACACAGGTCATGATTTTCAAGCAAAGGAGGCGTATGAAAGCGTAACTAAGCCCGACTTCAAGTCAGGAGCTGGCTCCAGCCCAGGGGATGAAAGGTATGCCAGGAGTTAGGACAGAGGTAGGGTATTTGTCGAGGGAGTACAGTGTAAAATCAGACGGAGAGGATCCTGGGGTGAGGTCAGGGTGAATAGCAGAATCAATTTAGCTAGCAACGCGACCTCTGATTCATTGGGGAATATCAAGACTCACGCGACCTGACTATCCCGGACTAAAAGACAGGAAGTTAGGTCGCGATTACTTGGAGGTAGAGCTTTAGAAAGGAATACATCTTTATATGGGATGTAGTTCAGTTCCTTGAGAACTCCGGGGTAACACTGGCAATGGTCTACTCCCTCAACAAGGGACAGGATGCCTTTCTACTTTATTTCATAGGACACTTTTAAAGTTTTGCAGAGAGCAATATCACAATCATGGGCATCTTTAATCTAGTGTGCGATGAGAACTTAGGTCAAATATGGGGAGAAACGTGATCAATGCACTGTCTAAGTAGCTCAAGAATGCTCTAGCTGCACGACGGCACCTTTATTAATACGAGGTGTTTGATACCAAACACCATAGGTGTCAGTGAGGTCATTATGTAGCTGGGGAAATCGTTTTGATCAGTGCCCAGACATATCTTTAGATAGCGTCCCTGCTCACTTGTAATGTCTAGTAATAGAACTAAAGGACACACAAATGATGGAGGGACTGCAGAGCAAATCCAACATTCACACCCAGTCAACAGATCTGGGTTAAATCCATCGTGCTTTTGCTCACCATGCCACCGCAGTTTAGATCCATCCATGTGCAAATCAGTCTTGGCCCTGTTCCTCATGGGAACAGTCCAGCCCGAACTGACAAGCCAGGTCCTCCCTGGACCAGAAACAAGCATCCTGAGACCGGTTATGGGGTATTGCCCCTCATCAGCCAGGCTAGCTTGAATGCAGTGGCACAGTGAGCCCGGGACCCATGTCTGGGCATACACAGCGCACTTAGGGCGAGAAAGCAAAAGACATACAAATGATGGACGGAATGCAGAGCAAATCAAACATTCACTCCCAGTCAACAGATTTGGGTTAAATTCATCGTTCTTTTGCTCACCATGCCACACCAGTTTAGACCCATCCATGTGCAAATCAGTCTTGACCCTATTTCTCATGGGAACAGTTCAGCCTGAACTGCCAAGCCTGGTCCTACCTGGACCAGAAACAAGCATCCTGGGACCGGTTCCGGGGTATTACCCCTTATCAGCCAGGCTAGCTTGAATCCAGTGGCACAGTGAGCCCTGGGCCCACATCTGGACATACCTGGCACACTCAGGGCGAGAAAGCAAAAGACACACAAATGACGGAAGGAATGCAGAGCAAATCAAACATTTACTCCCAGTCAACAGATCTGCAGATACAGTTTGCGGGTAAAGAATGGTCCCAAGTGTTTGAGCAACCAGCAGTAGTCTCTCGTAACGCGATGTTTAAGATGTTTCAATATAAGTTGCTGCATTGGACTTACTTGACCACTCAGACTCTGTCAGATGTATCCCACAGTCAAGTATGCATGCCCTAGATGTGGATCTGCTGAAGCAGACTTATTGTTCATGTTCTGAGTTGTGGGGCTTTGAGGTCACACTGGAGTGCTGTCACAGAAATCTTATCAGAGGTCACAGGCATGACCTAATTTACTGAAGGCTGAGAACTGTATTTTGTGATTGGGGAATCGATCCAAAAAAGTAGAGGCTGAATCTAAGTTTGCAGACTTTAGAATACTGCTAGTCCTGCACCAGATTGCTAAGATTTGGAACTCAGGGCAACCTCCACAATTACGGAACTGGTATATGGAAATGCTGAAATGGACACCTGCAGAGGGAGAAAACAACCTCCATGCAACGATTTATAAACAGTACAACCAATTTGAAAGCATTGGATGTAACGATGTTAGCACCGCAGGCTAACCATGATGAAAGACTGTCTTGAGTGATGACAGTGAGAATATGATTGACTGTAATGTACCTAAATAAGAGTTGCAATAACGTGCCATGCAGTTATCCAGTATTGGTATCTTTCATAGATTCACATGCTTGAATCATTCCCCGTCGAAGTGGGAGTCCCACAGAAATATAAAAAAAGCAGTAATTATAAAACTTCCATAGGCTATCATGGAGGCAACCATGCATTTAATAGCCCATCTACCTCATTTTCCAAAAAAAGGACCAAACCTAAATACAACCAATCAGTAACCAGCACCATCTAGAACCTTCCCAAGAAAGGCTGAATCCCTCAGATTTTCCAACACAAGTGTGGATAGTAATACTGGAGTGCAAGGGGAGCCTATCTGGGGAGAAGGGTGGGTCGCATGTGAATCTATGTAAGATACCAATACTGGAAAATTGCAGTTACAGATAAGTAACTTTTTTCTTATCCAGTATTGGGGTATCTTTCATAGATTCACATGCTTGAATCAAAATAGCAAGCAGTAATGTAAAACAAATAAGCACCCTTAGTGGATGGCGGGTAGTGCCAATAATATTTCAAACTGTACTCACAAAAGGAGTGTCTTGTGAAAGTACTGGTGTAAAAGTAAATGCATATAAAGGCATTGGCATGTGAAATAAACATCTCTATCATCATCTTAAACAAGTATACCGACTTCTATAACCAATCAAGATACATTTTCAAACGCAGATCAATACTGACAACAGAAAAGAAATTTCTAATTAAAGAGGCTCACCTCAGTGAAATAAATGACGTTGTACTGCCTGTCCCACGGCTGCATCAGCATGCTGTGTCGACTTCAGGCAGCAGTGCTGCGTGAACGTATGAGTCGTCTTCCATGTAGCAGCTCTGCAGATTTGGTCCAGTGGCACCCCCGCGAACATGGCAGCCGATGTAGACTGCTCTTGTGGAGTGCACTTTAACTGTCTTTGATAAAGGCTTGCCTGCCTTATCGTGGCAAAACTGAATTGTGGTTGCTTTCCAACTTGCGATGGTAGCTTTAGAAACCGCAGTGCCCTGACGACCTTGTACATAGGCCACGAACAGTTGATCTGTCTTGCGGATAGACTTAGTCTTTTGCAGGTAGAATTTAAGACACCTCTTGATGTCTAGAGTCTGTAGTGTTCGTTCCGCATGTGTAGAAGGATTAGGGAAGAAAGTCCTGAGAATGACAGGTTTGTTTAAGTGGAACTGGGAAGGAACCTTAGGAATGAATTTGGGATTCGTCCTTTGGATAACCATTTCATCTGTAAAAGGAAGGAAAGGATGTTTTATGGTGAAAGTTTGTATTTCACTAACCCTTCTAGTTGATGTTAGGGTGAGCAAGAGAGCTACTTTCCATGTCAGGTATTTGATGTCCGCCTTAATGATGGGCTCAAAGGGTTGCTCCATCAATTGCGATAGGACTACATGTAAGTGCCACTCAGGGGGTGGAGCTTGAACAGGTGGATAAGTACGAAACAGGCCTTTCATGAATTGCTGTACAATTCTGGTAGTACAGAGAGATAGACGTTTTTGGGAGCGTCTATATCGAGATACAGCTGCGAGATGAACTTTAATTGAAGAGTATACCAGCCAAGATTTTAACAAAGACAGTAAGTACGGTAGAATTTGCTCTGGAGCAGAGAGATACGGATGTACTTTGCTTTGACAGCACCAAAGGAAGAACCGCTTCCATTTCAGTCTGTAAGTCTTGTTGGTGCTATCCGCACGAGATCTGGCGATAATGTCTTTACACTCTTGCGCAACAGTCAAATCCTTTAATTCAAAGAATTCAGGAGCCACGCATGCAATCGAAGAGATGCTGGCTCTGGATGACACATCTGACCATGGTTCCTGTTCAACAGAGTTGGTGTCGGTAGTAGACGGATGGGCTGGGCTTTCGAGAGGAGGAGAAGCTCCATGAACCAGTGCTGCCTGGGCCATATGGGGGCTATCAGAAGAAGGGGGCAGTGTTCCATTTTCATCATCGTAAGGACCTTGGGTATCAGTGGAAGGGGTGGAAAGGCGTAAGCATATATTCCGGACCAACTCATTGAAAGGGCATTCCCCCGAGAGTTTTGGAGAGTGAATCTGCTTGCGAAGAACCGGCATTTGGAATTGGTGTGGGTCGCAAACAGGTCCAGCGCTGGTTTCCCCCAATGTGAAAAGATCCTGTCCAGTTGGTCTTGTTCGAGTTGCTACTCGTGGAAATTGTCTTTGGTCCTGCTGAGGGTGTCTGCCAGAGTATTCCGAAGCCCTGGGACATGTTCTGCTTTTAGGGATATTACATGAAATGTGAGCCAGCTCCAAAGCTGCTGGGCGTCCTGAGAGAAAGAGATTTTGCTCCTCCTTGTTTGTTGACATAAAACATGCTTGTGGGGTTGTCCTTGCGGACCAACACGATGAACCTTTTATCCAAGGGATGAAAGCCTGCAGGGAGAGAAAAATGGACTTCAACAACTCTAGCCTGTTGATATGCATCCGACGCTGGGACGAGGACCATTTTCCCTGAATCTGAAGGTCTTGAAGATGACCTCCCCAACCCTCCATGGAAGCATTGGTGGTGACTATGAATTTCAGGATCAGAGGCAGAAAAGAGAGGCCCTGAGAGAGGTGTGACTTTAAAGTCCACCATTCGAACGCCTCCCTCATGCGTGGAGTGATAGTTATCACGTTGTTGAAGGATCCCATAGTTTGAATCCATTGATATTGGAGTTCCTCTTGTAACGGCCTCATGTGAAAATTAGCTAGTGGAACTAGGTCGATTGCTGAGAAGAGCATGCCTAGTAGAGATTTGTATGTCCTCACTGAAGAGCACTTTCTTTTTGATAGTCTGAGAGCCAAGGTTTGCAACCGCTTCTGCCTTTCCTGCGAGAGGAAAGCTTTGTTCTGAATGGTGTCCAGGTCGGCCCCTAGGAACGTCATTGTCTGACTTGGAAAAATTGATGATTTTCGTCGATTTATAGAAAGGCTTAATTTGCGGAACATATCTATGCAATCACTTGTAGCTGTAGCAGCTAGATGAGCCGATGGAGTTTTCAGGAGCCAATCGTCCAAATATGCAAATACTTGGTGACCCTGGTTCCACAAGGTGGCTGCCACTGGGGCCAGAAACTTGGTGAAAATCCGCGGAGCAGATTTGAGGCTGAAAGGCAGGACTCAGAACTGATAATGGGTACCAGCCATTGTGAATTGGAGGAACTTTCTGTGTTTGTGGTGTATAGGGAACATGGAAATAAGCATCCTCCAAATCCAGCGATGTCATGTAGTCCCCACTGTTGAGGCGCTGAAGAATGTCTGAGAGTGTAACCATTTTGAAGGTCTGGTTTTTGAGGAATGTGTTTAGCAGTCTGAGGTCTAAAATAGGTCTCCATTCTCCCGATTTCTTGCGTATCAGGAAGAAACTGAAGTAAAAGCCTTTTCTTTTTTGTGCTACTGGAACCCTCTCTATTACCCCTTTCAGTAGCATAATTTTCGTAAGTGAAGACGAGGAGGGTGCGATCCCCTGGGTGGAGTGTTTGGTGGGCGCTGGATAAATTCCAGAGTGTGGCCATAAGATATCAAGTCCAAAACCCATCTGTCCGTTGTAATATTGCACCATTGATGGATATGAGTGGAAATGTTTGCACCGGTTGGATGGAGAAAAGTAGTAGCTGGTACCCTGATGTGGTCACTGCTTGCGACCTGAGTCGCATGTTTGCGATGTTGGCTTCCTGCGTGAGCCTTGCCTGGAGAAACCAGCTGTTGTAGGCTGTTGATAGGTTTGCTGCTGGTAACCCTGGTGATATTGCAGTTGAAAGGACTGATAGTTTTGGGTGCGCTGGAAAGTACCTCTATAGCCTGAAAATCCACGTCCTCGTGCTCCCCGAAAGGGCACTTTACGATACTGTAGGGTACCCAATGCTTTGGCTGTGTCTGTATCAGTTTTGATGGCTAGTAGAGCTTTGGATACATGTTTTCCAAATAAACTGCCTTCATCGTACGCCATGTCCAGTATCTTTGATTGCACTTCTGGACGACAAGACGTTGCACTAACCCATCCCTGGCGTCTTAAAACAGCCGCACCAGCTAGTTGTCGAAAACCTGTCGTTGCTATGTCCATGGCACAGTCTATAATTTCGGCCGCTGTGCGCTATCCCTCAGCCAGGACTTTACGAAATTCCTGTTTATTTTCCTCAGGTATAAACTCCAGCATGGCCCCGATGTCAGACCACATTTGCCGATCGTAGCGCTCAGAATGGCTAGTGCATTAGCAGCCCTGACAGAGATTGCGGACATGGAGGAGAATCTCTTTCCAATGGAATCCAAATGGCGTCCTTCCTTGTCCGGTGGAGACGTGATGGGAGTGGAAGGATTTTTTGATCTCCTCTGAGCTGCTTGGGGAATAGCCGAGTCCAGTTTGGGATGACCCGTAAGGCATGCGAGGGAATCCTCAGGCGCCCTGTATTTTTTGTCTAATCATGGCAGTACCGGCACTACAGTGGCTGGTGATTTCATTACTTTAAGGCAATCCTGACAGATATGGTCTAAAGTGGGTATAGATCTTACAGACTTTCTTGATTGCTCTTTAAAGTCATAAAGGAAACAATGTGATTGCTTGACTATTGTAAAGATGTAATCTGGACGTAGCCCTGTCCATCAGATTATGAAAACCTCCAATGTCCTCTGGAGGCGAGTCAGAAGAAAGACAAGGAGGCGGGGATGGTGTGGGTATGATATAGTTATCCCATTCATCAGTGGGTAGAAGAGGATTGTGCATTTCTCCCTCTTCAGCCTCTTCTTCCGAAGAGGATGGATCTCCTCTAGGAGGAACAGGGATGATGGGATGTGGCGTCATCCTAGGAGTAGCAGGAGGAGGCAGTATTGGTGTAAGCAGCAGGTGGTGCTGGTGGAGGCGGTGGCACAGTGATGTGTTCCTCATGGGGCGGGAACCTTTTTCTGTAGTCCGTGATCATTGCCTGTAAATCTTGATTAAAGAAGAAGGTAGTTGAGCAGGTTCTTGCCTTGGTGGATCAACATAATATCTGAAATGCTGATATTGTTTAGGAGGAGCTGGATAATAGTGTTGGTAGTACTGCTCCTCGTCATAATAGTCCTCATCTTTCTGCCACTTGACATTGAGTTCAGAATGACTATGAGCAGTCCCAAAGGGACCATCAGCGTCGGTTTACTCTCTGTCTAGAAGGTGGCTTGGGAGTAAAGGCGAAATCTTGCCTGGCGATTGGAAATCAGGCCGCAGCGCTGTTTTGGACAATCTGGAAGGTGTGGACTGTATTTGCAGTGACTTTGTCGACGGGAGCGGGGTCCATTGATCCGTCGACAAACATGATTTTCTCGTCGACGGTAAAACCACTGTCGTCGTCGAAATGGATGTGGTCGACGGTGGAGTGCTAGTCGACGGAGGAGCCTCCGTCGATGGTGATGGTGTCGTCATCACTGCAGGCGTCGACGGTGGCAACCTCGTCACTGAGGTCTTCGTACATGGTAAAGATAGCATCAACGGTATTGGGCGTTGAGGGCCATCGTCGATGTCGTAGGCGCCGTCAACGGTCTCGATGACAAGCGAATAGTCGTTGTTGTTGAAGAAGCAGGCGTCAACGGTGAAACTGATGCAGAGAGGGATCTGTGGCTGGATTTATGCCTGGAAGGTCCTGAAGAGGTGGCAGATTCCAGTTTAGCTTTAGAAGTTCCAGAATGATGTGGCTAGACTAGCTCTGAGGAGACTTTAGGTTCTTTCTCCTTTTTTCTAGCTTCTTTGGTCTGATGAGAGGTTTTAAGGTGTTTCTTGACATCCTCAGACTGACCCTCAGGCGACCTGGGCCTCTTATGGGATGTCGCTCTCCTCATCAGAAGACGCTCCCTGTGTCTTCTTCGGCCACAACAAAAGTCTGCCCTCTCTATCTCTAAGAGTCTTAGATGAAAAATGCGGCAGATTTTGCATTGTTTTGCCTAATGAGGAGGTTAGAGGCAATAGATGCAATCCTTATGGGCATCATCAATATGAACCCTCTTCTTCCCACAGGATTTACAATGGCGAAATAGTCCTTTCTTGTCAGACATTATAATATCCAGAAGAAAATGAGACTTATCTGAGAGAAATTTTGAAGAACTGAGCAGAGCTCAGGGAGACTCCCTTCACACATGACGTGCGGTGAAAATCCGAGGGATTCAGCCTCTTTTGGGAAGGTTCAAGAGGGTGCTGGTTGCTGATTGGTTGTATTTAGGTTTGCTCCTTTTTTTAGAAAAGGAGGTAGATAGGCTATTAAATGCATGGTTGCTTCCATGATAGCTTATGAAGTTCTATAATTACTGCTTTATCCATATTACTGTGGGACTCCCACTTCGACAACGGGGAATGATTCAAGCATGTGAATCTATGAAAGATACCCTATATGTAATCTGTTATATTTACAGTCTAATAATTGTGGACCTGTAACACTATGTGTACCAACCAGGGGATGTTAATAAGTTGTTTTTTTTGTATAAGAGCAGGTGTTGTCGTGTAGTTCCTATATTACCCATAAAGGACCTGCACGTTTGGATAACAAACTGTGGGTTTGGTGGCAGACTGCTCTGAGCACCCCCACCGAGAAATGTTAGCCTGTTTGCATTAGCTAGATCACAGTGCCACTAGTGTCTCCTCTTATCGGGGAGAGAATAGTTTCTGGCAACCTTAGAACATGACAACCCTGATCCCTCAGGATCGTGGAAACAATATACTACTTTTCGCTTAGTCACTCGTGCTCACTTAAGTTTATCTCAGAGGTACACAGAATAAACAGTCTGGGCGTTTCAATAAGGATTTATTGAACAGTTGTTATTCTTGTTTAGAATATATGAGCTGCAACAACCATTAGACAGTAGCAGAGATATATGATTAGCAGTACAGTGAATATAAAAGGATGGAAAATGCTACTCACCACAGTATGCATCTGTTCTTGGCATATAGAGCTGTAGATTCATATGCTTTAGCATAGATCGCCATCTGGTGTTGGGTCCGGATGTTTGCACTTTGTTTTACTTCGAAGAAGTCTTTCCAGTGACGAGGTAGGTGACTCCTCCTTTCGTGATAGTGCGCATGGGCATCGACTCCATCCCCAGATTATTTTGCCATAAGGGTGATGGAGTTAGTAAGAGTAGTAAAGAGATGTCCATGTATAATGTATCTAAGTAAGATAATACTGCAACAGATAAAGGTTCCCGGGGAGGCGGGTGGATGCATATGAATCTACAGCTCTATATGCCAAGAACAGATGCATACTGTGGTAAGTAGCATTTTCCGTTCGAGGCATATGAGCTGTAGATCATATGCTTTAGCATAGACTATACAGCAGTTATTTCCCAAGTGGTGGCTAACCTGTAGCTGTTGCAGTTGTTTGAAATAGTGTTCGCAAAACTGCCTGGCCCACACTAGCTTGTTGTCTTGCTAACACATCTACACAATAGTGCTTTGTGAATGTGTGTGGTGTAGACCATGTTGCAGCCCTGCAGATGTCATCTAATGATATATTTCTTAAGAATGCCATAGAAGCCCCCAGTTTGCGTGTAGAATGCGCTCTAGGGTGAATTGTTAATGTGCGTTTAGCTTTAATGTAGCATGTTTGAATGCACTTAACTATTCACCGTGCAATACCTGCTTTTGATATGGGATTGCCTTTATGCGGTGGTGCAAAAGCAACAAAAAGTTGTTTTGTTTTCCTAAAGGGTTTAGTTCTTTCAATGTAATATAGTTTTGACATCTAGTGTGTTAAGAGCACGCTCTGCCACTGAGTCTGGTTGAGGGAAGAACACTGGTAACTCAACAGACTGGTTGATATGGAAGGCATAGACTACTTTGGGTAAAATATTTGGATTAGTCCTAAGAACCACTTTGTTTTGGTGTATTTGCAAAAATGGTTCTTGTATGGTTAGTGCCTGAAGTTCACCAACACTTCTAAGAGATGTGATGGCTATAAGGAAGGCTACCTTCCAGGTGAGAAATTGTGTAAAGGTTCAAATGGTGGACCCATTAGTCTTGTAAGAACTATATTAAGATTCCACACTGGGGAAGGTGGAAGCCTAGGAGGAATGATTCTTTTGAGTCCTTCCATAAAAGCTTTGATAGCGGGCACTCGAAACAAAGACAAGTGCTGTCTGTTTTGTAGGTAAGCAGCTATTGCAGCAAGATGTAAGCGTATGGATGTATACGCTAAATTAGAACGCTGTAGGTGTAATAGATAGCAAATGATGTTTTGGATTGAAGCATCTAGTGGATTGATTTGGTTGTTTGTGCAGTAAATTACAAACTGTTTCCACTTAGCTGTGTAGCATGCTCTTGTGGTAGGACGTCTAGCCTCTTTAATGACGTTCATACAGTCTGGCGGAAGATTGAGGTAGCCAAACTCTAGGATTTCAGGTGCCAGATCGCGAGGTTGAGTTGACTGGGATCTGGATGTCTTATCTCTCCATGGTTATGAGTGAGAAGTTTGGGGGAGAGGTGTAGTTATTGGTGAGGAACTACTGATAGTTCCAACAGGGTTGTGAACCATGGTTGTCGAGCCCATGGGGGAGCAACTAGGATCATTGTCAGTGAATGTTGTTTGAGTTTCCGAACCACTAATGGAATTAGCGGGTGAGGTGGAAAAGCGTAAGTAAATTTTCCTGACAAATTCTTCCATAGCGCATTGCCTTTGGACAATGGGTGAGGATACCTGGATGCGAAGCTTGGGCATTTTGCATTGAGGTGTGTGGCGAAGAGATCTATTTCTGGGTAGCCCCACATCTGGAAGAATGGGATGAGAACTTGAGGATGTAGTTCCCATTCGTGGATCTGTTGTCTTTGATGACTGAGGAGATCTGCAATCTGGTTGTTTACTCCTGGGAGGTGTTCTGCAAGGAGATATATCTTTTGAGGAATGGCCCATCTCCATATGCTTTGAGCTAGTTGTGAAAGCTGTAGAGAGTGTGTCCCCCCGTTTTTGTATGTAGTACATTGCTGTCATGTTGTCTGTACGAACTAGGACAGCTTTGCCTACTAGATGTATTTGAAAGGCTTTCAATGCCAGAAAATTTGCTAGTAGCTCCAAATGGTTTATGTGGAGTTGTTTTTGTTGTAGGGTCCACATGCCCTGAATGGTATGTTTTTGAAAATGAGCTCCCCAACCAGTGAGCGATGCGTCTGCTGTTAGCACTATCTGTGGAACCGGATCGACGAATGGCCACCCCTTGGAAAGGTTTTGTGTATTCCACCACTGCAGAGAACGATGGGTGCGGCCGTCTACCAACACCAGATCGGTTAACTGACCTTGAACCTGGTTCCACTGACGTGCTAAGCATTCCTGTAGGGGACGCATTTGGAGTGTTGCGTAAGGAACAATTAGAATGCAAGAAGCCATCATTCCGATCAATTGCATGAACACTCGGGCTGGTAACGAGTGTTGAGGTTGAAATTGTGATATCAGGGTTTGAATGTTGCGTATCCTGACTGGGTTGGGGTATGCTAGAGCTTTGCAAGTGTCTATTGTGGCTCCTAGGTACGCTTGCATGTTGGAGGGTTGGAGATGAGACTTGGTGAAGTTCACAGTGAATCCCAGGGCGTGAAGCAGCCGAACTGTTTTGTGAGTGTGGTGTATGCTGCTGTGTTGTGACTTGGCTTTTATTAGCCAGTCGTCCAAGTAAGGGAAGACGTGAATGTGTGGCCTTTGTAAATGAGCTGCTACTACTGCCAGACACTTGGTGAAGACTCTGGGTGCTGTAGTTACCACAAACGGGAGAACTTTGAATTGGTAATGTTGTCCGTCCACCACGAACCTGAGATATTTCCTGTGAGCCGGGTGAATGGGAATATGGAAGTAGGCGTCCTTTAAATCCAGAGTGGAAAGAAAGTCACCTTGCTGAAGCAATGGGAGCACCTGTTGTAGGGTGACCATGTGGAAGTGGTCTGGATGAATATAGAGGTTTAGCTGTCTGAGGTCAAGTATGGGCCTGAGAGAACCGTCCTTTTTTGGAATCAAAAAGTATAGGGAGTACACTCCTGTCCCTTGATGATATAATGGGACTGGTTCTATCGCATGTTTTTGTAACAGAGACAGAACCTTTTGTTTTAAGAGGGTGAGATGTTCTGGTGACACTGCACGCTCTCTTGGAAGGATAGTTGGGGGGAGTGGAGGTAAGTTCCAGGCAATAACCATACTGGATAATTTGTATTACCCACTTGTCTGAGGTGATTGAATTCCAGACAGGTAGGAACTGTGAGAGACGTCCCCCGACAGGTGTGGGATGATCGGGGGGTAGTGGAGGGAAGTCGCTGCTTATTGGCAGGGGAAGAGCGGGTGGAGTTACCTCTGCCTCTTCCCTTATTATTTTTTCCACTGTAGCCTCCTCGAAAATAACCTCTGGAGGAGGTAGATTGGTTGTTATTTTTATAAGAGGAGGAGGGATTCTCTGATGACACTGTTTTGGAGCAACCCCTGTAAAAGGAGCGGCGAAAGGAACCCCTGTTAGAAGGCAATTGTAAGGCCCCCATGGATTCAGCAGTTTCGGTGTCTTTCTTCATTTTTTCTAGTGAAGTATCGACTGTTGGCCCGAAAAGATGCTCCTTATCAAAGGGCTGATTAAGTATGGAGGATTGGACCTCCTGCTTGAATCCAGAGATTCGAAGCCAAGCGTGCCTGCGCAGCAGTATGCTAGTGTTGATGGCACGAGATGCTGTGTCTGCTGCATCTAGTGCACATTTTATGGAAGTGTTGGTGATAAGCTTACCTTCCTGAATGATGTCATTAGCTTTTGACTTGTACTCATCAGGCAAGTGTTGCATGAGTTTTTCCAACTCATCATAGTGAGCCCTATCGTAGCGTGCTAACAGGGCCTGAGCACTGGCAATACGCAAATGGTTAGCAGCCTGCGAAGCGACTCGTTTGCCTGAGGAATCAATGAGTTTAGACTCCTTATCGGGAGGAGGGGCGTCGCCTGTAGTTTGAGAGTTAGCTCTCTTGCGGGCATTAGATACAACAAGAGAGTCTAAGGGCAACTGGCCTTTTATATATGCAGGGTCTGTAGGAGCGGGCTTGTATTTTTTATCCGCTCTAGGTGTGAGTATTCTGGCTCTAACCAGGTCTTTGAATACCTCGTCTGTGTGTTTCAAAAGGCCCTTGAGCATTGGCAAAGTATTAGTAGACCTTTGCGAGTGTGTAAATGTCTCCACAAGGAAATCCTCTTCTAGAGGGTCTGTATGTAGCTCCACCCCGTGATATTGAGCAGCTCTGTTGATAAGCTGCGCAAAGCCAATGTTGTCATCCGGTGGGGAGGGTCTGGAGGGCTACAGGTCATGGTCATTATTTTGATCTGGATCCTTATTATAATCTTCCCAGGGATCAGGGTCCTGTGGTATGTCCTGGTCGTCTGGTATATCCCGTTCATCCCCATCCCCATAATCTTCATCCTGTGGGTCAGGTGAAAGTGGTGGTGGTGGTGAATTTGATGGTGTAATCAGTAAATTAGGATTAAGAGGAGGAGAGGGAGGTATGTAAGGGGGAGAAGGGTTAGTACCCATGTCCTTTTTCTTCAGAGGTATAGGAGAATCCTCTGAGAGATCCAGTTTCCGTTTTTTAGGTAGAGTGGCCCGAAGGTGTCCAGTTTCAGGGTCAATAGTAAGTCTTTTTTGTTTTGGATCCAAAACTGTGTCTTCAGATGGAGGCTCCTTGGAAGGAGTATCTTTTTCTTTAGGAGTGGATTTCGGTGTGGAAGATTTGGGCTGAGAGTCTTTGTGCACCGAATGTTTTGAGTCCGAGTGTTTAGTTTTAGCCTGTTTAGGATCTGAAGCTTTTGGATTGGCATGTTTCGGCTCCGAACTTTTCGGCGCGGAGGGTGTCGGCTCCGAGCTTTTAGGTGTAGAGGATTTTGGTTTGGAGGGTTTCGGCTCCGAAGCTTTTGCTTTGGAAGATGTCGGATCCGAGGCCTTCGGTGTCGAAGGTGTCTTCGGTGCCGACGTTGTAGGGACTGGCACATGTTTTGTCTTATGCTTCGGTGCCGAAGGTGTTGGTTCGGCACCGAAACGCTTGTCTTTATGTTTCATAGCCGGGCTGGAGGGCGGGGCATCTGAAACTTTTCCTCGGTGTCGATAGAGGGGAGGGTGATACCGGAGCCTTAGATTTTGGCTGCGTGGGCACATGGGGATTTGTACTCGCGGTACACGTTGACCCGGAGTGACGTTCAGGTCTTCCTCCATGTCGGAGTCGGCTTCGGACACGGAGACTAGTTCTTCTTCCTCGGCTTCTGCGGCTGGACGGTGGGATTCTAAATCTTCGCTTCGCTTCTAAGCTTCTGTTTGGCCTCTGCCCTCTTTTTCATTGGAACCATTTTATTTGATTTTCATGAGCAAACTTACATAAGCAATACAATGTGAGGCATAAGTATACAGTGACCAACCAGGATCAATGTGACCAGCATTGAAGTTCAGAGATTTTGCACGTGCAGTTTACATACAAAGTATTATACCATGTAAAATAAAATACAATAATAAAATAGCCATTCAACACAATGAAGAACTTGGAAAAGCCGGGTTACTTGGTCTGGAGGTAAATGCATGACAGAACACTGGTATGGATCCGAACCCCATCGTCAAGTGGACGAGTTCACATAAATAACAAATCCAAATATGCAAGGCAAGGAGCATTACCTGCAATCAACATAATAGAGTATGTGTTGTGTGGGAATGTGTAGGCAACCGTCTCAAGGGGAATCTGGTGTCGTCTTTTGTTTGGTCTTTAAAAGCAACTAACAGCTCGCTTCCTGCCTACGCAGTGAAAAAGTCTCCACCTTGGCCAAACGAACCACCACTTCTCGCCATCAAGAAATGCTAGAAGGAGAATGGCATCTGCCGTATCCGGGCTCCAAGTAGGCTTCTTGAGTTTTGAGTCTGACCCTTTCAGCTATGGCTCCGAACTCCCTTGTGGTACCTTATGATTTCGACTTTTGGCGTCCTTCAAAGACAGTTTCTTCTGCACCTACCCCTTCTCTGCATCTAATGTCTCAGCGCCGGAATATTGCTGATGTGCCTATTTCTGTGTCATAATTGTAGGCCTCCTCTGACCTGGGAGAGAGCGGGGGGGGTTCTTTTTCTGCGCCTGTGCCATCGCGTAGTGCCCCCACCTCTGTGGAGGCGCTGCAGCTTTCTGGCATATGGTATTGTTGCAGACACAAGTTGCAGACTTGATGACTACCCTTCTGCGCAAATGACTGGTGACATTTAGGCAGAACCTGAATGGCATGTTTCATGCACTGTTCGGCCACACTGTTGAGGACTTTCTAGACTGCTAGGGTTGAAAAACCTTTGAGATCTTCAATGTGAAATGATGATCTTCTTTGGTGTCCTTCGTTTTTTTTCAGTTCCCTCTGGTTCTCTCTCAATATTACAAAAAAAAGCTTCTTCTGATTGTCCGGGAGCTACCTCCACTGCATCCAGACCCAAAGGCAGAAGAAAGAATCTGAAGATGGTGACCATCCAATGGAGCTTCCAGAGTGTACGCCGTACGGCATCGAGAAGGGACGTAATACCAATGGTCAACGACATTCACCCAAAAACATAGGAAATATAAATTAATAAAAAGAGAGAAGAAAACAGACAATTCCGGATCCACCTCTATCTATCAGAATAATGCAAAGCATGTGAATCCAGAAAGATTCATGCTGCAATACTATTTACTGGTACATCCTACCAATCAGCCATACCACAACAAATGCATCAAACTGTTTACATCATCTAGGGATATAACCCTAATGACTAGATTTAAGTTATTAGAGAGTCTTTCTTTTAGGTAAAAACCCTCACCCACATTCTGTTGCATGATTCATCATAGCGTCAGTACCTCATCCTAGGTATTTTCTTCTAGGATGGGCTCGACCATGGCTGGATAGTGCTTAATAAAATATACTGGGTTTGAAACAGGGTAAAATAGCTTTTAGGATATCTCCACTATTTTTATTAGGATACATTCAACAAGATAAAAAGTATGAATGTAGTAGGGTCACAATTATTCTCCCGTCCACACCGTCAACATGTTACAGCCACATTTGAAATGCCTCTCCGGGTGAGTAAAGCAAACACAAGGAGATGATGGACGGAGTGCTGAAACTTTTCAAACACTCACCCCCAGTCACAGATCTGGGTTGAATCCATCCTCATTCTTTAGCTCACTCTGCCACCCCAGTTCAGACATAGCTATATGCAAATCAGTCTTGACCCTGTGCCTCATGGGAACAGTCCAGACCGAACTGCCAAGCCATGTCTTCCCTGGACCGGAATCAAGCATCCTGGGACCGGTTTCGGGCTAACAGCCCTCATCAGCCAGGCTAGCTTGAATCCAGTGGCAAAGTGAGCAAGGGACCCACGTCTGGGCATACCCTGGCAACTTAGGGCGAACAAAGCAAACACAAGGAGATGATGGACGGAGTGCTGAAACTTTCCAAACACTCACCCCCAGTCACAGATCTGGGTTGAATCCATCATCATTCTTTAGCTCACTCTGCCACCCCAGTTCAGACATAGCTATGAGTGGCTTTCTTCAGGATGAGTAGTTTTTTTACCCATCCAAAACTCACTATCTACTGGGGTTAAATTGCGAATGAAAGGATAGGACAATGACAAACATTTAGTATGCAAAACAATACTTATTTATTTTTTAGATATCCTCGACTTGTCCCGTAGAAACAAAGAAAGGGAAAACAGTAGAAAAATATAAAATCTACTCATTACCATAAAAGGGTTCAACATGAATTACTTATTTCAATGTGCTTCCAAAGAAAGCACCAAAATTGGTATACACACTGCAAAACGACACTCATGAAGGCATACATCAATCAGTGAATCTGAACACACCAGAGAAACCTAGCTTACCCTAGATCAGTGGTTGTTAACCTGTAGGCCAGGGACCCCTGGGGCATTTTCGATGCCTAGGAGGTCCGAGACTGTTCAGAAAATTAAATAATATTAGCAGATGAATAAGGTGTATATAAATAAAGAAGCAAAATGTAAAATTTAAAAATGTTCTGTAAATGTGAAGGAATTTGAAATTGGGAGGCTACAATTTAAGTTATCCTCATGAATCGTGGGAGCAGTGCAAGTGCATCAAACAGAAAATATTTGGACGAAGGGTGACCTCAATTGAAATTAGAAAAGCTCCAAACTTCACATTAAATTAAAAAAAAATTTATATTTGTTTGAGAATTAAAATATTTCATAATTTATTTGATGAATGCTTGTTTCCGTGTTTATTTTGTGGTTCAAATCTTTGCAATTGTGTCACCCGGGATTCCCAGGAGTATAATGCTCATTAATTAATTGTGATTTGCTTCTAGTTTCAGACCACAGGGCAAGTCTTCCCCTCCGTCACAAGAGGCTCTCTTCCCTATAATCTAGGGCAGTGGGTCTTAACATTTTGACTCCTGTGGCCCTACTCTTAACCCTTATTGGAATGCGGGCACCCCACTGAGTCATTATTGGAATAATGAGAAAAAAATCATTCAATTAAGAGGAGTTGCACCTTACCTTATCTAGAATCTTCGTCTTTCCCGTATCTACATGTCCAAGCACACAAATTACTGGAGCCCTTAGCAAATCTGTATTTATATTTTTATTATTTTCAATTCGCCGTTGCTGGAAAAAAAAAAAAAACACAAGAAATAATACATATTGCACAAATTGTATCCTAAGCTTTAGATAGGTGGTTTACATTTCCGTATTGTAAATCACTTTAGATGGTGTTTTACACTATCAATATTTGAACATTAGATAAAAAACGAGATCTAAAGTGAGACAAAATATTTACCAATGAATCAGACAAACATCAGTTAGGGTACCCTGACTGGCCATTAAGCACATTTTCAGGGGACTGTAGAGTTAAAACTGGATCACTCAATATACCGCAATCTTTGGGTACATGGCTGCAGCAGATACCTTTGCTGCTGCAACTGCTACTACAGAAAATAGGTCGTAAACAGCTAGTTTATTGAAATATAGTAGCTTTCAACATGCCTTCTTTGCAAAATGGGGTGTAGGAAATCCTGAATGTTGGCAGTTTGTGCAGATATATAAACTAGTTTGCAGTAGACGTTGAGCAAATCTGGAGATGCAGATGCTGTAAGGATACAAGTCCTAACCATATGTAGATGTGCTAGTCCTGTGGATTCCCTACATGTCCCTTTTTTTTAACCAGTTGTAGGGCCTCTGATCCAAAGCGTCCCTCAAAATGCTGAACTCATGCCCCTTTATGACATACTTGGTGTAACCTAAGAATGGGAACACTTTCCACTGACTCCCCACCCTGCATTCGTGAGTGAGTAGTCTCCTCTGCAAATGTTATGGCTGGGGGGACCACAATATAACATATTTTGGGGTGTGGTAGCTGCATCCAGAGGACATACATACTTGCATCAGTTTATCAATTAAGTCCAGGCAGTTTATCAATTAAGTCCTACCTTTCATGCTTAGTTTTTAAAACAAAGTGGATGTCCATACAAATTATGTGCAAGGTGTCTGCTTTGAAGATTACCAACATGGTAACTTGTGTGGACTCAAGAGAACTTACGATTGCCACCCGTGCACTTGTTCGAGTTATCCTTCGATGATCGCAAACCCCACTTTGTATAAAATAGGCAGTGCAAGATGGCATACTGAATCTGCTCAGAGAACTGCAAGAACAGGCTCATCCCCAAGAATGGTTCCTCTCCTATTTCCATTCTCTCAATGACTAAAATCAAGGGAATACCCTTGGGCTACTGCCGGAGTACCTTGGAGGTACTACATGTCCAGTTGTACAGAGGCAGAGGCCATCACAGCAAAACACATTTGAGAAGAGGGCAAAGGTTACCTGTCCCAGAAAACATCTGGTAAGGAAAAACAGGAAATCAGTTTTATCTAAATACGAAAAAGGTATTGATGGATTGTAACATGATGCCTACCCACACAAATATATTTATGCATAAAATCGAAAAAGAAAAAGTACTGCAACACATGGAATGGAAAAAACACCTGGCAATATGGTGGTGGTACTTAGATGACATAGTGAGACTTTGGACAGGATCTGAAGAAGTACGACAGCTTGGTGACTACCTGAATTCTTGTCATAGCACTGTTAAGAGTAGACAAAATAGTGGTCAAGCAGATATAACCTTTTTAGATAGGAACATAAAAATCATGAACTAGAAGTTCATCACAGAATTGCATGTAAAAACAAAAACAAAAAAACTGACAACAGCATCCTGCAAGCCGCAGGTTTTCACCTAAATCAGTGAGGAAAACCTGCCTTACATCCAGTTATTAACGAAGAAATAGGTGTCATGTGAAAAGGAAATGTGTGAAAAAATTCAACAGAACAAGCTATTAAAAAACCTGCTGTGGAAAACGCTATGCTTAAAATCATGAGCAATGACAGAAGGTAGGCACAGAAAAGCAAATATCAAAAGAAAGAAGAAAGAACAATTTTACTGTATTCAAGACAAAGCAATAAGATCACTCACTGTGTACATAAAAATTGAAATATTGTAGAAAATGATGATTTTTTTAAAATTGGTCAATAGTAGACCCATGTTTGTGTTCACTCGCAAAAGGCATCTATACCAAATGCCAATACAAACCGACTCATCGAAAACCATGAAAGTTATTTACCATTCAGAATAAAAGGTATATTTGTTTACAATGTTGGCAAAGCAAAAATGTAATCAAAGGGGATCATGGACAATATCCAACTACGGTTAAAACAAAATCTACCTTAAACATTAGGCAACCTGTGAAACATGTAATGTGGTGAATTTGCTAAAATGTCCTTGTGGGAAAATGCATGTAGGACAAACTAAATTAACACAAATCAAATATTAGGACAGTACAAGAATCCCACAAGAAACTGAAGACCTGGCTCTTCACTTAGCCCCGATCCTGGCTTGGCCCATACAGCTCCTGCTTCAGTGCCATGGTTACCCTCGAGGGCAAGTTGTGCTCTATGCAAATACACATAAAATAACATAACAGTGGACTCTAAGCTACCATGTGCATACATGCCAATACACTCAATTCAGGCGGGAGACTCCCAATTTTTGAAGTAAAAAATGGCCTTATTTTGGCAGTCTCCCACCTGAAATTGCCTCTGCTTAAATAGAAGTCAATGAGGGAAATACATTCTGGCGATTATTTTTTACATTTATCCCACCTTACTCTTCTAAAATGTTGGCCAGAATACCAACTACTCCAGCTCTTTCCTCTTATGCTTACTGTGGAAATTAAAATTTTCAAATTTTTAGTCACAACCTGTATGACTTAGAGAGGACTCCTACATCCTGGGCGCTGTAGCTCCTTCCAGCTATTAAACAGCAGAACCCAGCTTAAGTAAGTGATTTAGTAATGAACAAGCTTGCTGCAGTTTAAAACCCAACTTCTATGCAAATTAACTCTTATACATATACGTTGGAATCCTACAACCAGGGAGAGGTCAACTTTGTAACTTTGTAAGCAACAGGATGGCTGGTCTCTGACCCTTTTTTTTAATGCATTGCTTATGGCAACAAGCATAAGAATGAACTCAAAAGTGCAATGTTTGGAACTACAAAAAAGAGGTTGTGTGTGTTTTGGCGAAGAAGATGATCATTGTGCATTTACCACAAACCTGTGGATAAGCAGAGCCATTCAGCAATTAGTGTATACCGCAGAAGTGTAAGAGTTAGAGAAACTGCACTATCTTGTACAACCTTGACTCTTGATTGTAGTTACATCGCAAGATAAAGGCAAAACATTAAAAAACACACACACAACTAAGTTTACAGTCTTCTACAGATAGCAGCAAACTGAAGGGAATGGCACATTGAGGATGAAGAATAGTTAAGGCGCAACTGTCAAGAATTTTGATTTCTCAAGACTCAGACTGTGTAACAAAAGCAAGAAGTTGAGGATGTGAAGGAACTGAACAAATGGTAACAACATTTCTGGAGCTTTAATGAATTGCGAAAGACACAAAATGAGGTGTTTGAGAAAATACACCCATTCTACGAAGGCTAAGAGACATTACCAATAGCAGAAAACAGATCTGTGCTCACTGTACAAGCAACAATGCAAGCTAAGTAAAGGGCAAAGGAAGGGTGCGAGCAACAGACACCAGGACAGAGTGAAACCAAACTTCATATTGAGTAACTAATCTATAAGCAGTACCTGGAAGCAAAAGTATGTGTCTAAGGTCAAAAACAATAGATGGGCTTGTTACCTCAATTCTTTGTTTTGCCTTGTCATATGCACGCTCTTCCTTTGTGCGATCGTCTTCTGACTCAGATTCAGACTCAGACGTAAAATCTTTGCTGCCCTTTTTGACAGTGGCTTTCTTTCCATGCACGTGAGCCTCTGCCTCCTTATCCGATGCCTTTTCATCATCTTCATCTTCACTGCCATCACTCTCATCATCTTCCTCATCGTCTTCACTCTCTCCGTCCTCGTCTTCCTCCTCTTCTTCCTCTTCTTCAGCATTATTCTCCTTCACTTCAATGTGAACTTTTTTGCTTTCTGTGGGAAGATAGTGTCATAGAAAAAAACTAAATCAGAGAAAGTGCTCAGATCACTTTAGAAGGGTTAAGTCAGTTGTACAGAGCAAAGCACATCATTTACTACAGTTCCTCCATCCACTAGTGAAATTGTTAACTGTATCCCAGAAGGGTAAATTTCTGTTTGATGAAGATCTGAAGTTTACACAGGCCTCATCATGATTCACTTAGGTACATTTTATTTTTTTTATAATTCTTTTTATTTCAAAAACAACAAGTCCGTTACAATCACCACAATTGCAAAATAATTTCTTTTCACTTCTCTTGGTTACATTTTGACATTCTTAGCGACCAGGTGGATGATTCAAGCGTACTAGCTAAAGTCCTAGCAAATAGACTATCAGGGGTAATAGCGTCCGTGGTACACCCCGACCAATCCGGCTTCATGCTGAAACGAAGCACCCACCTGAAACCGAGACGGCTACATGGGGTACTCCATTCGACAGAGGCGTTTCGCGTAGACGAGGCGGCAGTCCTCTCCCTCGATGCCCGTATGGCTTTTGTTAGTGTGGAGTGGAAAAACATTTCTGCAGTGTTGCCTCAGCTGGGCTTTGGCCCCAATTTCTGCTGCTGGGTTCGGATACTCTATGAGGTGCCGCAGGCCAGGGTGCGGGTAAAATGGTTACACCTCCTGTGTCTTTGAGTTGCGAAGGGGCACAAGACAAGGATGTCCACTATCCCCTATGATTTTTGCCACAGCCCTGGAGCCCTTAGCAGCCTGGGTCCATGTAGACCCGTTAATCCAGGGCATCACAGTGGAGGACAATTGGGAGGAGAAGATATCTCTCTACGTGGACGATATCTTGTTATATGTGACAAAACCCCGCTTCTCGATACCGAGAATTCTACACATCTTTGGCCTTTTGGGGATCTACACCGGCTGGCTACCAAATCAACTGGGACAAGTCCCTCATCTTCCCACTTTCCTCCGATAACCTGATCCTGCCACTCCGGTGTCCAGCCCCGATGGCAAAGGATGGGTTCACCTATCTAGGGATCTACATAACTAGAGACGAGAAAACATTCCTGGCCCGCAACCAACTCCCCCAGATCAACCGCTTTCAGCCCACACAAACCACTGGAGCACACTACCCCTCTCACAAATGGGACAGGCAGCCCTTTTTAAAATGATGACCCTCCCACACATGCTCTACATCCTTCAGAACATACCTTTCAGAATACCCGACTCCTGCAGAATTATTAGCTTTCTGAGATCCCTGCTATGGAGGAGGGGGGGCAGCCCGAATCTCACTGGGGAAACTGCAGCGGGGTGTCTATGACGGTGGTCTGGCGATTCCAGACTTGCAAGCTTATTATTGGGCCTCTCAACTGGTGGTGGTGAATGACTGGGTATTTGGGGATCGGTCTGAACCACCATATAGGGTGGACCGTTTAGTCATGGGAAGCAGGGGCTACCCGGCACTCTTATATGGCAAAGCCAGGAGGGTCAAGCTCCCACCCCACACACAGGCGGTACTGCAGGCATGGAAAGCTTCCAACAAATGTCTGGGATGGAACAAAAGACTGACTGCAGAGACCCCTTTCTGGGACAGCAACAGCTTTGGGGGGGGGGGGGGTTTAAAAAGTTGCGCGCCCACACACGTTGGAACAATATAGGGATAGAAAAACTAGGTGATGTCTGGAGAGCGGGCACACTAGTGACATTTGAGGTGCTGCAATCAGAATACAAGCTGGCGCAAGGCGAGATTTTTGGGAATCGGCAGATGCAGCATGCCCAGAAACGCCATCTACCGGAGGGGGAGCTCATCCCTGACTACTCCCCCATGGAGGATCGATTGATACTAGACCCGATGCCCACCAAGGCAGTCTCCCAAACATATAGGAAGATAATAAACAACATGCCGGACTGTCTAGCCTCACTTAGAGAGGCGTGGGTGTTCGACCTGGGTCCCCTAGAGGACGAGGAGTGGATCGAGGCGTTGCAGTGCCCCAGAGAAATTGCTATACGAGCACAGTTCCGCCTGGTGCAGCTTCGTATATTGCATAGATCCTACCTCTCTAGGTCAAGGGCGTTCAAAATGGGCCGCAGCGACTCAGCCAAATGCCCCAGGGGTTGTGGAAATGTGTGCACGTTCTACCACACACTTTGGACTTGTCCGCTGATCCAAACCTTCTGGGCAGGAATAATAGAAACAATGAGGGAAGTAACAAGCTTACCTGTCCCGCTCGAGGCCAGATGGCTGCTGCTGGGTGTGTCGGCGGGAGAGAAAGGGCCCAGCCACATACGTACTTGGCTAAACATGGCGGCAGGGGTGGAAAAGCGCACCCTAGCCAGACTATGAGGTGCAGGCAGGTCCCCAACGATTAGGGAATGGGAAGAGGAACTGGACTGGTGCCAACTAGCGGAACACACAACATACCGCTCCAGAGGCTGCCCCTGTAAATTCAAAAAGATCTGGGGTCCACGGAAACATCACAGGGGCTCCAACGGCTAGGCTAAAGAGGGAAAAGGGGTGTCTCTACCATATAAAAGGCCTGGGTGGAGGGACCGAGACACTCCCTAATTGGGCAGGGTATGCTCCCTGGGAACAGAGCTGGGTCAAGTATTTGCATTGTTGTGGAGAAGGCCCCCTGTGAGCGGCTCTTGAATGTATATCGCATTGCCTTTAATTGATTTGTGCTCTTAACCAACTGCTTAATAAAAAGATGCTTAAAAAAAAAATGGTATTGTATTTCTTTCCTGTTCTGTGGCTTTATTTCGTTGTTTGTTATTTTTAAATGCTTTACAATAAATTCCTTTGCGCAAGCCTTGCTTCCCGAAGCCATAGCTACCCTGGGTTGAGCTTAAGGTTGTTCAATCGAGCCTGACTTGACAAAAGACAAATGTGTATTCCACGGTATGTGTATTCCACAGTAAGGCTGCACAGCCACACCATATAAAACACCCAAATCCTCACTCTAAGGAGTAACAGAATAGAACTGCTATAAAACAGATTAAGGATGATTATGGTAAAGCGTCCACTGAGCCAGCAGCAATCCTTGAGCAGTTCCATCAGGGACTATTAAAATGAACAAATAAGTACAAGGAGGGATAGTAGTGAACTGATAGTACCCACACAAGCCTTATCCATTCGTTCATCCTTTTTTAAACACCCCATTCACTGAGGATGAGGTTAGACTGAAATACAAAAATCTGGCAAATGATAAAGCGGCCGGTGAAAATTCCATACCATCGGAATTCCATAAAATATTTTTAGATAGCATCCTCCCACTAAATATTAATCTACTGGATAGTATGCATGATGGTAGTTTGAATTCCAGAAACCTGTGAGCGTATCCTAAAAAAGTATAACCAGGGATATGTGAATCATATTGGCCCATCTCCTTGGTCAACATGGATGCTAAAACTCACACTCAAATTTTGAGTTGTAGGCTTTCAATGATATTACAGCTAGTTTTGAATGAACAACATATTTTCCCAGCAAAAGATACCACTGAACATATATACACGGCTATAACTATGTTTGATATCCCCAGTGGGCTGGGGAGGCGGGCCAGTAAGATCCCACTCGATGTCGAGAAGGCATTTAACAGAGCAGAGTGGACTGGGGGTGTTTGTGGGAGGTGATAAGTCACATTATTTTAGGACAGCAATTTGTGAAATTAGTACAAAAATTATATCAGAATCAGATGTATAGGGGTGATGGGTCAGGTATCCACTACTATCGAAATTATGAGAGGCATGTAGCAGGTGTGCCCACTTTCCCCATTGCTTTTTGCTTTATAGTTAGAGCTCTATTTACGGACGCTAAAAGAAACAAGCATTTGCAATGCAATAGGTCTCGCAGTTACCGGAGTTTAAGCTAATGGCATTGTAAATGACAATGCCTTTTATTTAGGTTTTTAAAACCAAAACAAAAATAAAAGGCATTGTTATTTGCAATGATTTCACAAGGATTTTTTGCATACACACAGACAAAAATGCACACACCCTCTCTGGTTTGAAAGTCTTCAAAAATATTAGCAATGTAAAAAAATAGTGTTTTTTCTCATCTAGCACCCCCACCAATCTGTATTATTCTCCCTTAACACTGCTCCTAAAGCCCCTCTCATAAGCCCTGCTTGTTTGTATTATGTATTCTAACATTCCATCCGAAGTGAATGTTGGAAAACCTGAAGCTCACATCCCCCCCCCAATCGTAGTGACCGAGCGACGCCCCTGATCAGACCCGCCTGGCTCTAGGAACGCAAGTCATACTGCCTTGTATATGGAGTCCGGAAAGTGATCCCTCACTGCTGCTTGCGTTCTTCTGCTCTCATAACACGCTTTTGCATGATGCGAAAATACTATGAAAATAAACCGATTTAATTCAAAACGGCCAAAGTGAAAACAATGTGCTCGGTGCCCAGGTGTTTTACACATTTCGATGAGATAATACACAGTATGGCGCGTGGAGCGTCAGGGCATCAGTGTTTGTAGGGGGGTCGGTGAGAGAAGCATCAGTGTTTCATAGAGTAGGGAGGCATGGTGAGGGTGTCATCTGGCGAGCGGAGTACTGAAGGGTGGCAGGGTCACAGGTGACAGGGTGGTAGTCTGGGGAGCCTGTCAGTGTGGGTGCGTCAGTGATAGGGGGGTGTGAAGGTGGGGTTTGTCGGTGTGCAGTGACAGGGTCGGGTGGCTCAGTGTGTGGGGAGTGTGAGGGGGAAGGGTGTTGCCTGGGCTGTTAGTGCTGGTTGGGTGAGGGATACTATGGCAATGGTGTAGAAGTGTGGGCAGTCAGTGTATGAGAGTGTCAGTGCTATTCGTGATTTCGTGTGAGCAATGGCTTGGTGTACCAGAGTGGGGTGTCTGTGTGTAGGAAGTAGTCAGGGGGGCGCCAGTGTGCGGGTGTCATTGTGGGAGTTGGCAGGTTGCGGTGCCTGAGTGGAAGGGGGAAAGGTGCTTCGGTGTCAGTGTATGTCGAGGTTATCATTGACAGTTGTGTAGGAGTGTCTGTGTGAAGGGTGGCATGGTTTTGGAGACAGTGACAGCATTGTGGGCGCTCGTGTGTGCGGGGCTGGGGGGGGGGGGGTCACTCAGCCTGTGGTGGTCGGGCCCTGCCCAGTGTTGTCTGGTATGTGGCTCTGCTTCCTCCCTCTTCCATGGTTCAGAGGCCACGCTACATCGAGTGCTACCGCATTCCTTCCCTTGGCACCGCCACACTGCTCCACGGCTCCCCCGACATTCCACGCTGCCAGTGTCCCTGGTGCCTGCCGACCACGGGCCCTAGGGGAGGCGCGGGCAGGGGATGAGCGTGCAGAGCAATGTCTACCCCGGGGGCAGTACACAGGAGCCCCGCCCAGGGGCACGAATGAGAGATGGTGACAGGCGCGTCCAGGGCCATCTAGAGGCGCAGCACTGAGGAACACCACCCGGCACAGGACAGCAGCCAGAGCTACTGCTGAAAGGCAGCAGGCCCAGAGGCGCTACATACATTCATTCCAGCCACCTAGGGGGCGAACCAACGGCGCCGAAGAAAAATATATTTTTTCAATATTGTATTTTTTTCTTAAGCAGCGCAGTATGCCACCATTATCTTAATGGCGGGGAAAGAAAGGAGGGCTGCCATTGTTAAAGTTGAAGGCAACATGCTGCGCTGCTTACGAAAACCTTACAATACGCCGCAAGCTGAAAAACAGGCCGTGCGCGTGCCCATGTGCTGTCCGGGCCCAATCTGATGCACACGCCGTGAGCGTGTACATCCGCTGTCCGGGCGCGCACATGTTTTGCCTCCCTTCCGCACCAAAGCCACAACAAGCTGAGGATCGAGCGCTCGCCCAGGCAAGTACTACTCACGGCGAGTACACTGTGTGCTACCGGGGTCGCTGCTCTCTTTGCGCCGTCTGCCGGCGCGTGTGCTCTTCTGCTGCTGACAAAGAACAAGCTGTCCACACGTGTTCACGTAAGCGCGGCGCGCACAGACCGGAGATGTGCACGCGTATGGTGCGAGCAGGCGTTGTAATAACGCCGCGAGCCGTAGGCGTGCACATCTCCTGTCTTGCCATACGCGTGCACATGTCCTGTCCTGCATCGCTAAGAAAGTCGACAACAATATATCTCGCTTAGCGAGCAGCGCATGGCGCTGCATCGCTGGGCGAGACGGAAAAACACATATAACTGGTTAATCAGTTAAAGGTAGCTGCCTATGCAGACGATATGGCAACTGTTTCCAATTATGTCGAAACAGCTATTCCTGCAACTGAACAACTAGCTGCTGAGTATGGGAGAGCTTAAGGATACAAACTAAATACCAAAATGGAGATTTTAACTAAGTATAATGTGGCGCAAACTTGATATGCTAAATCCAAAGCAGTCTGATATTTGTGAGAATACATCTCAATCGATATGTATGAGAATTTTCAGCACAGATGTGATGCAAATTACATCATAAATAGTACGACTTCGTAATTAACACAGTTTCCCAGAAAACGTTATATATTTTTATATATATATATATAATATATATATATATATATACACACATATATATATATATGTGTGTGTGTGAGTGTATGTGTGCTTATTAATGCCCATTGTATAAATTAATCCATCCATAGTCTTAGTTTCAAAATGCAGTAATGCCGTAGATCTTGGTTGCAGAAGTTCAGCCTTTATTTCCAACTGTACTTAATACAAATCAGTTTAAATTGTGAAAGGTCAGTCAAGAGGAGAGCAGGGGGCCATTGCTTCCCACAGTAACCGTCTCAAGCAGTCTGTATCACACTGAGCGAGTCGCTCACTGGGATACAGGCTGCTCACTGGGATAGAGATCCCCATGAGACGCTCACCGCAGCCCACAATTGCACCCTGCTCTACTTGTTTTGCCTGGGGATAGGCAGTTACAAGAACTATTAACCTTGTGATAGGTATTCTTACCTTCAATCAATTGACCACTCTCAATTCTAAGCCTTCGTGCTCCTACAATCTGATCTGTGCTTCTACCTAGCCTTGAAAAAGCCCTAGGCTTACTTGCCACTATAGGGTGAAACACACATTGGCTGAACTTATCCAATTACAACTGATTGTATAAAGTACACTTTGAAATAAAGGCTAAATTACTGCAACCAAGATCTACCTCCTTACCATATTCTGAACAAAGAATATTGATGGATTTATTTACACAATTGACATCTTTTAATAAGCACACTATAGATATATAAAATTTTCTGGGAAACAGTGTTAATTACTAAGTCATACCATTTGTGATGTATTTGCATCTCATCTGTGCTTAGCAAGTAGTTTTCTAGGTTTTTGGGCTTTAACCTAGGCAGATGCATCTACAACCAATGGATTAATAACCTGAGAGGGTATTACTGGACAGATGGAACAAACAAATGGACAATATCTCTAAGCTTTCTTAATACTTATTTTTTTATATAATTATATATTTTGTTTGGAGCTATTAGATGGTCAACTGGACAGCTACATTTCTTAAAATATCTCCAGAAGAAGGTGGGTGGTCCCAGCCTGATTTCCAGTTTTACTATTGGGCTGCCATTAGGAAGGGACTCACTAGCTTGCTTTCTCTTTTGGGAAAGGATAACAACATTAATATATACTCGATGTGCTTGGGTACGAACGAAAAGGGAGGCTACTCTGCCATTTTCATTCCAACTATTACTAACGTATAAAGCTCAAGATAGTCCGGGATGCAAGAAGTGTATGGCAACAATGGGTCAAAATCCTGAATATTCTATTGCTCAATCAGTATACGCCCATTGGGGTAGAAACAGTTACCAGAAATTGTTTATGATTATATGGCACACAAATGGGGAGAAAGGGTAATTGTTCAATTAAGCCATCTGTACAGGCACCAGCACATACATTCCTATAAGGATCTTACTCACAAATATCGTCCTAAAAGAGGATTTTTTTTTTAAATATCTTAAACTGAATTGTGGAAATACTGACAGATCCAGGAGATATCCAGATAAAAACAATTATATACAACTGCTTGAGAAAGTAGTTGTCTAATTGTAATCATCAGCTAGCAGAGAATTTGACTGTGGCATTGTATTTTCCCCATAACAACTGAAATAATTCTGTAAAGCTTTAGTCAAGTCTATAAATCTCTATGTGCAGCCAACTTATTAATGCGACAATATAAAACAACATATCGCTTAGACCTTGCCTCAAATAGCCTACATTCCTGGAACAAAAATATTAGCTCTAGGTGCCCTAGAAGCAATATGGAAGAGGTGGGAGAGAGGTGGGTGAGATCCACATGTTCACTACCTGTCAAATATCTACCAAGACCTGTAGGGCTTGGTAGATAGTAGGCTAACTGAAATTAGAGGCACAAGGATTAATTTTAGCACATCATTTATTATATTAGGAGCAAACACAAGACAGTTTATGCCATCTGCTAGTGTAGCCTTATGCTTTGTTGCAATCATAGTACCTAAATTAATAATCGAAAAATACTGGAAAAGTTATGATTCACCTGAATATGTGCATTGGTGGCAGAAAGCGCCCATTATTATGAAATCTAATCTGCACTTTACGAAGCAAAAGTCTGAGTGGGCAGAAAATTAGCTCTGGAAATATGAGTTCAAACTGAAATATTAATCTGGATGTAGTTTGTATATGTACTATCTTTCCTATTTACTATGATATATACATATCTATCTATATATCTATATATATATATATATATCTATATCTATCTATATCTCTATTTTTCTATATCTCTATTTCTCTATCTACATCCATCTATCTACATCCATCTACCTACATCCATCTACCTACATCCATCTACCTACATCCATCTATCTACCTACATCCATCTATCTACCTACATCCATCTATCTACCTACATCCATCTATCTACCTACATCCATCTATCTACCTACATCCATCTATCTACCTACATCCATCTATCTACCTACATCCATCTATCTACCTACATCCATCTATCTACCTACATCCATCTATCTACCTACATCCATCTATCTACCTACATCCATCTATCTACCTACATCTACATCTATCTACCTACATCTATCAATCTACCTACATCTATCTATCTACCTACATCTACATCTACCTACATCTACCTACATCTACCTACATCTACCTACATCTACCTACATCTACCTACATCTACCTACATCTACCTACATCTACCTACATCTACCTACATCTATCTATATCTATATCTATCTATATCTATCTATATCTATATCTATCTATATCTATCTATATCTATCTATATATACATTGTAACATTTGTTTTGCAAACTCTTCTCTCCATAATTAAACAGAAAATCATCAGTTCCTGACTATGGTAGGCAATGATGCCTTTCGGAACTTGAGGGACAAATCTATAAAGTGGGACTATCTAAAATGTAAACTCAACAAAAGATAATTTTGTGTGTTTTTTGGGGGAATTTAGTAATTTCATGAGACATGAAACGATTATGTAGTCCTGTTTAATTGCCAGCAGAATTTTAGCCACACTTCCCACAAATGTTGCTGTTGTAAATCGGTGAAATCTCAGGATCAACGAGGCAAATACTCATTACATTACTTACACGGTAGTTTGTTGTGACAGAGCGCAACACACCACAAGGGCCAAGTCAACCAACACCCCCACTCCTGACCAAATAACTCAGTGCTGCACAACAGTCTCTCATGGTCTTCTTACAGTTTATCATAATTTTTCACTAATTTCATACAAACTTCTTCAGCCATCATCCACTCGTTGCCATCCTTTTTCCATAATTGAAGATAGAGACTCACTTGCTGCAACCAGTGGATCATTATACGCTGCTGCATAAGTAGAAGCAAGAAGGCTAAAAATTAATGATGAATGATGCCAATCATTATCTATTCACCTAGGCATTAAGTTTATCCATACATACATGGCTCCACCTACTCATTTGTTTCAACCATTGGATTCCAGAGTTCGTTTTATCTATTATTATTTCCAATGGTAGACCCAGTGGGCAATGCTTTAATGTGTGTAAGACTATAAAACAAGCTATTCTTCTCAACAGATCGATCAGCTATTTCCAAAATCTCTCTACTATGGTACTTGTCCACAGCATATGTAGTAGGTTGGCGTCTTTGTGTCAATATCTTGGGCACTCCCCTGATACGGATTGGTACAAATATCTTAGCATTAGAGAGTAAGATATGTTCTGTGTAGCATCTTAAATGAAGTTATTGAGAATCTGGAATTGTTTCTAGTTTAAGTATGGATATTTTTATTATTTTAAAAGCATCCACTGTACCAAAAACAACAAACAAGCCATAACCATTACCACAAGGACTTACCTTTTTCCCGTTCTTCATCACTGACTATAGCTTCCCAGTCATCCACACCAGTCTCTTCCTCTTCTGGTTCATCATCTGGAAAAAATATATATAAATAGAACAATGCACAAAGAAAACAACTGAGAAGAATATAGATGAACTTGCACAAAAACAACTATTGCCACTTCAGTTGGCGCTTTAAATATTTACTTACTCCTACCCTCATATCCTTTTCTCCTGCTCTCTTGTCATTGATCCTCCAGCCCTGCATTCTCTACTATCCTCCTGTGTTCCAAATTTTTACTTAAATTCCCAAGTTCCTTGCTTCCTTCCAACATCTTGAAGCATCCATAGGTGGATGTCCAAAACAAAGGCTAAAGTTACATTTATGGTGACTCCCTTACCCTTAATGAGTACGCTCTTTGTAATATCAACATGAGGCTACCCTGCCACTTTGCAGCAGAACTGAAACTGCTCCAAAACTGTTAAGAGCTTTGTGCACCAGCGATATATTTGTAAACAATTTTATAGCCCAAAAATCATTATCACAGGAAAAAACTGAAAGCTCTACAGGATAATGCCCTTAAACATCCATGTTAATGCAGTTATACAACTCACAAAGTGGTATAGAACTATTACATTATAATTCAGCTTCACAAGGTTCTTGAAGCTTCTGGTATCCTTTGCTTACAGCAATAAAAGGCACAGAATTTTGAAAAGTATTAGCTCTGATAGGACACTGAATGTTGAGAGTATGACATTGTGCCTGCCAGACTATATCAGAGTTCCACATCTTTTGGGACTCAGCTGTGTCTGCTCTACCCAGCTATCACTGGAAAGTAAATTGTACAAAGGGAGTAAATGAGTTATTCAATTACAGCGCAATATTGGTTGAAGGCACAGGAATGGTGGCAAGTGACAGTACCTACCTCGCTTACTGCCCTTTAATGACAGAATGCTCTCAGATACAGAGAAAATACCTCAGGACCGTCCATTCACTGATTATCTACCGTCTAGTCATCCATTTATCCATCCTTCAATCAACAGGTCCATCCATATTCAAATATTCATCATTGTGTTCTATATTTCATTTGTTTAAAATTATTTCCAATGGCAGCCATTAGAAATGCTGTTTGGTACACTGCTCAACTAGACAGTGAAAGGTATGTAATGGATATTTCTAAAGTTCTCAAGCAGCAACTTTAAGGATATGGTTTATAGCCTATAGTCTCTGCATCACAACTTGCACTTTGCTAAACCGTTTCCTTTGAGCACCAACATTAAGGCAGTTCATAAATTGAAAGGGGGTTTACTACTTAGCTAAGGCAGTTGCAATAATAAAAAATAATTTTATGTGATTTGAAACCCCTGCTCCCAGACCCCATGTTTTAGGTACCTGTGAATACCTTCTATGCAACTTTGTACACTTCAGATATGATCACCAGACTTGGAAACAATACATCAAAGATGCCACTAGACTGGCGGGGGCGTGGCCAGCAACATGGCGGAGTAGCCGTGTTGATCGAGAGCTCCGCTGACCCCGATCATAATCCTGCCTTAATCCTGTGCCTCATCGCCGCAAACACGAAACACTGACGGCGGAAACCTCCCGGGCGCAGCGGTGGGCGTGGGGGCGACGTCCTGAGCCCGCAAACCAGACACTTTCCGGAGACTGGACCGGCGCGCGGTCGCTTCCAAAATGGCAACGCGCTAGCTACGACCCGGGCCCGGGAGAGCGGCGCTCCCACGCAGAGGAGAATCGAGAAACCTGCCCAGTGAAAGCGGCGGGGGCTATATGCGATGCCGCGCACGGAGCACCTTCCCGGCGGCGGCGGCCGCGAGACGTGCTGCACCTGTGAGGCCCCGGAGCTGCGGCTGAACATTGGCGGCTGGCAGTGTGGCTGTCCGGGGCGCCGGCTGCTCCCTGTCTCGCGGCACTGAGGGAGGCGTCTCGGGACGACGAGCGGTGAGCCGCCGCTCATTTACTGCTGCGGAGTGAGGGGCTTTGGGACGAGGTGGCCATCCCTACACCTCTCCGGTCCTCGAGGGAGTGGCCTGGAGCCAGGGCACGAGTGGATTGCGGTGCCGGCCCCCTCCATTTGTGAACTGCCTCCCGTGGGACCGTGAGGTGGGCCCTAACAGCGGGCGGACGCGGTGGTGTTGCGGTGGCATCGGCCGCCTGGCCCGAGCTCTGTGCCACCGAGGTTGGACTGGCCCCCCTGGCTCTGATCTGAAAGCTGGCCGTACACTGGAGCCGAAGGTGGGATGATAGGGTGAAGTGGGGTGCGCCAGGTTGGTGGCGCCGCTGCTCGTGAGCTCCGCTGGCCCGGATTGGTATCCTGCAGAGGTCCTGCTCGTCTTCGCTGCTGGGCTGAACCTCTGATGTCTGCTGGGCTCTGGGCGCTGTTGATCCCCCCTGAACACTGCGCTAAGGCTCCTTGACCCCACATTGGAGACTTTCCGGCGCGACAACCGGCGCACGGTCTCCCACAGTACGGCGTCTCTTCGCTCCTGATCGCCGGCGGGGTCCGGATCGGCGGCGCTCCTCCGGGTCCTGGGGCCGGGAGGGACGGCGGAGCCGGTGGCCACACACGGCCTTGCTGCCAGACGGCGCCATCGATGGTCAACGCTGGCGTGGGTGGATCCTGCTGCCGCTCCGGAGTCTTCACGTCTGCCGGTGAGAAGCGTGAGTGCCGGTGCTATGCCCCGCCAGTAGTGCCATCCTTGGACCACACGCTCTCCTGCGCCACATCCGAAGACCACTGGGAGCTCGCCACGACCTCTCCCACCCACCCGGGAACACCTGCTCTTCCTGCCTGACACACGTCCTGGGCCGTGGCTGGGGAACAATCCATCGTGGGCCTCACCGACGTGGTGCGGTGGTGCCTCTCTCAGTGGGCCGGCACGCCTGGGAGGGGGGGCTGCGGAGCCCTACCCTACTCCCCGAACCCGTTCAGCGACTGCGCATCGCCTTGGACGTCACTGGACCACCCAGGGGCCGACAGGTGGGGCAAATACCGAGAAGTCGCTGACATCGGTGGTTCTGAAGACACCTGCTGGGTCGTCCGCTCCTGCACGATCGCCCATGATGGCGAAAGATAAAGACCCCAAACAATCTCGACAGGGTAAACTGGACCGCTATGCCAAAGTGCTCCCGGCTCCGTTGGGTGCAGAGGGTGGCCCCGCTCCTCCCCCGGACACTACAACTATCCTGCAAGCCATTCGTGAGTCCAGAGAAAGTCTGGAGTGGAAGATAGCGGAGGTTCGCTCAGAGGTTACGCTGCTGCGACACGATCTCCGCAAAGTCTCCGAACGAGTGACCCGAGACCGAGCACCGCATTTCAGAACTTGAAGATGTCTCTCATGTCACGCGGAAAGATGTTACGGGACTCTTGGCATCCGTGGCGGAGGTGGCCTGGAGAGTGGATGATGCGGAAAATAGGGCCAGAAGGAATAATCTGAGATTTGTTGGTTTTCCGGAAAAAACTGAGGGGTTTGATCCGGGGCAATTTCTTTTGACCTTCCTGAAAAATACCCTACCACAGGCGCCATTCTTGACCTGCTTTGTTATAGAATGGGCGCACAGGATGCCGAATTTTGCTCCACCACCGGGAGCCCCCCCCCCTCGACCCCTGATAGCATGTTTTCTGAACTTCCAGGATAGAGATTTAATACTGCGGGAAATCCGAAAAAAAAGGAGAGGTCCGCTATGATAACACCCGGGTGATGGTTTTTCCAGACTACTGCCGTGACGTACAAAAACAGAGACGGACCTTTGACCAGGTCAAGGTCAAACTACGAGCAATGGGGCTCCAATATATGTTATTATTCCCGGCCAAACTGAAAGTCATCTTCCAAGGCTCCACGTTATTCTTTCAAAACCCTGAGGAGCCGTGGCACTGGATCGAGGAACGTCCGCAGCTAAGGCGGGCGACACAGAGCGCCTCCACCCAACCTCCACTGAAACGAGGGGGCATATCCCAGGACAGACCCAAAGATAAACGCCGGCGACGAGGGTTGAGAGCCCGGAACTCAGCGGGGAGTACTCCTGGGCGAGCATTGAGACCCAGAGATACGGACACACTCCTGTCAGAGTCTAGAGACGAAGTGGTTCGCTCACGCCCATCGCGATCCCTGAACCGATCAGAAGATACCGGCCACACCGAACTATCTGAAAGGGAGGCCTCAGATGACGTGCCTAGTGAACACCCGTTGCTTGAAAATATTCTACGATTAGAATCAACGGACCAGAACCTCCAGGCTCCAGACACGCAGAACCAGCAGCCACCCAACAACGGCGATGGGGACTGAGAATCGGGGCCGGCTGGCCACCAACAGACAGTAAGACTTTCCCGAGGTTTAGTGGGCATCTAGCGACTGAGAACTGAGCTGGGAAAGCACTTTGTGTGAGGTTATTGTTTTATTATTGTGTAGTTAATTGTGTGGGGGGGAAAGGGAGGGTGACAGACCTCTTAGTGGATTACCCGTACCAAAGTTGTCATGTTGACGAGTTGGGGGGCGGTGGGGGTGTCTGAAGAGTGTTGGGTGGGGGGTGGTCGGGACAGTGTATTGAGTATTACATTGGGGCTGTTTGATGGAAATGGAGATCGTTTGATTCAAGGTCTTGATCAAAATGCTGGAGCGGGAGAGGGTGGGGGAGGTGGGGCAGACTTCCGATGAGAGGCGAGACTGGGGACGACCCAAGTGTTAAGTCACTATGGCAGACGATAAATATGCAGTAATGACATGGAATGTCAATGGCTTAGGTAATAAAGTTAAGAGGGGGTTGGTGACCCGATGCCTTAAGAGGCATAAACCTAATATTGTATTCCTGCAGGAAACACACTTGTTGGGATCGAGCTGCTCTTTCCTAGGACGGGGACACTACACCACTCTGGCTCACGCGGGATTTACCAAAGGCTCACGAGGAGTGGCAATCCTCATTAGAAAATCCCCTCCCTTTCATGTCACACAACAATGGGTAGATACAGAGGGGACCTACGTGGCAGTAAGAGGCATTTGGAAACGTAAGACGTTCCTGCTCGTTAGTGTGTACGCACCCCCAAGGCTGCAACAACGCACGTTGGATAACATAGCTGCGCTCCTTTTGCAATCTGGCCCAGCCATACACATAATGGGGGGTGATTTTAATGATGTACTTGATCCCTCGCTGGATTGCACCCACACTCGAACGGGAGCCCCCAAGACCACACCTCTGGCCCGCTTTTTAGATACCCTGGGACTGTCTGATCTGTGGCGGCGACACCACCCGCATCAACAGGCATACTCTTATTTTTCTGGGGCCCACAGAGTGTTCTCACGACTGGATTATCTTTTCGCCCCGGCGGGGGAAGTACACCAGGTGGATACCATAGATTACCTGGCTAGGGGCATATCTGACCATTCTCCCCTACTGATGAAGGTGGGCGGCGGGACTGGTCATCAAATAGCACAGTGGAGGCTGAACGCGTGGTCATTGCAGGACGAGACAATCACTGAGGAGCTCCGGGTAGACTCCGAGCTCTATTTCAGTGAAAATGAGGGCTCAGTCACGTCTGTGGTCACTCTATGGGAGGCGTACAAAACGGTACTACGTGATAGAGCACAGAATATAATAGCTCATAAGAAGAAACGGGAAGCCCAGGAGATTGAAGTGTTGGAACATAAACTCCTAGACCTAGGGGGCACTGACCCCACCGCATTATCTGAACATGCTTTACGCCAACTCGAAATAACCAGGCGAGACTACCTAGCCCTTGCGACCAACGAGGTGTGAACACAACAATTGGCAACCCAACACAAACTTTATGAAACCGGGGATAGAGCGGGGAAGTTATTAGCATGGTTGGGACGGAAAGAAATAGAGTCACGATGGGTAATGTCTATTAAGGAACATGATGTGACCCACACCACCCCTGAGGCTATAGCGGGAGCCTTTGCGAGGTTCTACACAACACTATACACAGCTCACACCCAGGCGGAAGAACCACAGATACGTCAATACTTGAGTGACATTGACCTACCCTCCCTTACACAGGCAGAGACAGACAGTCTAGAGGGAGATTTGACACTGGCGGAAGTGACCGAAGCCATTAGCCGACAAAAGGCGGGCAAGACTCCGGGGTCTAACGGCCTTCCGGGTGAATTTTTTAAACTGAATAGTGCACTGTTGGCGCCGCATCTTCTCAAGATGTTCCAGGAATCAAAGGATCAGGGGATTCTGCAACGAGACCTCCGTCTAGCCACGGTGGTGGTCATCCATAAGGATGGGTAACCCCCAGAGGAATGTGGGTCCTATCGCCCCATATCCCTTCTTAATATTGTAACGAAGATCCTGGCCACAATCCTTGCGAGATGCCTCTTGACTGTGATTCTCCCACTGGTACACAGGGATCAGTCTGGATTCATGCCAAAGCGTGCCACACGTTTCAATCTGCGCCGTCTATCTAATTGGATGGACACGGTACAGGGTCGGGATAGCCCCCATCTGCTTCTCTCGCTCGACACGGAGAAAGCGTTTGACACGATTCATTGGCCCTTCCTGTGGTGCACTCTGGAAAAAATGGGCTTCGGCCCGGTCTTCCGAGAATGACTGGCGCTGTTATATAATACTCCTGAGGCGAAGGTTTGGGTAAATGGCACTCTTTCTGCCAGCTGGCCGATACAACGCGGCACCAGACAGGGATGCCCCTTGTCCCCCCTATTATTTGCCCTCATATTAGAACCGCTGGCCTGCATGGTTAGAACCCGACCAGGGTTGGGTGGCTTCCTCGACGAATC
This sequence comes from Calotriton arnoldi, assembly GCA_963921515.1. NCBI lineage: Eukaryota > Metazoa > Chordata > Amphibia > Caudata > Salamandridae > Calotriton > Calotriton arnoldi. The sequence goes on from CAWUFW010011937.1 coordinate 118,355, forward strand.
ACGTCTTTTAGAAGAACGCATATCATTATATGCAGACGATATTCTGCTATATGTCACACAACCAGTCGAGACACTCCCCCGAATACTGCAAATATTTGAAGAATATGGCACCCATGCGGGGCTATAAGATCAATTGGAATAAATCTACCCTCTATGCGTTGAGTGGAGGAACGGACCCTCATACTTATCCGAGCTGTTTGCGGATAGCTACGGAGGTGTTTATCTATCTGGGGCTCTACATCACTACCGACCCCGAGGTCCGAATGGATCGTAACATTAGGCGAGTATTACTGAATTTTCAGGCGGATGTGAAGAGGTGGAGGAAACTCCCTCTGACCATCATGGGGAGGGCCGCCATGTATAAAATGGTAACACTCCCTCAACTCCTTTATGTTCTGCAAAATACATACCACAAAATACCAGACGCCATTTTTGCTTCCATTAACAGTGAACTACGTCTCCTGTTATGGGACGGAGCCCACCCACGAATAGCATTGCGAACCCTGCAACGCAATCCATATAACGGAGGGTTGGCCTTACCAGATATTAGTTCTTATGTGGCCCAAAAAGGTCCAAACTGAAGTGACCCAGCTAGGGGGCACTAGGTTATTGAATGGAACTTAATTCTTAGAAGAGAGCAATAAGTAATATACTAGGGACATGTAGGTCAATGTATGACAAATTTATTCCACAACAATAATATATAGGTGCTCACACATCAAGTGACAATAAGCGTGACGTGACAGGTGAAAGTGAAATTAAAATAAAGACATCACATTGACAACAATACTAGAACATCCTTTAGAACATTTTTACAAAGTAAAAGGAGTTCTTGTTGTAGGGGATCGACGGCGTTTCGAACTCAATTATTTGAGTTCATCTTCAGGACATACAAGGTGAGCAAGTAGAATTGATCGGTATTGCTGTAGCGGGAAAGGTTCCTGGGATACAATGAGCTCAGCTGAAATTAATATCAGGGACTCGAAGAATGGAAGGGCAGCTGGCCGTCGAGTGATTCCATGCAGCGCCGGGGTTTTCGAAGTTTTGATGAACACAGGGCTGTTAATGGGAGCCTGTGTAGAGAGAGCAGAGCCGGCTCAGTTCTCGCACTCAGCGCGGACCACAGTAGCAGCAGGACAGGCTCTGCTCGAAATGTTCAAGTATTGTCGTCCCCAGGGAGGAGCGGAATGCCTGATCTTCCAGTGCTGCTGGTTGTAGGCGCCACGTGGGGATCGGGGGGTGCCCTGTGTCCCACGTGAGCTGCAGGAGCTGGGGGTTGTGGTCAGAATGTGTGCGCCCTAGGTATTCAGTGTGTTTGATGAGTGGGAGGAGGGCGGGCGACCCGACTATGTGATCGAGTCGGACGTGAAGATCATGTACTGGGGAGTGGAACGAGTAAATTAGTGTGGTAGGGTTAAGGCTTCGCCATATGTCTGTCAGCGACCAGTTTGTTAGCAACTCCAACAGGGCCTGCGCATTGGATGTTGCAGTGGGCGTGTTAGGGGTGGGTATGACCTATCCAATTCTACATCTAAAACTGAGTTGAAGTCCCCTCCTATAAGCCACTCCATCTGGCTAGCACTCCTGTAAGTTTTCTAAGGAATGAGGCTTGTTCCACGTTCGGGGCGTACACGGAGCCCATAAGGAGCGTTTGCCCATTTAGTTTGCCTTTAAGGAATACATATCTCCCCTCCAGGTCTGATACCACTTCTTCTACTATGTGCGGGACACCTGCCCTTATCCATATCAGCGCCCCCGTACCTGGGAAGAGTAATTTGTACTATATACTTGTCCCCTCCAGCGTTTGCAGAGGTGGTCTGCTTTTGTTTGGGCGAGATGCGTTTCCTGTAAAAAGACTATTTTTGCGTGCCTACGCTGGAGATATGCATACACTGAGTATCTGCGGGCGGGCGCGTGCATGCCCCTCACGTTCTATGTCAGGATATTAGTCTGTGCCATGGGTGTGTTTTGGAGTCCCCTGTGTGGGGGAGGTTGAGGTTGTCATCGGCGACCGGAGTGCCAGTCAGAGCTTCTAGAGGCGGGGCAAACATAACAAGGAGTGGGGACGCAACTGAGTTGTGTGTAACATTATGAGAAGGAACTCTTAGTCGATGCTCGTCCAAACTGTGAGGCCAAACAGTGGCAACTGTCATGTTGGATGTGACTGACTGCAGGGGTGCGTGCTGTGCGCCTGTGTGTGTTGGATTACACCCCGATATTTGCTAGGGGTGGTTAGTGAATCCCTTTGTGTTTTTTTTTTATACTCAGGGTTTGGCTGTGAATGCATCTGGTCTGGTGGGAAGGGGGTTCTGCGCTTGGGGTATCCTACCTAATCAATGCCAAGTGGATTCGCCGCACGCTTAAGCATGCTTCTGTTGGATCAAGGTGCATAGATAAAGCCATGTAATAGGTGTATAAACAGTGAAAGGATACGCTTAATAAAACAATTATTCATTGTGCAGATTATGTCGTCGGAGGTCTGCGGCATAATGTTCGGCAGTTGGAGGGAGTCACGGTCTTCAGATCGTGTCGGCGATGATCCAGCCAAGCTATGGGAAAGGGCTGAACGTGTCTCAGGTTCGGAGGCCTGTGAGTTAGCCCGGATGGTTGCAGCCACATGGAGGGCCTCCTGCCACTCCATCATCCTTTGTTCTATGTCAGGGATCGCTGCCTGCCTGGGGCTTCTCCGTCTGCCACGTCGGCGGTTTCTCCTGCTTCGGCGGGGCGATTGCATGTCCACAGGTAGTTTGGGCCCAGTTAATAGTTCGGATTCTTCCAGCCAGTCTCAGACTTCAGAGGGTGTTTCAAAGAATCGCGTTTGTCCTTTTGCGACGACTCGCAATTTGACTGGGAACATTAGGGAGTAGCGGATGTCCAGTGTCCAGAGGTGGCGCTTTACATCTGTCAATGATCCACGCCATCTCTGTACCTGCATGGTGTAATCTGAGAACAGCATTACTTGTTGGTTTTGCGCCTTTATTTTGGCGAGCTTACGGGTCTCTCTTAGTACCGTGTCTGTCCCTGTAGGTGAGCAGTTTGAAAAGCAATGGTCGCGGTCTGGCACCCGGGGGCGGCCGGCGGGGCGGTACCCGGTGCACTCACTCCACCACAAATTGGGGTGACAGTGCGTCCTCCGGGAGAAGTTCCCACAGCCATCGTTCAATGTATGTGACAGGGTCTTGTCCCTCCTCTCCTTCTGGGAGGCCCACCACGCGTATGTTGTTGCGATGCAAGTGGCCTCCTGCGTCTTCCAGCCTGTCTTCGAGAGTGTTCACTCGGTCCATGATGTCTTGTAGTGCTGCTGCATGGCTGTGGGTAGTTGGCTTTAGTTTTAGCAAGGCTTGTTCATTTGCTTGGACTTTAAACAATAGCTTTCGATGATCGGCTCTCAGTAGGGTGAAGTCAGATGCAACCTGGTCTATTTTGGATTCTAGTGAGGTCTCGAGTCAGCGATCCGATCAGGGTAGGCCCCACACCTCTTCGGGGCCAGTACATGTATGTCTCGCCATCCATCCCCTTGTTTCCCCTAGTGGGAGCATCAGGCCTGGTCGCTCTCGGCCCTTCGTTACTGGTGCTGTCTCGGCGTGATTTCTCCGCTTAGCGGGGCCGGGTCAGTGCAGGCCGACGCCTTAGTCCTTGCGGGCATCTAGATATTGGCATCAGGGTTGCGGGCCACCCAGGTGGTTTCAGGTTAGGGCGTATATACTCAGATTGTGGGCCCAGGCAGGCATGATCTCAGCGCGGGTCTCGGCTCGCTTACCCTTTCCACGTTAGTCTCGCCGCTCCGTTCGCTTGAGCCGAGCTCCAACATCGTCACCGCCACTGCGTTCTTCTTTTGTGCGCTGCCTCGTAGTTTCGCACTAGGGCGCTGCGGACTCCTCCTCGCCCGCAGCCCTCCTTCGTCTCTGCTCTCACTTGCGGCGTGTTCCGTGGGCTGGGCTGCATATGCGGTCGCGGCGCCTTGCCTTGCCACTGCTTTGCTCCGGCACATTTGCTAACCGGCACCTCAGGAGTGGGTTCTGCCCTGTTTCAGGCTGGTGAGTGGAGTTTGCACATGGTTTTTGCAGGATAATCTGAGAGATTTGGTTGGAGCGCTAGAGGCTCGCGTACGCCATCTTGGCTGCTAGCCATGCCCTGTGCTTGAAGCTTTATGATGAGTGACTTGTGGGAGACCGTACCGAAAGCAATGGAGAGGTCGAGGAGGATGAGTGCGGCTGTTTCTCCTTGGTGAACAAGTTACTTACCTTTGGTAATGTATTATCTTGTACAGACAAAATTTAGCGGCAGATTCCTTACCTTTGAATTCCCCATGCATCAGGATGGATCCGGAAACTTTTGCGTGAGCAGTACCCCTTGCGCATGCAGTCGGGTGGCTCCATTTAGTTCCGCATGACGTCGTCAGCATCGTTAGCATAGGTTTTGACGTGGCAGTCACCAGCGTGAAATGGTCTGTTTCTGCACTGCCCGACCTTTTTTAGCTCCCACGTATCCCACAAAGAGTTGGTCTTCCACCCGAAACTCTTTTGTGCGGTCAAGGTAGAACGACAACGCTCTTTTGGGGTCCAGACTGTGGAGATGCTTCTCTTCCTTAGAGAGATGCGGAGGAGCAAAAAAGGTGGGCAGCGTGATTGATTGACTCAGATAGAATGGGTCACCACCTTTGGCAAAAATGAAGCCTCACATAGGGAGGCTTGGTTGACAATGCCTGCAACTAACTCACCCTCCGGCCGATGTTATCGCCAGCAGAAAGGCTGTTTTGATGGTAAGCAGCCAGAGGGGACAATTATGCCAAGGCGCGAAAGGAGCACACATAAGGAAAGTGAGGACCAAATTAAGGTCCCACTGTGGCATGACAAAAGGCGTTGGTGGAAACATATGTACAAGTCTTTTTAAGAATCTATGTACAACAGGAGATTTAAACAAAGAGTTGGTCCGGCATCAGCAAGAAAGCAGACAGAGCAGAAAGATAACCCTTGAGAATACCCAACGCAGAGCCTTGCTGGGCAAGGGTAAGAATGAAAAGGATAGTAGCTAAAGAGGCAGATAGAGGGTCAATATAACTTTTGCCAATGGAAGGCGTATACCGTCTTAGAGGAGGGCCATCTGGCTGCCAAAATAACCTCACATACTTCAGGAGGAAGGTCGAAAGCTATCAACTGTCGCCACTCAATCTCCACACACCGAGGTGGACAGTTGACAGGCTCGGGTGGAGGACCCTCCCCTGCAACTGCGACAGAAGCTCCTCCCGAAGGGGCAGCCTTATCGGAGGATCGATGCTCAGTTTCAGAAGCTCTGGATACCAGACTCTCCGTGCCCAGTCCAGAGCCACAAGAATGACTTAAGCTCAGTCGTTCTTGATGTTCTTGAGAACCCTGGGCAGAAGTGGTATGGGCGGAAAGGCATACAGTAGGCCTGAGCTCCACTTGCGACGAAAAGCATTGCCAAGCGATAGCCAGCACGGAAACTCCTGCATGCAAAACTGCTGCCATTGTGTGTTCTCTTCGGAGGTGGCATGGTGAGCAAAAGAATGATGGATTTAACCCAGATCTCTTGACTGGGGGTGAATGTTTTGATTTGTTCTGCATTCCGTCCATCGATTGTGTGTCTTTTGCTTTCTCGCCCTAAGTGCGCCAGGTATGCCCAGACGTGGGTCCTGGGCTCACTGTGCCACTGGAATCAAGCTATCCTGGCTGAAGAGGGGTGAAACCCCGAAACCTGTCCTAGGATGCTTGTTTCCGGTCCAGGGAGGACCTGGCTTGGCAGTTCGGGCTGGACTGTTCCCATGAGGCACAGGGTCAAGACTGATTTGCATATGGCCAGGTCTAAACTGGTGTGGCATGGTGAGCAAAAGAATGATGTATTTAACCCGGATCTCTTGACTGGGGGTGAATGTTTTGATTTGGTCTGCATTCCGTCCATCAATTGTGTGTCTTTTGCTTTCTCGCCCTAAGTGCGCCAGGTATGCCCAGACGTGGGTCCTGGGCTCACTGTGCCACTGGAATCAAGCTATCCTGGCTGAAGAGGGGTGAAACCCCGAAACCGGTCCTAGGATGCTTGTTTCCGGTCCAGGGAGGACCTGGCTTGGCAGTTCGGGCTGGATTGTTCCCATGAGGCACAGGGTCAAGACTGAATTGCATATGGCCAGGTCTAAACTGGGGTGGCATGGTGAGCAAAAGAATGATGGATTTAACCCAGATCTCTTGACTGGGGGTGAATGTTTTGATTTGTTCTGCATTCCGTCCATCAATTGTGTGTCTTTTGCTTTCTCTTCGGAGGCAAACAGATCTAACCAAGGATCTCCCCACTCTGAAAGCGACCGTGCGCCACCTCCGACTGAAAACGCCATTCGTGGTCCACTAGGCATCAACGGCTGAGTTTGTACGCCCTGGCGTTCAGAGAACCTGCAAGGTGTTGAACCACCAGTGTTATGCCCTGCTGTTCCAGCCATGTCCAGAGATACAGGGCCTCTTGACAAAGGGTCCACGACACCACCCCACCCTGCTTGCAGCAGTACTACATGGCGGTGGTCTTGTCTGAAAACCTGCACTTACTTCCCCTTGGCAGAGGGAAGAAATGCTTTTAATGCCAACCGGACCGCCGGAAGCTCCAACAAATTGATGTAGAGCCCCAACTCCACTGGAGACCAATGTCCCCTGATCTTCACCTCTCCCAGATGGCCGCCCCATCCCAGGAGTGACGCATCAATCACTACTGTAAGATTTGGTTGGGGAAGGGAGAGGGGTCTGCCTCTGACCCTGCAGGTCTTTTGCAGTTCCCTCTGAGATCTGGACCATGTCGTAGAGATTCCCCTGATGCTGCACCCACTGGAACTTCAGGTCCCAATGCAGAGGCCTTCCACAACATCGGACCAGCATACCTAAACAACCACCTCTCCTTCCATGCACTCAAGAGACACCTCCGATCAGCTGACCTCTCTGGCCACCATCCTACGCATCTGCAAGACCAGAACGGGAGGAAAGTCCTTCTCATATCTCGCAGCCAAGGCCTGGAACGACCTCCCCCTCCACCAAGTCCCTACACTGCTCCAGTTCAGGAAGGACCTCAACACCTGGCTCTTCAGATGACCCCAGCACTCAACGGAGCTGTCTCCCCCCCTCCCCCGTGCTTTAAGACCCTCGCAGATGAGTAACTGCGCTTTACAAATCCCTGATTGACTGATTGATTGTAGAGCCCCCAGCAGCCTCAGAGGCAGTCTCACTGAAATCCAGGCTAGAGGCTGACACATCGGTATCAAAACCTGAATATCCTAGTCTCGCTCCTCGGGAGGATAAGCCCAAAACTTCACTGTGTCCAAAACAGCTCAGATGAAAGGGAGCGTCTGAGAAGGAGTCAGGTATAATGCTGGAGAAGGTCGCGTTGGCACAACTGGCATCGTCCCGGATCGGGGATCAGATCCATGAGGCGGAGCAGACAGCGTGGAAACTGATGGGGCCCCTTCCGTCCCCGCGAGGCCTGAAGGCTCAGAGGGGTCGGCCCACTCAAATACGGAGCGGATGGCCTCGTAAAAGTATTATATTTGAGCGAGGGTGGCTCCGGCTTCCGGAAATGGAGGCGCGGAGTTGACCCTGGCTCCGCAGAACCATGCCTAGAGAGTCGGAGCTCCTTACATCGTTTATCGACAGACAGCAGCCAGAGTGAAGAAAAAGTTCGCCTAGACTTCTCTTTCTTGTGCCTCTTCCCAGAGTGTCCTGAAGACCTCGAGTGGGAAGAGGAGGAGGACTTGGGGCTCCGGGAGCGGTACCCCGACCATCTCTTCTTAGATCGGGACAGAAATCTCAGCGGAGTCTTGCTGGCCGGTGTCGACTGCCAGGCCGCAAGTAGCTTCATAGCTCGCTCTCGCAAGGCCTTCGGCGCCATGGCCCGACAGTCCTAGCACGACTTCAAGTTGTGCTCTAAACACCAGAGACAGACGAGGGGGGTAGCTACCGACACAGCGCGTTGACGGGCACCACACGGTTTAAACCCAGTCTTTATAGAAGACATCCTCGACACACTAGAAAAAATTTGTAAACAAAAAGTCGAAAAAGCTTGTCAAAAAGAGACAGAGGGCGCACGCAAGGGGTACTGTTCACGCGAAAGTTTACAGATCCAGCCTGGGGAATCCAAAGGTAAGGAATCTGCAGCTAGAAGTCTCAATCAGATAGAGGATGCTTCTGGTTTCACTGGTGGCCGCAATGAGGGCTGTCTCTGTGCTGTGGTTGGTGCGAAAGCCTGATTGAGAACAGTCTAGGAGTTGATGGAGTTCTAGGTGGCCTGACAGTTGTGTATTGATGGCTTTCTCAATTAGTTTATCTAAAAAAGGAGGAGCGAGATGGGTCTGTAGCTGCTGAGTGTGTTGGGGTCCGCTTTTGGTTTCATCAATAGGGCGTTGACTTTTGCATTTTTCCAGCAAGACGAGAAGGTGTCCTGGTGTTGCGCCCTGAGACGCGTAGTTGACGACGGAACGAGCCGCTTCGAAGAATCCTGCTGTGCACATCGGGTTCCGTGTCGACTGCCTTAACGAAGCACGGTCCAGCACTGGCAGAGTCGAGGGCCGCCATTTGGAGGTGCGGGAGCGAGGAGCAGACGCGCGATACACATAGCTCCAGAGACCGCACTGTTGCGGGATGGTGAGGCGGAAGACGCTGAGGCAGGCGCGTCTTGCACCGGCTGGCGAGACCTGCCCTGGGTAAAGAGCCAAGCGCTGATAAGAGGTAACAGGGGGAGAGCGGTCCTCCACTGATGAGCAGGAGTGGCAGAGGGGAGCAGCGGGAGGAATCAGTCATGTAGAGAGAACAGGAGGTGAGGTGACTGCATGACTGCGGGCGCCCGCCTGGGGCCTCGTGGCCGCGGCCGTCTGGAGTCTTGGTCTGCCAGCGTGAGCGGCCCCCTTACAGTGAGGAGGTCAGCCTTGGAGGCAGAACATTCCTAGGTGAAGTGTGTTGGCCTGGGGGGCTGAGATTTGTACCGGAGGAGCCCGGGCGGGACTTGACTGACTTCAATATGGCGCCCAGACAGGACCTGCCTGACCTTAACTTGGCGCCCGCCGCATAGGGAGGCAGCATGCAGGATTGAGACGGACTGCCACACTGGGAATCTTCATACAGGACTGCTCGTAGTTGTTGACCAGCGGCGAGCGGGAGCTTTGAGTTCTCCACCCCCAACGGTGGAAATGGGTGCCGGCTTTGGATTTTGCAGGTACTGAACCTGGTCCCCAGCGTTGGGGAGGGGCACAGGATTGTTTCTTTTGAAGAAGTAGGAAGTGGTGGAGCGGCATCACTATGGAGGTGCCTGGGGTCCCCCTACACACTTTATTCTCAGCCAAAATATTCCTTACAGAGCCATCTCAGGACAGTGCCTGACCTCAAGATGGCGTCTGGATTTTGTTCGGACTGCGGTGTCTCATCACTCCAACTCCCCCGCTTTATTATGACATTCTCTGATTGCACCGGATCATTATCCTGACAGCGGAGCCCGAGCACTTTGTCCGATGCCCGGTGGAGCTGCTCGGTTCAGCTATAGAGGAGATCGGCCCTGGTTCACCCCCTCGGCCGTCACCTACCCAGCCGGACATTGGGCACAGTTTCTCCCCGTCTCCCTGTTTTTCTCCCATCCCTCCCCCTCCCCTGACGAATTTCCGTAACTTTGCTTTCTTTTTTCCTATGTTTGATTTTTGCTCTTGGAACAAATGTAACTTGTAACCTGTAACTCTGATCCTCATGTAAAGCGCTCTGATACCTCCGGGTCTAGCCAGCGCTATATAAAACTCAAATAAAAAAAAATAAAAAAAAGGTGGCAGTGGTTATGATAGTGGACAGCGCGAGAGAGATAATTGTTCTTCCAAGGTTGTATATGAAGTGGGGCATGGGTTTGAGGGGGCTCCTGATTGGATGGTATTCATCAGCTGGTCGGTGGAGTACGTATCGGTATGCTGTGGCTCGAATGTGTTGTGGATCTCTGCAATCTTTGTTTGAAGAAGTTTGAGAGGTCGTTGCAAAGTGCTTGTGATGGGATGTGTAGGAAAGTACTCCTTTTTGACATGGCCACCCCCACTTTTTTCCTGGTACATGTGATTTCAAATGAAAGTGCACTGGGTTCCTGCTAACCAGGTCCCCAGTGCCAGATCTTTTTCCTAAAACTGCACAATTGTTCCCCTGATTAGCAATACCTTTAGCACCCTCTATAAGCCACTAGTACATGGTACCCCTGTACCTAGGACCTGAGGCACAAATTGTGCCACCCTATGAGACCCCTTACCAAACTCATGCAGGGCTGCTATCGAAAACTGTATGTTTTGGTGCAGACAAAAGTGAAAACATGACCCGGCACACATCCCTGTGTGCCAGGCCCCCTAACACTGTGTGCAGTACGTTTACGTCACCCCTACAGTAGGCCTTACAGCCCAAAGGCAGGGTGCTTGGTATTAAATGTGAGGACATACCTGCATGAGCAGATATGCCCCTGTGCTGCCATTACAACCAGTGCAAGAGAACAGGCAAGCCATTTTAGAACATGTGCTGGACACTGGTGAAAACGAGTTCCCCAGCTACATGATGGCTTCACTGAAAATAGGGGTGTTTGGTATAAAAAATCTAGTATTGATAAACCCACACTGATTCCAGTGTTGGATTTACCAATACATGCACACAGAGGGCACCTTAGAGGTGCCCATCTTGAAATCCTACGAGCCTCTGGTGTGCTCGCTGACTGGTTTCTACCAGCCTGCCACCGAGACACTGTTCTGACCTCCTAAGGTTAGAGCCTTCTGCTCTCAGGAGACCCAGAACAAAAGCGTGTCTGGGAAGAAAGTTCCACACCCCCTCCCACAGGATGACCTGTTGATTAGCCTTCCTAGGCTAGCAAACTTCAAAGAGCTGCCAACTTTGAAATGCAAATCTGGCTCCCCTCACAAGACAGGAAGCTGACCCCCTTTCTCCAGAGCTCCTTTGGCACCTGGACAGGCATGAAATGTAGCTTGTCAGGTAGGCGTGCCACCTCCAGGCTAGTACCACCCCTATGGTGGGCTACTGTGAGGTGGACACGACTTTTCATAAGTAGCCATCTGTGTGATGACATACTTAGGAATTCTGGAACAGGCTTAGGCACACTTCCCACACGAAGTGACCATATAGGGTGCATAGTGTCCCCAAGGGTCAGTAGCCTATTGACTACTACCCTAGACTTCCCTAACACCCCTAAATAAGTATTTAGGGGAGCCCCTGGCACCAGAACAGCAGATCCTGCCAACCTGAAGGACGAAGAAGGACTTTAAGAGTCACATCCTGCAAGAACAGAAGATCCAGCAACTGACTTGGCGCCAACCCTGCCGGCCTGCCTGCTTCCTTCACCAACTGCACCAAAAGTCGACTGTCCTGCAGCTGCTGAGTCTCCGAAGCCTGAGAGACCTGCCAGCATTTCACCCAGGAACCAAGAACTCCCAAGAAGCAGCGGACCTGCTTCCTTGCATCCTGCAGGCATCCAAAGACCCCTGGAAGGACTATGCGACGGCAGAAACCGGATGCCTGAAGACACCACTGCACCCGTCGCTCCAAGCCAGAATTGAAGTCCACCAGCCCTCCAGAGACCAAGTCCAGTGTGGTGACACCACTTGGGGATTCCCCGACGTCGCCTGCTGCCTCTGCACGCAGGTCCCCTCCACAGCGACTGCTCCCGGTAAGGAAAAACCCAAAGCCTAAGCACACCTCTGCATCCATCGCCCCTGGGCCGTGGAGAAGAGGACCAACTGTGTCCCTACAACCCAGTGCATCATTTGGCCTGAGCCCCCCTGTTGGTTCAGCCCGAATGGCCTCTCAATCAAAGCCTGCAGCCTCTTTTTACTGTGACCGCTCTCCATAGAATAACATTGGGCACCCAACGCTGTTTTGCACCTCTGCACCTGACCGCTTTAGTGCCGCTGGTGGTTTTCTGCTGGTGCTGCCTTGGGCCTTGCCCACTACTCACCTTAACTCCTCGAGAAGGGTCCTGTATGTCGCTGTAATATAACCAAACGCTGCATTGACTTTTCCTCCCATAGAATAACATTGCAGCTTCCAGAAATTGCACTAAGTGTCGACTTTTTGAACTCTAAAATATTTCTATTACAAAAAAGCACTTACCTGACTAATTGTTTTTGGTGCCAAAGCAGATATAAAGATACTGGTTATTTTTCTAAATTGGTGTGGATCTCCTTCTTGAGTTGTGTGTCTCACTTATTGACTATTGGGTGTATTTTCAGATGTCTTGCACTCCTCTGTGATAAGCCAAAGGCTGCTCGACCACATTACCCCCTAGAAGAGCACCTTGGGTTTGCCATAAAAAGCCCCTGTCCACTCAAAGAAACCCCTGGACTCTTTACATAATATATCTCATTTTGAAATATCATATTAAGAGCCAGCTTCCCATTGCGCAGCTTCAATGGGTGGCGCGTTGGATGGGTGCACGCCAGCTGGCGGACACAGCAACGCAGGACCCCGAGCTCACTCATACCCAGATTGTGACGCGGTTTCATCCAGGTCGGACGGGCAGCGCGCCTACACAGCTCCTGGTGGGGGTGGCGTACCAATGCTATCGGCGCAGTCTTTACATTACGCGGCGGGTCACACCATACGCGCCATCGCTCCCGATACTAGGCACCCCCAGAAGGCTCCGGGCAAGAACAAGCGCTGAACTTGCACACTGAAGACGCCGGGGTGCAGACGCTGACTGATCTATATGTCGATGGGCTGCTCCTCCCATTTGCGGAACTAGCAGAGAATTCGGAATTGCCGCAGGGTCAATTCCTGCTACTTACAGCAATAGTTCATTCACTTAGCGCACTGTGGGGGGATATAACGCAGGAACCTGCTACCCATTTAACTGTACAATATCTACATGAACTGGGCACAGGCCGGCATTTAACAAAGTGGTTTGCGGAATCTCTCCAAACACACACGGCGCCGCAGCTGCTCTCCCTCCGTGCCCGATGGGACGCGGACCTGCAGTGGCTCACCACAGACCGGGACTGGGAAAACATTCTCGAAAGTCCAGTACGCATACCTCGGAACATCCAATTCCGGCTCATTCAATATTACATCGTTCATAGAGCTTATTTGACACCGGAACGGATAAATAGGTATTTTGGCCGCACTGATGCCAAATGCGCGAGATGTGATTAAGTAAATGCAGACCTGCTACACATGTTGTGGACCTGTACTGCCATTCAAACATACTGGGGCGCGGTCACCAGTTGTTTAGCTCGGTGCACGAAACGGGGGCTGGACTGGACGTGGGAGCAGTGCATTTTGGGACTGTACCCCAGATCCAAAGGGCACAAGGTGACCTCCAGGTACATAGATCTGGGACTCAGTCGCCAAACGGCTGCTCACGCGCCGAAGGAAATCTCCTATTCCCCCGGTAGCTGTAGCCTGGTATCAATCCCTGCTATGCTGGGCACAGGCGGAAAGTGTGGCTCTTCATCGAGAGGAAACTAGAGGGCTGTGTAAACAGCCGATAGCGGTGGCGTGGGATGCGATTCTCTCAGACTTTCGCGCAGTTTGGCGTGACCGCCCGCAGTCGCCGCCAGGTACACCAATGAATGTTGGCGGACATGAGAGTGCAGATGACACATAGTACAGGGAACGTAGGACAGGGTTCAGCACCGCGTCCTCACCGCTCTGCACAGGCTCATGAATATCTTCTCCGTCTTCCCTCCCATGTATATACTTAGCCCCACATAACAAAAGGGTACACCATCTGAACCATAGCTATTACACATTGAACGGAATGGGAGACTGGGTGAACACAATGCACAGACAAAAAGATATGCTGGGCCGAGCGCGCGGGCGGAGGGGGGAAGTCGTGGGGGTGGCGCACGGGGAAATGTATAATTCTACTGTAAATGCTCTAGGTGTGGGGTTACAACATTCCATGTTATGTTGTTATAAAAGCAATGTGTAAGTTATCACAGTATGCTAAGATGCTAGAACAGTAATTGGCACAAGCAGTCTATAATAGATGTAACTGCCCAAAGTGTCAACTGACAATAAGTGATCTAATCTATCTCTGTAAGGTTATGATCTGAACAGTATTGATAATATTAATCGAAAAGAAATTACACTGTGAACTGCAAATTTGTTGAAAAACAATAAAAACAAAGTTAAACAAAAAGAGCCAGCTTCCCACAGGATGATGTTGCTGGCAGCTGCTGGACTGGAGAACTCCCTGACGAAGGTGGAGAGTTCTTTGCCGTTGTTGGAGCAGACTTCGAGTCTGGGAGTTAGTGCCTTTTTCTGTGCGTCTCGAAATTGTTGGTGGAAGAGGTTTAGGGCGGCTTTGTATGTGAATCTTGCAGTGGTGGTTTTGTCTAGTCTCCATTTTCTCTCAAGTTGTTTGCAGTGGCACTTGGACTCCCTGAAGTCATTCGTGTACCAGCTGGGTCGCTTGTTTTTGTAGGTCTGGTTTCTGGTGGGAACGGTGCGGTTGGCACAGTCAGTGAGCCATTTATTGAAGAGCTTGGTGTCGACATCCTGGTGTCAGAAGCCATAGTGGTGCAAAAGAGGACTAAGAGGTTCTTCCTCCTTGCATTAGCAGGGGTTCTTACCTTTTCTTGCCAAACAGACTGGGTCCAAAGCCTCTGGGAGACGTTGAGGTGAAGTGTCAGGAGCTATTTGACACCAATCGGTGATTGGCGATATCAAAGCCATAATACGGCTTTGCTCTCAAACTCCGCATTTCATGTTGGTACCATCTGACAGCATTTCTACCCTAAGGGTCCCAGATCCTCCTGTTCAGCAACCTGAAATTTAAAAGTATGAGCCATACCAAACGTTGGAAAAACCTCTAAAGAAAGGTACAGCAGACATAACGCCTCCTAGAAAACCACAAATGTTACATTTAGCATAATAGGAAAAGAATGCCCTTTAGTGCGGAGTTCAATTAGGAAATATTGTGCAAAGAGATAAGGTCAGTCTCTGGTTTAGGTTTGTGCTTTACTCACTCTCAATCAATGTAAAAAAAGAAAAAGAAAAAAAAAAAAAAAAAAGAAGAGGAGTGTGCCACCCTGCCATGAGGAAGCAGAAAAAAGAAAAAAACATCTTTGTGTCACTGGTAGGTAGACAGAAGAATTATATCGCCCACAGAAGTCAGAGAAGAAATGTAAATTGTAAAGAACAGAGAATCCAATCAGCTAAGGATGTAGATTGAGACAATGTTAAGAGAGAGACACTCAACAAAGCGGGGTGATACCTTGGCGCTGGAAATGAAGTATGATAAACAAAAATAAGACAAATCTGTTCCAACTAGTATTTACTCATCTTGCCACTGTGAAGAACACAAAACCATTGTGTGGCATTACTATCTTACATTTTTTTTAAACTTTTTAATTTCACGAAAGTCACTTACTAGATGGTTCCACTGAGATGGGCATCTCCTCTTCCTTTTCTGGAACTGGTGATTCTGGAACCACTTCTGTTGGAGAAGCTACATCAGGTACTGCTTCTGAAACTGAGGTAAAAATATATTTCCACTTTGAATGCATGCTCTAAGCAACACAAATATTTGACCTCTCTTTACTGTATGTGGAAAAATTACTTACAAATGAGCATTTTATGTTACAGATTTTTCGAATTACACCTGTGCTTATCAAAATCTTTTTTAGATTAACATCGGCCAAGTACAGACTTACATCAAAGAATCAGTGTGGTAAACCTGAATAGTAGTTATTTATCAAATTACCAAATCAGTGAAAATATGAGGCAAATGTGTCAAAGTTTTATATATCTATTTGGAATATGTTACTTACCCTGTAAGGTTCTGTTCGTGGCATGTAGTGCTGTAGATTCACCCACTCTGCATTCTCCTGCCATCTAGTGTTGGGTCTGAGTTGTGCAACTTGTTTTTCTTCTTAGAAGTCTTTCAAGTCACGAGGTAGAGTGACTCCTCCTCTCTGTGATATTGTGCATGGGTATCGACTCCTTTGTTGGATTGTTTTCCCGCAGGCAGGTGATAAAGGAATGTAAGGAAAGTTTCAGAATAAACATGTCTATGCTAACAGAAATGTGTAAAATGTAACTGCAATGGCCACACGTGTCCGGGGAGGAGGGAGGGCACATGTGAATCAAAAGCACTACATGCCACGAACAGATGCTTACAGGGTACGCAACATAATCCGTTCGATGGCTTGTGCGGCTGTAGATACACATGCTCTGCATAGACTGTAAAGCAGTCCCTCCTTAGAAGCGGTGGCTAGCATGTGGGAGTTGCATTAGTTTGAAAAAGGGTACGTAGCACTGCCTGACAAATTTCAGCCATGGGGATATTTACAAAAAAGGCCATAGTTTCTCCCTTTTTACGAATAGCATGTGCTCTGGAAGTTGCAGGTGTAAAGGTCTTTTGGCTTTAATGTAGAAGTCTGAATGCATTTTACTATTCATCTGGTTATGCCCGATTTGGATATAGGGTTGCATTTATGAGGTGGAGCAAAAGCTGCAAAGGGTTGCTTTGTTTTTCTGAAGGTTTTAATTCTATCTATATAGAACATGAGTGCTCTCTTTACGTCTAAGGTATAGAGAGCTCTTTCTGCTACTGAATCAGGGTTAGGGGAAAAGACGGGTAGCTCAATGGACTGATTGTGATTAAACTGAGAAACTACCTTTGGTAGGAATTTAGGATTAGTCTAGAGTACCAATTTGTCTTTATGTATTTGAAAGAATGGTTCTTCTAAGGTTGGTGCTTGGAGCACACTAACATGTAGCCAGAAATGCCACTTTCCATGATAGAAACTGAAAGAGGCTCAAGTGCAAAGGCTCAAAGGTTGGACCCATGAGTCTAGTAAGCACAATGTTTAGGTTCATAGAGGGTGCTGGAGGTACACGAGGTGGAATAATTTGTTTGAGTCCTTCCATGAATGCTTAATGACTGGAATTCTGAAGAGTGATGGATGCTGTCTATTTTGGAGAGAGGCAGCTATTGCAGGAAGATGCAATTGAATAGAAGTGTATGCTAAATTAGACTTTTGCAAATAAAGCAAGTACCAAATAATGCCCTGTACAGTGTTTTTTTAAGGATTGAATTGTTTTGGTTGGCAGTAGATGTGAGAAAGTGCCCTCTTTCTGCATGGTTGCCCCCACTTTTTGCTGAATTGCTGATGTACTTTGACTGAGTGTGCCCTGGGCTCCTGCTAATCAGGTACCCAGGGCCTATGTTCTTTCCCTAAAACTGCATTGAAGCCTAAAACCCAACTGGCATCTCTGGTCACAGGTCAGCCCCTGATAAATGGTACCATAGGTACCCAGGGAACTGTGACCAGAGAAGGCTCTAAGGGCTGCAGCACTTATTGTGCCACCCTTAGAGGTCCTGTACCACTACACTCACACACTGCCTTTGCAGGCTGCGTGTTTTGGTGCAGAACAAAGTGAAGAGTCGACATGGCACACATCTCTGTGTGCCATGCCTACAACCAACTGCCCTGGCATAGGTCAGTCACCCCTCTAGCTGGGTGCACTATATCAGTGGTGAGGGTACAGGTGCATGAGCCCTGTACCCCTACAGTGTCCAAGTCCATTCTTAGACATTGTAAGTGCAGTGCTGCCATTAAGAGTATATGGTGCTGGGAGTTTGTCATTACGAACTCCACAGAACCATAATGGCTACACTGAAAACTGAGAAGTTTGGTATCAAACTTCTCAGCACATTAAACCCACACTGATGCCAGTGTGGGATTTAATGAAAAATGCACACAGAGGGCATCTTAGAGATGCCCCCTGAAAACTAACCTACCACTAGTGTCCAGGCTGAGTGGCTGCTTTCAGCTGCCACCACCAGACAGGTTTCTGGACCCCTAGGTCGAGAGCCTCTGCTCTCTGGGGCCTGAAACAATGCACATCCTGGGACGAGGTGCCAAGCCTCCTCCCCCAGGATGGGCAGGGTTAACTAAGGGGAAGCTTCAAAGGCTTGCCGCCTTTGTGAGCTTCCCCAGGCCACTTGCTGCTTACAGCAACTGGTCCCCACTGGTTCTGACCCCCACTTTGGGTGGGAGAACCGGCGGGAAAAACAAGTGAGGAAGAGCGGTGTGCCCACCTCTGCCAATTCCACCCCTCAGGTGGGGGAGGCGAGGTGAAGCACAACTCTCAGTCCACGCCATCTTGAGGATGGGGGGATCAGCCAACCAGGGACAGGCACATGCCCCCCTCCCGCCGGAGGGTGGCATAATAGGGGGTGTACCCACCCCAGGGAAGGGACCCATTGGTCCCTGCCTTTTACCTACCTGTAACGCCCCTAAATCTAGTATTTAGGGGCACCCCTGAACTTTGCTTCCTCAGACAAGAACCTGCAACAACAAGAAGGACAGAACAGCCGTGCAGCAG
This sequence comes from Calotriton arnoldi, assembly GCA_963921515.1. Classification (NCBI taxonomy): domain Eukaryota; kingdom Metazoa; phylum Chordata; class Amphibia; order Caudata; family Salamandridae; genus Calotriton; species Calotriton arnoldi. The sequence continues at coordinate 136,696 of CAWUFW010011937.1, forward strand.
CTAACAAGAGGAAGGCGCCCACTGACTTGGCCCCAGCCCTACCGGCCTGTCTCCACCTCGAACCTGCTCCTGCGAAATCCCGGTGTGTCCTGCAGCCAGCAACCTCAAAAACCCCGGAGGACCCGTCTGCCTTCAAGCACAAAGACTCTGTCTCCCGTGAACACTGGATTTGTTCACCTGCAACCTCTTGCTCCGGTCTGACACCGCGAATCCGCTCCAGCTCGAGTGGGCAACCACCACGAGGAGGTCACCCCGGCGATCCTGACCTGAGATCCGGCGACCCATGACCTGCCTCAAGCCGACGCCTGCAGCTTAAATCCAGAAGGCCCCCCTAACCGCGACCAGGAGCTGATAAGAAGATCCGACCCCAAAAGGCACCCCTGCACCCGACGCCCCACGCCATTGTGTGCCCAAACCAATGGTGCCTAACCAACCCCTAACTTCCCAACTTACCTCTCGAAGTGATGGTTGCACCCAGAAGACCTTCGTCCCCAAGCCTGCAGTGTCTTTCCAAACCGGAGGTTCTCCATTGAAAACAACAGGGCGTCCGACGTCGAAACAACACTCTGCACCCGGCCGCCCTAGTGCCGCTGAGGGTGCACCTTTGGTGCTACTTTGTTTCCCCATTATTTGCTCTGAGCTAAAGTCCAGGAGCTTTGCTCCCACAACCAAGTGGCCTGCCTGCCAGCAGCCACCAACCGGAGGCCCCCTATCCCCCATTGGATAACATTGGGCCTCAGCACTCTGCACCCGGCCGCCCTAGTGCCGCTGAGGGTGTAACTAGAGTGCATCCTTGACCCTGGGGGACCCCTGAGTCTACCCCCAGAACCTCAACCCCCACTACCAAATACTTACCTCAAAACCGATAACACTATTTTCCTCCATAGGATAACATTGTTTTTCTGTGAAAAGTTTCTGTGTGGAGTTTGAGAAACTAAAGAAATTCTTTAAAATTGCATAATCTAACAAAAACGATTTTACTTACCTGTTTTCAGGAAATGTCCCAGAGTAGTATCTAGGTAAACTACTCTGTGTGAGCTTAGTAATCTCAAAAGTTACTTACCTCCTATTTTACTAAAAAGCCTATTCAATTCTATGTACTGCATTTACTAAGTATTGTATTTCTCTGCATCCATACTGTAAATCAAACCAAAGTGCATATACAATTATCATTCAAACTGTATTTCAATTGCATTACTACTGTCAAGTATTTATTGCTTACCTGTGCCAGGCTTGCTTGGTTCTAGAAAATAAAATAACTAAAAGAATATTTTTATACAAAACAATTGGTCTAAAGTTCAGTCTTTGAGTGTGTGAAGTCATTTGCTGACTGAGTGTGTACAACAAATGCTTAACACTGTCCTCCGATACTGCCTTACTGCTCGACCACACTACCACAAATAGAGAGAAAGGTTCTATCTAACTTTAACTCAGCCTACCTTTGGGGTTCCCCTGGACTCTATGCACACTATACCTCACTTTGGTATAGTATGTACAGAGCCAGCTTCCTACAGTAGAAAACAAAAGGTTTCCATTTTGCAGCATAACAGGCTCTAGTTGTGGGTCTACGTGCCGGTTTCAGAATATCCATTCATTCTGATCTTAAGTTTAAATAACCAAACTCTAAGACCTCAGGAATCAAATTGCTAGGTTGAGCATCTTTGGGTCCGGGTGTCTTATTTGTGCTTGATCCTGAGTGAGGAGGTCCAATCTGTTGGGGAGCTTGTTGTGTGGGACTACTAACAGATCTAGTAGTGTTGTGAACCAGGGCGGACGTGCCCATGTGGGACCTACAAGGATCATGGTGAGTGAGGTCTGTCTGAGCTCTGAACCAGAAATGGAATGAGAGGGAGAGTTGGAAAAGCATAGCAAATATCCTGGACCACCTCATCCATAGTGTGTTGCCATTGGATAGTGGGTGTGGGAACCTGGATGCAAAGTTTTGAGCATTTTGAATTTTCAGCTGTGGCGAAAAGATCTATGTGAGGAAACCCCCACTTTTGAAAGTAGGGAAGGAGGACTTGTGGGTGGAATTCTCATTCATAAGTCTGTTGGTGCTTTTGATAAGCAGGTCCGCAAGATCTTTGTCTGACACCCGGCAGATATTCTGCCAACAAATGAATGCGATGGTGAAGAGCCCAGCTCCATATGTTCGGAGAGAGGTGTGGCTACTGAGAAGACTGTGCCCCCCGCTTATTTAGACAGTACATAGCTCTCATATTGTCCGTCCGGACTAGAACAACCTTGTGAGATAGATGGGGAAGGAACGCTTTCAGTGCCAGGAATATTGCCTGAAGTTCCAAGTAATTGATGTGTAGAAATTGATGATTGGCATCCCACAGACCTTGTATTGTGAGGTTGTGTAGGTGAGCTTCCCAACTCGGCTCAGATGCGTCTGTCGTTGGAGTGATTTGAGGTACAGTGTCCAAGAAAGGCTGCCCTTTGAACAGATTGTTGGGGTTCTGCCATTGCAGAGAACAGAGAGTTTGGCAGTTTATCAACACTACATCCTGGAGGTGGCCCTGTGCCTGAGACCACCGCTGAGAGAGACATTGCTGCAGTGGGCACATGTGTAGTCTTGCGTTGGGAACTATGAAAATGCAAGATGCCATCATGATTGTGAGAGTTTTGTTTGGCTGGAATTGAGGTAGAAGTGTCTGAAAATTCTGTCTGGGGTAAGCTAATCCAAGCTGTGTGTTGAGAATTGCTCCTAAGTATGGTTGAAGGTGATATCTGAGGACATTTATAGTGAACCCCAATTTGTGTAGCAGGTCTACTGTCAGCGGGATGAGTTGCTGACATTGCTGATGGGTGGTGGTTTTGATTAGCCAATCATCCAAGTATGGTAATACATTAACGTTTTGTCGTCTTAGACGTGCTGCTATTAATGCAAGGCACTTTGTGAAGACCCTTGGTGCGGTAGTGTCCCCGAATAGGAGAACTCTGAATTGGTAGCATTTTCGTGCTATTACAAACCGGAGGTTTTTGTGGTGAGCAGGATGAATGGGTATATGAAAGAAAGCGTCCCTTCGTGCTAGAAAGGCCATAAAGTCGCCCATCTGTAGAAGTGGAATGATATCCTGTAGAATGACCATATGAAAGTGTTCTGATGGGATGTAGTAGTTAAGAGGTCGGAGGCCTCGGATTGGTCTTAGTGACCGGGCCTTCTTTGAAATTAGAAAGTACAGGGAATACACCCCTGTGGTTTGCTGTTGAAGGGGGACTAGTTCTATAGCCCATTTGAGAAAAAGGGCTTGGACCACTTGTTTTAGCAGTGTTTGGTGATCCTGTGATAACCTGCAATTGCGAGGTTGGATGTTGGGTGGGTGTGTAATGAGCTCCAGACAGTAGCCATGTTGGATAATGGCTAGTACCCATTGGTCTGTTGTGATGGATTCCCAGACCAGGTGAAACAACTGTAGTCTTCCCCCGACAGGTGTTATGTGGTCGGGGGTGGGGAAGTCACTGTTTGGGAGTGGAGGCTGGACCACATGTTGAAGCACCCTTGGCTCTTCCTCTGTTATTACCCCTAAAGGAGCCTCTGTAAAAACCTTTGGTGTAAGTGGATGGGCCTTGCTTCTGCTGAGAAGTGGAGGCATCTGTGGAGGGGATTTGTAGCCACTCTTGCAGGCGAAGGGGTGAAAGGAGCCACAAAGTGTAGGAGTTTGTATCGGTTATCTTTTTTCATTTTATCTAATGTGGAGTTTACTTGAGGGCCAAATAGATGTTCTTTGTCAAAAGGCATGTTTAAAACTGCCTGTTGAACTTTGGGTTTAAAACCTGAGCATCTGAGTCTGCTGAGAAGTATGCTGGTATTAATGCCTCTAGCAGCTGTGTCTGCTGCATCCAATGCACATCAAATGAGTTATTAGTGATGGCCTGACCCTTTGAAACAATTTGTTGACCCCTTTTTTTATGTTCCTCTGGGAGACCCTGCAGCATTCTTCCATTTCATTCCAGTGAGCTCTATCGTAACGGGCGAGTAGGGCTTGGGAATTGGCAATGCGCCAATGATTGGTTGCTTGTGCTGCGATTTGTTTTCCAGAAGCATCAATGCTTTTGCTCTCCTTTTCAGGAGGTAGCGTATCCCCTGTTGTCCGACTATTGGCTATTTTACGAGCTGTGGTAGCAACAATTGAGTCTGGTGGCACATGATTACGTATGAAAGGGGGTTGACGGAGCCGCTTTATATTTTTTTATCTACCCGTGGGATTACCACGCAAGCATGTACTGGCTCTTTTAATATGTCATCAGCATTGACGCAACATGCCAGGGAGCATGGAAAGAAACTGTCTCTTTATGAGTAGATGACAGTGTATCAAAGAGGAAGTCCTGTTCAAATAACTCTGTATGAAGTTGAACTCCATGATAAGTAGCAGCCCTAGCGATTACTTGATGACAAGCAGCAGCATCTTCAGGAGGGGAGAGCTGCGTAAAGATCTGGGTCATTGGGGAGTTATGGTGTCTGTAATATAAACGTCCCAAGGACCAGGGTCACCTAATGGTTCTACTATACCCCCTGTAGGTGAACCTGGAGGCTTATTGTCTAGAGGGTCTTGATGTGGAGAAGGAGGGGATGGTGGAGGTGGTGATGCTGAAAGAGGTGGAGGAGGGGGCGAGGGTGGTGGAGGATGATGTGTAGGGCTAGTAGCCTTGTCCTTTGTCCTCTTTTTGAGAGGTATAGGGATATCCAATTACTCCTCAAATGGCCTCTTTGGTGCAGGAGAGGCTATAATTCGCCCTGTGCATTCTTGAATGTGGATTTTTATCTGTTTAATGAGGATTTTTCTCTGTTTAATGTCAATTTTTCAAGTATAGGCTGGACCGGGGACGTGGAAGCAGAGGACTGCTTGAGAGTTTCAGTTCGGTTGATTTCAGAATCGTGGCTTTTGAAGATATTTTTTGTCCGGCACCGAAGGAGATGGAGCCGGTTGCAGCGTAGGTCCTGAAGGCTTAGAGACCAAAGAATGTGCTCAATCCGAGGAGGTCGAACCCGAGGACCTAGCCTTGGTCGAAGTTTTCGGTGCTGGGCCCAAAGGCGGAGCTTCCGAATTATCTTTTCGAATCAGACCATGGCCAGGTGGCAGTGGCTGTCCGGTGTCCTCTAAAAGTGGAAAGGGCGAGTGTTTGGAAGTCTTTTTGGTTGGAGCAGGGTCTGGGGCAACAGTACCCACACGCTGCCCGAGTGACGGGGAGTATTCCAGTTCCTCCTCCACATCAGAGCCGGAGATCTCTTCGACTGAGAACGACCCTTCTTCCTCTTCACAGCACGCTCTTCGTGGGCGTGCTCCTCACCGAAGATGTCGGTAGTATCGTCATTTCTGCAGCAAGACATCTCCAGTCAACGTACCCTTCGATCGCGAAGTGTCTTTTTCGATCTGAAAGACTTGTGGCGTCGCAGTCAGCCTCGCAGTGATCAGGCGAGAAGCAAAGGTTACACACCTGGTGTTGATCAGTGACTGGATATTTGACGTGACACTGTGGGCAAAATCGAAAAGGTGTTTGTTCCATCAGGAACACATCTTCCTTACCGACGGTGCATGTGGAAGGGTAGGCCCAAGACGAGCGGAGCCCCGAAAGGCAATTGGTAGAAATCCGAACCGACAAAGGTTTTTGAGCGACGCAGGAATGGAATAAGCATGATTGAGATACACTATACCGTCGAAGACAGGATAGGACCGAAGACTCGTACCGAAAGGAGTCGAACACTGAGGAGAGGCACACAAGTCAGAAACCAACAGCGGAGAGAAAACTCTAACAAAGGAATCGATGCCCATGCACAATATTAAAGAGAGAAGGAGTCACTCTACCTTGTGACTCGAAAGATTTCTTCAAAGAAAAACAAGTTGCATAACTCAGACCTAACACTAAATGGTAGGAGTATGCAGAGCATGTGTATCTACAGCCACAGATATCATCAAACATATATTTATACATAACTGTACCAATAACCTCACATCCACACAATTACTACAGTGCAAAGTTAAAATTCTACATTATTACTACAGGACAGCTAAACTTACATGCGAAAAACATGGTTTCAGCCTCACAGAACACATGCTACAATGACTTTCCAGATGGAAACCACTCTCCTAATAGTCACACGGGGCTCTTCAAAGTGAATATACCTTACTAAGTTAATTTAACCCCTTGCATCCTGGTTTTGCTTAAATACCTTTTTTAAACAAATACTAATGAGAAATGTCATGGTTTAAACCACATATACGCAGAGTATAAGAAGCTACACCAACTAGGCTGATCTTCAGTAGCTTCCTTATTTTTTTATTTGTACAGTTTTCAATGACCTCTCGACTAACTTTTTCAGTAACATTGCCTGCAAGATCCTTCCACAAAAGCCTACATCTGCATTAATTTCTATATACAACATATTTTATTCCATTTCATTACACAGAGCTTACAGCAAAATGAAAGGCCTTCATATGTATGCACATACATGAACAGCTATAAGCACTTGTCAGAGAGCACTGGTACACATAATGTGACCTACTTTTTTGCCCAATCTCTCAGTTTATAGTACATCTCAATATACAATATTTCCCTTTATCTTGACTAATTTTAAGAAACAATCTGCCCTAACCTAATCAGCAATACTGAACATTTTCCGTAATCCTTCCTTTCACTCATGGCACCCTACATCATGGAAAACTTCTCAGAGTGCCCCAACTCACCTCACCCCCCATTAATTCACAAATTGTGCACGTTATATTTTATTTGCGACAGTTTCTAACATGTATAATTAACACATTTTCTATCTGTTCAATGTGGCTTATGTTAGTTTTTCAATAGCAATCATTCACCATAGATTCTGCATCTATAATCCCATTGTCTGGCTTTTTTTTCCCAGTAGAACATAATTAGGCGTTTAGCTGAGATTTTTTAAGTATCCTGTTCGTTCCCCTTACTCATTTTATGTGTCCGTCTCACATGTGCAACAAGATCGCAACGGTGACGGATATCCCGTCCACCAAAATATAAGTCCAATAGGATGTAATGGGATTTATATTTCAGCGGATGGGATATCCATCACCGTTGTGACGGAATAACCCGTCCGCTGAATTCTAAATCAGGCTTGAAGTCTAACAAAGCACCTTTATCTAACATGCAGAATCTTTGACATTAGTATGTCATATCACTGCACCGAAAGGCACTTATTAAAAGTGAGATTTTCTAACTTAGAACCATTCCTGCACCGCCCTGGAACGTGCACCCTGATTGTGGCCCTTATAGAGAAACATTATAGTCTAGTAAAACACAATATGTTTGTACGCCTCATATTTTGAACTCAAATGTTAGTGCTTTGTGTTTAAATCTTACTGCGTAATTTCCCCATTGCTTATGAAGTACTGGAGAGACAGGCGTGTCATCTCTTTCCTTCATGCAAACTCGTTTGTCCCAGCTTGTATTGAGAGGCAACAGTTAAATATCTCATATTGTTAGCATTATTCTTAATTTTGCTACTACCAATTTCTTAGAATGCCTAAGGAATTGACGTTGATACACAGCACTAGTGACTTAGCCATTGTGGCATGGGCGCTAGTGCAAGAAAGAAAATGGGCCCCTTGGCCGTAGTTGGAATGGTGAACTACAACAATAATTTGAATGGTATAATACAGCAATAATCAGCTTTCAGTGGGCCCCTCAGGCCTCTAGGCCTTGGTGTCACTGCATCTGCTGCACCAATGGAAGCTGCACAGCATTAATTGTAGCATTTTCTTTTGGAGGCACCAGCTCACTGTTTTGGAGGCACCAGCTCAAGTATTTTATAGGAGCTGATAATAGTACCAAGGGTGTAGATAACAATAGAGTAACATGGCACCAGGGCCCATTGAACCATGTAAACAACTGTGGTTCATATGATGCCACATGGCTTCTGTCACTCCATTGCCAGCCCGTTTAAAACAAATTACACTGAGGTGCATGGGTGCATCATGTATTATTTCAACATGCATTAACCGAGAGGATTAGTTTTTCCAAATGTTCTGTATTTGTAGTTTTTATGCAACATACGACTCTTGTACAGTGCATAATGTGAACTGAGTCACATCCAGATGTCTTACTGAGTAGACAAATGGGTGTGTGATTATGATGGGACGTGATTGAGAGCCCTGCAGTTGAGACAGAATGCAGTACCATTTTCTCACAGTGCCTCTTAGTGGGTCCTAAAGGTGTTCAGACTACACACATCTCCAATCTTTTGCCGCTCTACAGACCACAGAGAGTAAAGGTCACATATATGCAAATTGTAAATGTTGGAAAATGTGTGGAGGAATTACACAGCTTTCAAAATAAGACACTGCCAAAGGGAAACAAAATGCAGTGCTTACGGAAGGTGGTGTGTTTGGGGTGGATGTTGAAGTAGAGGGGTTGAAAGGAAGCAAGTCCAGGAGAGAGTGAAAAGAGGGTGTTGAAGAGAAAGTAGATAAAGTGTGTGTGAGGCACACATTGAGGATTTCAGAAAGATGTGGGAAGAAAAAGGATGCAAGTGTCTGAGTGAGAGAATACAGAGAAAATTAGACTTTGCTTCTTTTAGGCATAGGTCCATTATTGTGTTATGTTTGAATGTAGTAACAGAAAAGTCCGAAAGACACCCAAATACTGGTTAAGTTGCTGCTGTGTGAAGCACAGGATTCTGCTTCACATATTTTCAGCCATACTTGATGATTCTTAGTTACACTTCTTTGGCTATGCCCCTTTTAGAGATCCATCATCAACTGCAGTCCACTTAAAGAACTTCTGCATATGTACAATACTGTAAGGACTCACTCTGAACTGGCACTGCAGGGCATAGTACTCGCATATTGTCTGTAGCCTCCCCAAAAGCCCACGATCAAAATGTGTGCACGTCTTCTCAACTCCTCCACACATGCATGTAGGGTCAAGGAGACAGGTTCAAGCACTCCTATATACTGATGGTGGGAAATTACACTTGTGGTACACCTCATACTCCATCTAATATTTTGGTATGGTCTCAGGAACCTGATGTGAATTCAGTCTTTCAGGTTCCTAGAGTGATGCTTGACTTTGAAGAATGGCTGTTAGGGTTACAATCTGATGTTTCGTCTTGGATGTAGTGTCACAGATGGGAGTCAGGTTTAGGGCTGTGGCCCTAAAGCGGACACCCAGTCTAATGCCAAATTCCTATGGTGTCAATGTCTCTAATCCTCATTTTTCAAGTGTTCAAGAAATAACATTGTTTGCAGCCCACTTGCCGTATCTTTTCATTTGGGATTTTCTAAAGGATCATACCTGGCTCATTCAACCCTATGAAATTCTGAGCTCGCGTAGCTTTACCACTCATGCAGCATGAATGCCAGGGAAAAACCTGCATCACAAAAGGTGTAACACAATGCAGGTTTATATACCCATTTAGTGTAATAAATGCTAATAAATAAACATGTGATCACATTACTGTTTGAGCTAATGTGGAACCCCAGGTAGCTGTTGCATGCATGGTCGGTTTCTTGGTGTACATAGCCTTGGCTGCAGTGCACAGAGATCTTATACTTCTGCATACAGAGGGAAAAAAGGAGGGGGAACACAGATGAAGGGTGCAGGTGGGAACATGTGTTGGAGACCTTTCAAAAATCTATGTAAAATAGGTGACTTGAAGAGGGATGGCTGGTGTGGCAACCGCAGAAATGCCGAGATGGCAGAAAGATAGCCTTTTAAAGTGCTTAAAGGAGAGCCCTGCTGGGCTAACATAAGAATAAACAATAGAACCTGGGTAAGGGGTGCAGAAAGAGGATCAAATTGTCTGTCTGTACACCATGCCACAAACTTGCTCCAACGGCAGGCGTATATTGTTTTGGTGGAGGGACGCCTGGCTGCCAAGATAATATTACAGACTTTGTATTGAAGGTCGAAAGTTGTCAACTGTCACCAGTCAATCTCCATGCAGGAAGGCGAAGTGTTTCCAGGTTCCGGTGCAGGACCCTGCGGTGTTGCTGCGACAAAAAATCCTTCCGAAGAGGCAGCCTGAATGGAGGACCTGTGCTCATGCTAAACAGCTTAAGATATCAGACTCTCCGTCCCCAATCCGGAGCCACAAGAATAACTTGGGCCCCGTCGTTCCTGACCTTCTTGGAAACTCTGGGCAGAAGTGGTATTGGCAGAACGGTGTACAGAACGACAGAGCGCCACTCGAGATGAAAAGCGTCTCCAAGAGAGAAAACTGCTGATGTGGGGCACTCGGCGGAGGCTAACAGATCTAACCAAGACTCTCCCACTTCTTGGAAGAGAACTTGTGCCACTTCTCGTTGGAGGCGTCATTCGTGATCCGCTAGGCAGTGACGTCTGATTAAGAACACCCTGGCGTTTTGAGAGCCCGCCAGCTTTTGAACCACTAAGGATATGCCCTGACATTCCAGCTATGTCCAAAGGTGAAATGCCTCTTGACAAAAGGTCCACAACCCCACCTCGCGTGGTGTTGTTCGTGAACACCTGTACCAGCCTTTTTCCTGATTGAAAGAAGAAAGGCCTTCAGTGCTAGCCGGATCGCTCGGAGCTCCAACAGGTTGATGTGGAGTCCGGATTCCGCCAGAGCCCAGAAATGACGCATCTGTCACTACAGTCAGCTCTGGTTGGGGAAGGGAGAGGGGTCTGCCACTGACTTAATCGCAGTTCATAAGTCACCACTGCAGGTCTTTTGCGGTTCCCTCGGAGATCTGAACCATGTCGGAGAGATTCCTCTGATGATGTGCCCACTGGAACTTCAGGTCCCCCTCAGAGCCCTCATATGTCAACGGCATGTGTCACAAGAAGGATGAAGGAGGCCATGAGGCCCAACAGCCTCAGTCAGTCTTACCGAAATCTAGGATAGAGGCCGAAACATCGGTATCAGAGTCTGAATATCCTGTACTCGCAATTCGGGAGGATAGGCACAAAACTGCACTGTGTCCAGAACAGTTCCAATGAAAGGGAGCGTCTGAGAGGGAGTCAGCTGTGACTTTGGCAGTTTGATAGTAAACCCCAGAGAAAGCAGGAGGTTTGCTGTAGTCTGAAGATGGGAGATGACTGCCAGGGGCGATCCCGCCTTCAACAGCCAATTGTCGAGGTAGGGAATGACTGGAATTCCTCCCCTCGGCAGATGAGCTGCAACAACCACCATCACTTTTGCCAAGAGATCGGATACCTCCTGGCGAAGCAAGGAGAGGTGGTCCTTCGTCAGCTTGTTGCAAAAGGGTGGCGGGGGAATTGCCTGTCAGGAAGGGGAGGGAGTAGCCCCTTTGGACTAGCTGCAAAACCCAATGGTGGGATGTTACTGACCTCCAGTGATGCAGGTGATGGCATATCCAGCCCCCCACTGTATACCCATGATGGTTGGGCAGCACACTAAAGGGATTTGGAGGCAGCGGCTGCCTTTGGGGTGGACTGGCTCGAACTCTGGCTGCCTGTCCCATGTGGTCTGTGGGAACTGCGTCCTCAGCCACGGAAAGATTGTGCAGTTTGCTGGCCGGAGTGTGTACAGACACAGTTGGAAGCCCCTTCCACTGCCACTAAAGGGGTAGAAGGAGGACTGGGGTTGATGAGGGGCCATGAAAAGGCCCAAGGCCTGGCCGTAGTTCTGCTGTCCTTAAAGCGTTCGAGCGCAGAGTCTGCCTTCTCTCCAAACAACTGAGAGCTATTAAAGGACATGTCCATGAGCAAGGCCAGGACATCCCCCAAAAAGCCACTGATTCTCAGCCTGGCGTGGTGCTGAAGAGCCACCGACCATAAAATCGCTCTGTCCAGCGAGTTGGTCATATCCAGCCCACATTGTATGGTGAACTTGGCTGTGTCACTCCCATCAGCAATTGCTTAAGAGAATATGGCTCTGAACTCTGGAAAATGGCTCTGGACGAGGTGTTCACAGACTACAGTGCCAGGCTGGCGGAACAGAACATCCTCTTCCCAAAGATATCCAGCCTTTTGGATTCCCGGTCCGGTGGAGTGGTAGGGAATGCGCTGGGCTTAACCTTGGAGGTGGGGGCCTGGAGCGCCAAGCGCTCCGGGGTGGGGTGCTGGGTGAGGAAACTGGGGTCCTGTGGGGTGGGACGATGGTGGCAGGCAATTGTCCTATGCACAGGATTGGATAAGACCCTGACTAGGACATCTGTAAGGGCTTCATTGAATGGGAGTAATGGTTCTGTGGAGGCAACTCCCAGCTGAAGCACCTCCATCAATACATTCTTCTTGACTGCCACTTAAAGCAGTGCAAGATTCAGAAACTCAGCCTCCCTCCACACCACCATTGCGAATGATGCACCCTCCTGATACTAGTTGTCCTCGGTCTCCTCTAAATGGTATCTATAATGGTCCACAAACCCCACCCATTCATCGCCAATTCAGGCCTGTCATACGAATAATAATGAATGCTGCCTGACAGTACAACGGTGCGACTAACCGAGGTGGACTCGGATTCCCGGGTAATTTTTAATTTGATGTGTGCCTAAGTTTGAACGGCATTTGTAACAGTGAACTACATGAGTTTTGGGTCCCTAACTTCATGTTTTCCCAGAAGGATAGAGACTTCTATGATATACGTGAATTCTTGAGCCTTTGGTATCTTGAGACACCATTTGTGGCCAGTCCAGTTGTCTTATGGTTGCTCTAAAAGTGTCGTCCTGTCCTGATGATGACCCAATAAATCACGAGGGTTGAAACACCGCTGACGCACCATTGGCAATTTGGGATAAAGCATTCACTGCGTTCTGTCCCTGCTGTAATGCGGGCAACTGCACTTGAATTGGAAACCCTTTGCCTTTGTGACTATTTTTGTTTACACTGTGTATTGTTTGTTTAGGTTAGTCCAGTGTAACATGAAGAGCACAAACTGTTTGTGTATGCACTGTAGTGTGTTTAAAAAAAAAAAAAAATCTAATAATAATTTCTACTATTTTGACAAATTCCTTTTGTGGGTTCCCGTTAGTTTTTACTTTTTTGTTTGATTTGCATTCTTTCCTCTCTGGAACCATTGTGCTTCTTCCATTACTTAATGGTCCCAGGTTCTGGATCAATAGGGCTGCCCCTGTTGGGCGTAATCTGTCATCAGAATAAGGCATTGACTCTGTGATGGGGACTCTCCTGCCCATCAGCACCAGAGCTTACGTCAGACGACGCCCAACTGGCTCCATGACGGAGTCAGTGATGACTATGGGGATGGTCCAGGATCGGCACTGGAGCCAGCTTAATTGCTGCTGCTCCGGATCCATCAACATATCCAAGGGGCCTGACTGGTTCTGGAGGCGAACCTGCTGGTGGAAAACTAATAAGGCCTCTCCCAAGCCGGCAGTTCCTGTACGCGCTCCAGCAGGGTAGGACCGCCTAAATATAAGGTGCATGGCCTCATAAAATTTGCGTAACTGGGTGGGGGGCGCTTTGGCTCCTGGAAACTCTGGGAGGCTCAGAGACGGCCCAATCGCAAGCTCCAACACAGAGCTAGACCTCGAGTACCAACACACCCTAGTCTTGTCAGATGACTTCGACAGACGTGCCTAAGTCAAAGATCAATTCGACTTCTTGTGCCTATGGGATTTACCCAATTTTTCCGATGACCTGAACTGCGACGAAGAGCGTTTGGAATGGCTCCGCAACCTATCTCGGGACCTTCCTCTTGACCGAGATCGTGAGCATTGCTTTGTCAAGCGTTAAGTGGCAAGAAGCTTGAGGGACCGCTACCTCAAGGCCTTGCGGTGCATGGTGGGGCCATCGACGCAGGTCTTGGTGTCATGGTCGCGCTCCAAACACCAGAGGCACACCAAATGTGGGTCCATCACCGACATCTGTCGAAGACAGGCGCGCCAGTTTTTGAAACCATCTTTCCTAGCTGACTTCCTGACGCACCAAGAGACAAAGTCTCAAAAAAATCAGACAAAGTCGAAAAAAAGGGTCAGTCATAAAAAGAATGAGGGTAGCTCTTTCCCAGATCTGCGCTGACTGGCACGGAAAGAAAAGAACTGATGTCAGCGTGCTGGAGCAGAGCCTAAATAGGCACCACGCACGTCACTTCTGACGCAGACGACGCCAAGCAGAGCCGAACAGCGCTACCTACCAGTGCGCAGGGGTACTGTTCACAAGAAATGTCCAGATCCAGTCTGGCACCTGGGAATTATTTGAAGGTAAGGAATCTGCAGCTAGAAGTCTATCAGACAGGTAGATTTTTCGCAACAATCAGTCATGAAGGGTTATATGGCCTAAATGTCTGGAATCTCAAGCCAGTGCAATCGACTAGGTAAATATTAATTATGAATATATCAGAATGGATAGCCAACGTTTTAAATTGCAATAAAATATAAGCTCGGGTAATCTTTCTAAGTATCTGGAAGATCAAGCCTGTATAATGGATTATAAAGGTATCTGAAGGGGGTTGATAATTTTTAAAACATGATTGATGATGCTTAAGCTAACGAATTAAATACATTGGTCGATTTAATTTAACATATAACTTGTAAATTCTTATATAAGATATTTGAATACATTTTTAGTTATTGATGTGGATAATTTAAAATTATGTTCCTGTGTGTGATAAAATACAGATCGCTAGATAGATTAGGGAAAACGTAAAAGTGGAAGAGGGATTGCCATTTTCTTTATTACCGGATATGAAGGTTCAAGTCCCAGCCATGGAGAATACTCATTTCATAAATTTAGATGCTATTTCTTCCTTTTTAGCTAAGTTTTAAAGCAAATTGGATCTTTAATCTATTGTGGTATAGCCAATAATGTTTACGTTTCGCTTCTGTTGAAACTTGGCACTAATTAGACGTTGTGAACGATTTAGATTCAAAAGATTTTTGGGCACACATCATTAGAAGTGAATAGACTATTAAGCAGTGGATCCGAAAACACAAGTAAGCTATTTCTGAATATTGGTGGCAAATAGAACTAAATGTTATGGGGGTGAACGGACGTATAGATTTTTTTTTTTGTGTTACACTTAGGGATGTTGGTATTAATATTGGTCTGAACATTTCATTGAAGGCTCCGTAATTTGAAAACACAGAAAAACTTCAAAGATATTTGAATTTGTAAACTTTTGAGGATATTCTCTTGCGGGTGATAATGGGAGTCAGAATTTTTTTTTTTTTTTTTAATTTGCTAGGATCTGATATATCGGTGACAAAGAGGCATTTATATGAAACAGAGTGTGATTTGAATTAAACATGACAATCTTCTTCTTATTTCATATCCTTGGTCGGAATGTGTTGGACAAGTTACTTACCTTTGGTAATGCCTTATCTGGAAGAGACGGAATTTAGCCGCAGATTCCTCACATTTGAATTCTCCCCAAGCGCCAGACTGGATCTGGAACATTTTTCAGCAGTACCTTTGCACGTCGGTAGAGGGCGTTGTACGACTCGGTAGCAACGTCGTCCACCGGATGTGATGTCGACGGAGTCCACAGAAGCCCCACCCCCATGCGCTGACATCAGTTTCTCCCGTGACTATTCTCCACTCCAAAAATGCTAAGCCACTTATAGCAACTGCCCATGGAAACAGTGTGACAAAAAAAGAGACATCTTTGTGTCAAGTAAAAAGGCATATCAATGCAAAGAAAGGGATCTTTAAGGTAAAAAGAAACCAGTTCGCAGAACGGAGGGGATGGGAGGTTCGATAAGGAATCTGCGGCTAGATCCTGTCTCTACAAGATAAGGCATTACCAAAGGTAAGTAACTTGTCCATCTGATAGAGACATCTAGCCACAGATTCCTTACCTTTTAATTAGATGCCAGGGCTATACCATCCCCGGAGGGTCTGCGAACTGATCTTACTAAAAGTCACTGAATAGAACCAGGCAGTCTAGAATAAGATAGAAGGGACTGGACGGTCTGAGTAAAGTAGGTGAGGAAGGGTATACGAGTCACTATAAGAACTGTGGTAAAGACCACGTGCAATTGAAGTCAGAAAGACATCGAAAAGCATAGGAATAGTGTTGCCCATGGCAGGGGAACAAATCTGTGTTGGAAGACAACAGGAAATATAAAACAAATACTACACAGCTCCCATGGTCCGATACGAACATATGCTCTGCCAGGTTTGGGGGACCAGAGGCAACAGCTAATGCCACTGAGCAATAGCTCCTTGCTTTCAGATAACTGTCATTGGTGCACTGAGAAACATAGAGAAAAGGGATTCCAGAACTCATTCAGGATGGAGAAAGCACTGACCAATGCTTTAACAGAAATATCACAAAGACACAACAATAACTATTGGTATAGAACCAATTCGTGTCCTGAGAAAAAACTCTGAGAGACAAGTCAACACCACTGGGATCACCCAAAAAGTATAGGAGGAGATAAAAAAAAACTACAAAAAAACAATTACATATGTAACAACCAGGTGAAGGTCACACTGGAACATAATGAAAGGCGCATTCACGTGAGCATATACGCAAGCCCTTTGAGGAAGTGCATCGCAACAAAAACTATATACATACACATACATACATACACATAAACATATAGACACATTTATACACATACATACACACACATATACATACAGAGGAGAGGATGTGGCTTAACGGCTAGGGCGGTCGACCTCGAAGCTGGGGAACCGGGTTCGAGTCTCGGCAGGGACGCTCAACATCCTGTGATTCTGATCAAATCACTTAATCTCCCCATGCCTAACAAAAAATGAATGTGTTCATCTGGAACACAACCGGTGCTCATGTAAAGCGCTCTGATACCTTTCGGTCTAGTTTGCACTATATAAAACAAACAAAAAAAAGTGTGTGTGTGTGTGTGTGTGTTAGTGTGTGTGTGTTAGTGTGTGTGTGTGTGTTAGTGTGTGTGTTAGTGTGTGTGTTAGTGTGTGTGTTAGTGTGTGTGTTAGTGTGTGTGTTAGTGTGTGTGTTAGTGTGTGTGTTAGTGTGTGTGTTAGTGTGTGTGTTAGTGTGTGTGTTAGTGTGTGTGTTAGTGTGTGTGTTAGTGTGTGTGTTAGTGTGTGTGTGGGGACTTGGGTGTGATAACACACTCACGCTGTGGGGACTTGATTGCACTGTGGGGACCTGGGAGGCAATGTCTTCTAAATGATATAAAATGACTTCAGGAACATCTGTGCCAATTTTTACAACTTTTTTTTAAAATTGCCTTGTGGGGACCTGTGTTTCACCAAGTGTGTTTATATTTATGCTTCGCTCTGCCCCCGGAGACAGGAGGTAGTACTGCAGCCTTAAACACACTTTGCATTTAAACACACATTGCTCACCAGAAACACAAGTTAGCAGCAGAAAGGACAGACATTTCAAAGGGAAAGTTGCACAATACAGTATTTATCCAAATATTTTTCAGGCAAATTAACCTTTTCTCTATTTATTCAAATAAAACAGTATTTACATGAAGCTATAAAATTTAGCCTTTTTGTGCCTGTAAATTGTTAGTTGTTTTGTAAACATTTCTAACATTAATTAGGGTCAGTTTTAAATTGTAGAATGCTTCACCTTGGTCTTTTGATCCTTATCTGTAATTAAAAATGACGGTACACTGTACTGCAATACAACATAATCTGATCTGACACTTTTCTGCAAATAACCTAGAGGCATCAGTGCATTTTGTTACACTTAATACTTGTACCAGAAATTCAGAGTATTTATGTTGCTTTGTCTTAGTTCACATAGTAATATGCACTATGGAATATGTTCTTTTTGATGATATCTAGATAAGCCAGTGGCTGGCTTTGCATTGCACTAGGGGCTACTTTCTCACAGACAGTGCACTGTAGCAAAGTCATGCCTACAATAAATGTTAATGCCTAAAATATATTTTTAACAGAAAAGACATGTTCTTATAAAATTAGTGAACTTTGTAAAGAAATATTCAAATATCACGATATTATTTATTTTGAGTGATTTAAAGAGTAGAACAATATGCAGTTTGACATCAGTGCATGACAGATTAATGCCTTTCAGTGCAAAATCAGTACACAGTTGCAAGTTGCTCTTTAACTACAGCATAAGTTTGTAGTAGGTCAGCACACAAAACATTTTTCCATATATGACTGTTGAGTTAAACAGAATGCTTGAATTCCTGCTTTTCCATTTAGAAGTTAGCATTGTGAAAATTATGGGTTTCTTATGTAGGAACTGGTTAGATCGTATGCACTTAAAGTTAGGTTAATATGTGTTGGTTGGCTGAGTGTGTGCAAAATCTTTTATGGCCCTAAAATATAAGCAAACCACATCTATGTTCAGGCAGTCTACAAATTAGCACTGCTTTGTCATAGAGACATTTTCATAAACAGAAGGAAGTCGTAGAGAAATTCAGCTTCCTATGATGCACCTTCAAATTTCACCTCGTATTAAAACTGTCAATTATTTAACTAGGGGCCTGATTTAGATTTTGGCAGACGGGTTACTCCGTCATAATGATGATGGATATCCTGTCGCTGCAATATAAATCCCATAGGATATAATGGGATTTATATTTCGGCAGATAGGATATTCGTCATAGTTGTGACGGAGTAACCCGTCCACCAAGATCTAAATAAGGCCCCAAGTTACTAACTAAATTGACTTTCCCCTTGTTAGAAACAAAACATTCAAGCAAAATGGGAGGCTCTATTGGTGAGTGCAAAAAGCAAAGGCAGTACAGTACCCCTGATACTGTAATTATGTAATCACGTTCAGAAAGCATTGTATTTCCCATAATTGCACGTAACTATAATCAATTTGTATTAGCTAGTGGCAATAAAAGGCTTTTAGAAAGTGCTTCATAACACATGCAAAGGCAGAAATAAGAGCTGTTAATATTTATTATCCAATTTATGGTACTCAATTTACCGAAGTAGGAAGGATGGCAGACTTGGCCCAGATTTACTAAGATGTCATGCAAAGCAGCGCAGCAACCACATTTTCTGCATTGCATGAGAGGAAGAAAGCAAGAAGTTGCCATATTAACAAAGACATGGCGCTCTCCTTCTTTCTCCCTAGCACTGGAGCGCAATCAGGCTGCCTAGAGCCACACACACCATAATGCAAAGGTATCTATCTAGCATAGGATTTGTACGTAGATGTGGTGTACAGTCGGTGCAAACCGGATGATGCCCTTTGTAATGAGGGATGGAGGTTCTAGGGAACCCCAAGGCAGAAACCCTTGTTGGGTGGTGCAGTCGGGCACTGCTCTCTCTAACAGGGAAAATCCTTGCCCCCTTTTCGAACTCAGGCTATATCTCTGCCTGCAGAGAATGGCAGAGTGGTGGCTTCAAACAGATGGTCCGACTTTCACTAATGCAGTGTTTACAGTGCATTTGTGGCTGCACTCTGAACACAGCACTGACTCTAATTGAATGCGTTCTCCTGGTCTGTTAAAGGTGCACCATGATGCAGAGTGAGACAGTGTGCAATGTGTATACTATGGCTCCAGGTAAGGATACCTAGGGTTCCAGCAAAAGTGAAATGTGTTGAATTGGGTTGTGTGTTGGAGGGAATTTTGATCCTATACCATCAGGATGTCTGGCTTCAGGGTCAGCTAGTGGGAATTGGGTTGTCTTCTTTATGTAGCTGGCTGTGGTAATTAGAGATCACCAGCACTGGAATTAATGGTTGTCTGTGGATAATCTGATTGACACTATCATAGATAATGTAAGGATGTCTCAGGGTGCGGTCTCATTTTCCAGCAAATTGTTTACATCAGACTATTGGTTCTAAGATTGAGCAAAGGTTTGTTTGTCTGGGATATTTAGTTTCCTGATAGCAGTATTCACTCTCCTGGATTGGTGTGGTTAAGCAGATGTATTGGTCATTCTGAGATGTTGGTGCAATCTGATTTAATGATGGGTGCTACAGTAACAGGGCAAGTCTTTCTTTTGGTGGATTTTCTGCCAATGAAGAGTCTAGCTCTGAATTATCACTACCGTAGCAACCTTAGTACCTGGTTAGGAGTTGGATAATAACAATTAGTCTTTTCATTAGAGAAAGCACTAAGGGTCAGATGTACGACCCACCAATTGACGAGTCGCAAACTGCGTCGCATTTGCGACTCACAATTTGCGACTCGCAAATTGGGATGCACAACAGTGTCTGAGACACTGTTTGCAATTCCCAATGGGGTCGCAAATTGCATGCCTCATGCATATTAATGAGGCTGTCACAATTTGCGACCCCATTGGGAAAGGCTGGCACTCCCAGGGATGGTGGCCTGCTGGACTCAGCAGACCACCATGTCTGGGACTGCTTTTAAATAAAGCAGTTTAAAAAAAAAAAAAAAAAATGCAGCCCATTTAAAGGAAAACGGGATGCATTTAAAAAATAAAATGAAACTTCTCAGTTTCATTTTTTAAGGGCAGGCAGTGGTCCCTAGGACCACTGCCGGCCCATAAAAAATATTTTGAGAGCCACTCACAAAGGGGAAGAGGTCCCCTGGGGAACTCTTTCCGTTTGCGAGTGGTTTACCACCCTTCTGTGAATGGTGGTAAACTGCGACTCTTTTGCGACCACAATTGAGGTCGCAAAACAGTCATACATAGCTTCAGGAGTCGCTATTAGGAAGAGACACCCTTGGAACGCCCCTTCCTAATAGCGAGTTGCTAATCCTATTTTGCGAGTCGCAAATTGATTTGCGACTCGCAAAATAGGATAAGTACATGGGCCCTCGTTTTTGCGGTCGCAAACGGGTCTATAACCCATTTGCGCCCGCAAAAACATCAGTACATCTGGCCCTAAATTTAGAGGAGACTTCACCATTGGTAGATCTTGTAACATATATACAATTTAGTGGGTAGCATTCTACATTTGATTCTCATCCAGGTTCCGTGCCTCCTCTAAACTTTGGAAGATTTTCCATTATGACCCAACTCTAAATAAAACCTTTATTTTCTATTTTATACTACGTTTTATGTCCCAAAGAGATAAGTAGATTTTAAAGCTGGGTAATAATGGAAAATCCTACACCTTGTGGTGCAAGAGGTATGCTCTTCATTAGAGCATCCTTTGACTGCAGAGAGTTTATCATCATCAT
Organism: Calotriton arnoldi; assembly: GCA_963921515.1. Taxonomy (NCBI): domain Eukaryota; kingdom Metazoa; phylum Chordata; class Amphibia; order Caudata; family Salamandridae; genus Calotriton; species Calotriton arnoldi. The sequence continues at coordinate 157,650 of CAWUFW010011937.1, forward strand.
AGTCATAGCACGATGGATGTCATTCTGATGACCAATTTTCATCTTGTGCATTCTTTTCAATTAAAATAATTTAAACTTTGTTGTCATGTATGAACGTACATATGTTTATGGTATTCCTATAGCTCAAACCTAGCCAAAAGGTAGTGAAGCGCCTGTACATGGTCATAGATAATCATCAAGTCAAAGAGTAATAGGAGATGGAGCTGGGTTGAGGGTGCTTAATGCATTGTGGAATAGTGTTTTTAAAGAGGTGAGTCTTCAAATCTTTGGAGCAGTGTTGTGGCAGTCCTGATGGATACAGGTATGTTGCTCCAGATCCTGGATGTTTGGATGGAAAATGCCTGGTATCCTGGCTTTTTTCTTGTTTACACTTCTTAGTCGCAGTCTGATGGTGTCTTGGCTACAGGTGTGCCGAGATCACCAGAGATCGTGAGCTTTTCTACAAAAGAAGCGGTGGTGCTAGTCATGATATCTTTGCAAATGATGCAGCTGATTTTGAAGCTGTTGCAGGTTGGCAAGGGGAGCCGGTGGGGTTCAAGATCGGGGTGATGTGATCATATTTCTTCAGGCCCTGGATGAGACATGCTGCAGCATAAAGAACTCCCCTAACGGTTGCCAGCTTTGAAGTCTTAAAGGCCAGGAAGCAGGGTATCACCACTATCCACATGCACGAGTACAAGGGTTTGAACAGCAGTTCAGAAGTCAATTTCTGTAATAAATGGGTTGACATTCTTTAGAAAAGAGAGCTGGTACCAGGTGATCTTTGTTTATTTTGTTTTTTTGCCAATGTGTTCCTTGTGGGTGAGGTTGGTGTCTAGTGTGAATCCAAGTGACTTGGCATTTAGTTAAAGTTATGGTTCGAAGCTCTCAAGATTCATGTATTTGAGCTAGGTTTGTACTGTATTTTGTTTATTGTTCCTGGTAAATAACAGAGCGCAGATTTACAAGCCCCTTGCGCCAACTTCACGCCGCCGTTGCGTCACTTCTGTGATGCAGCGGCGTTGTAAACAATGCGCCACAATGTGACATATTTACAATGTGACATATTTACAACGTGACGCATCTAGGGAGATGCGTCACATTGTAAAGTCCTGCGCTACATTATACCTGCGTCAGGTATAATGTATGCAGGGTGGGCGTTCCGCAAGGAAGCCTCGGAAAAGTGACTCAGTGAAATCTACAAAATTTCACTGAGTGACTTTTACGATGCCACTGCGTCAAACCCTTGCGCCTGCTTGAAGCAGGCGTAAGGAGTGACGCAGCATGGTCGGAATAGGCATTCCTGACCATTGCTGGAGTTGCGTCGTGCTTACGACACGACTCCAGCAATGCGTTGACTTTCCGACAAAAGATGCGTCACGCATCTGTCTGTCCTTGCGCCATGGTGCGCCGCATTTACAATGCGGCACATCCATGTGGCGCAAGGCTATTTTTCCGTCACGCAAATGAACTGGCGCATCTCTGTAAATATGCAGAGATACGCCAGTTCTTGTAAATCTGCCCCCCAGGAATTCTGTTTTGTCTGGATGGCATGCAAGCAGGGTTTGAGGCACTGAATGTCTCAAGCAGAGTACCGACAGATTTAATTTTACCATTCAACTGTAAAACAGCCCATAAGGAGAACCCCATACCATTTGTTACACACTATAAATCATTATTAACAACTTTTGAAATAACAAAAACAAAGGTTAAACCTTTGTTATAGTTAGGAAAACTTTATTTATTCTTTCTATACAAAGCAAACTTAAAGTACCCAATCATCAGAAATTCTTGAATTATATTTATACCTTAAATGTATAATTTACGCTCCACCTTTAAATTACGATACCTTTATTTATTCTATCTATACAAACCAAACTTAAACTAAACAAACATTAGATGTTCTAACGTTTTAGTTATACCTTAAATTTATAATTTACACACCACCTTCGAATTATTGTAACTCATGCACCTCCATATACGTATACGGTGTAGTGAGCTCGGTAACCACACTACATTACCTATAGCTCACCACTCTACCATGCACTGTCTTGTGACAAACTGTGTGATTTGTGATATCATAAGTGTTTTGATGAATGCTATAGTTTCAGATGGTACAAGTGATGTAATATGAAAGGATATAAGCAGTGCATGGATGTGAGTGAGCTATAGTTAATGTATTGGAGTGGGTTAGAGTGGGGTAGAGTGTATATGGCATTTAGTGTAATGGTGTTGAGTGGAGTGGTGTAGATTGGAGTGGCATAGAGTTGAGTGGCACAGAGTGGAATAGCGTAGAGTCTACTGGCGTAGAGTGGAGTGGCGTAGAGTGGAGTGGCGTAGAGTGGAGTAGCGTAGAGTGGAGTGGTATAGCATTGACTGTAGTGGCATACATCGAACTGAAATAAAGTGGAGTGCCGTCTAGTGGAATAGCATGTAGTGAAGTGGCATGGAGTATAGTGGCATATAGTGGAGTGACGCACAGTGCAGTGGCATACTGTGGGATAGCGTAGACTGGAGTGGCATAGACTGGAGTGGCATAGACTGGAGTGGCATAGACTGGAGTGGCATAGGGTGGAGTGGCATAGGGTGGAGTGGCATAGAGTGTAGTGACAGAGTAGAATAGCGTAGAGTGTAGTGCCATAGAGTGGAGCTGCTTGCAGAGTAATCGCGTAGATTGCAGTAACGTAGATTGGAGGAGCATAGAGTGGACTGGCGTAGACTGGAGTGTCATAGAATAGAGTGTAATAGCATACAGCGGATTAGTGTAGAGTTGAGTGACATAGTGGAGTGACGTGGAATGGAGTGGCGTAGAGTGCAATAGCGTAGAGTGGAGTGGCATATAGTGGAGTAGCGTAGAGTGGCTTAGAGTAGAATAGTGTATAGTGGAGTGGCGTACAGTGGAGTGGCATACACTGGACTAGCATGCAGTGGAACAGCGTAGAGTGGAGTGGATTACAGTTGAATAGGATAGAGTGTAGGGGCCTACAGTGGAGTGGCATAGACTGGAGTGTCGTAGAATGGAATGGCTTGGAGTGTAATAGCGTGCAGTGGAGTGGTGCAGAGTGGAGTGGCGTACAGTGAAGTGGGGTACAGTGCACTGGTGTACAGTGGATTACCATAGAGTGGAGTGGCGTGGAGTGGCATAGAGTGGAATGGTATAGTGTGGAGTGGCACAGAGTGGAGTGGCAGAGTGTGGAGTGTGGTACTTTAAACAGACGTAGCGTGAAAGTGGGTGAACGGATGTAGATGTAATGTGGCAGGAATGTAGACTATGGAGTTCGGTAATTTTTAGCAGTAGATGTAAATTGTTTAATTAGTGTTAAAGTTATATATTTGACAATACTTATATATTGTGATGTGGTATAATACGGTAACTTTGCGGTAGTCAAGTCAAGTCAAGTACAGCTTTATTCGATTGCTATTTCATACAATCACAAAAGCACATATAAAAAACATATATATAGTTAAAAAGAGAAAAACATCCTATATATACATTGCTGGTTCAGTTAATTATACACTCAGTAAAAAATCATTAAAAAAACTACATAAAAATGTTAAAAGAAATAGCAATGAGTACCTTTTACTACCATGTGACTCTTAGACTTGAATTACCATCCTTTTCCTGAGGTTAATTACGTGCTTTAGGAACATTGCTATCTTCCAGGTGATATGTACATTATCTAAAAATTGCAAAGCAATGAAAGCTGGCCTACATTGTCTAATCCCAAAGCATTTTAGAATAGGAAGAATCCACACCTTTCTCAGTTCTCTGTAGAGCTTACAAAACAGCAACACATGGATGGTGGATTGCTCTGAAAGATTATCACATGTACACAGTTTCAATTGTTGGGTCCAATCATTCATTGTTGGTAGACTCACGATTCTATGGAAGACCCCCAGTCTAAATCTGGTTAGTAAATAACGATGATATCCTCCAGGAACAACTTTCAAATATGGTTGAACTTTGCGGTATAACATGGTAAATGCCGATAACAAGGCAGCATATGACTGGCTAATGCCTGTGTTTACAAAGCATAATAGCCAGCCATGTAGTTTTTAGCACAATTTGGCTGCGTTCAGGGTTAGGGCCTTATATATAGGCAAGTAGTCTTTTTTATTGTTGTACCCTACCTATTACCACTTTATTAAAGTGCTAAAAAGTAGTGAAAATGTATTTATATTTTTTGCTATATTTTGAAAACAGTCTACGGAAAACCACGCTAGTACCTTCAAAATACCACCTTAGTTACAGAAAAAAAGCAAAACTTGAAAAAAATACAACCTAGTACACTATATTAGTGAAATATAATGTAGTACCGTGTATTTATAATTTTTTTCCAAATTATGTATTTTTTATTTTTAAGTAGTGTGGTAATTTGTAGGTCTTACTGTGGTACTCCATGGACTTTTTTGCAAAGGATTAAATATGCAAAACATTGAAAATGCACTGTAGTACACTAGATTTTCCAAATATAGTGTACTACAGTGTATTGTTAAGTTTGCTAAATTTAAAAAACTAAAATGAAGTACAGCTGTACTCCGTGACATTTTTTTTAAATATAGAGAAACTTATAAATAATTTCCCCTACCTATTACCACTTTATTAAAGTGGTAATGGGTAGGGAAAAAATATAAAACCAAATACTAACCTATATCTAAGGCCCTAACCCAGAGCAGCCGAAGTGTACTTAAAACAACATGGTTGCCTTTAACTTTTGTAAAGGCAGACATTAGCCAATCAATCCCTCATCAGCTTGTACCACAGTACCACAACGGCCACAGTTATCACTAGGTTAAAATGCCTTATAACTTTGAGAAATACTTACCCTACTTATACTTACCCTACTTATATGTACTTATACGTCCATATACAAAAGGATCATCTGCTCACCATAATCTATACTCCAGCCAAATTTCATTAAAATCAGTGCAGCCGTTTTTGCGCTATGTGCAACACAAAAGTCTATAGAAATTGCAGTAGTGGAAAAACCTGTTTTGGGACCCCGCTTTTTTCTTTGCACCCTCTTAACGATTTACCACAAAACCTTCCATCAACAGCCAATGTAGACATAGCTAAAGGTCTGCAAAGTTTTATGGAGATTCGTCAAATGGGAGCAAAGTTATTAGGAAGCAAAAATGCGAGGATTTCCTATCTCTGGGAATCATAACGCGAACTACAGAGTGGCTACTGGCACTCTGAAATGTATATCTATATGTATATATCTATATATTTTTCTCTTATTTTTGGGGGGGTTAGGCCCTAGCCCCCTTTCTTCTTTTTTGGTCTGTTCTGAGGATAATCCCTCCTTTTTAATAAAAAAAAACTACCTGCCCCTGAATCCTAAAATCACCCTTATCTTCCTTTACATCTACCCACTCCTTAACCCTAAAATAACCCTCAGCTCCCTTTACCTCTACCCATCCCTTAACCCTAAAACCACCCTTACCTCTTCCAACCCGTTCACCCAAAGCTTACCCTTACCTCCATTTACCTCTACCCACCCTAACCCTAAAATCACCTTTCCTCACTTTACCCTTCTCATCCCTTAACCCTAAAATCTCCCTTACCTCCCTATACCTCTTCCAGACCCTTCACACTAAACTTACCCTTATCTCCATTTACGTCTACCAACCCACTAACTCTAAAATCACCCTTACCTCCCTTTACCTCTACTGACACATTAACCCTAAAATCCCCTCTACCCCATTACCTCTACCCACCCAGTAACCTTAAACACATTAATCTTAAAATCCCCTCTACCCCATTACCTCTACCCACCCAGTAACCCTAAAAACACCCTTACCCTCCTTTCCTGCTATGCACCTTGTATTGTAACCCTAAAATCACCCTTAACCCCTCTACCTCTACTCACACCTTTACCCTGTTTTGTTCTTTAAAATAACATTAACAGAATGCTTTGTTAAAACAAAATTCTTACTTGTGAAGCAAAGTACAGAGTGATAATGGATTCAAAGTAAGAGCAAAAATCCATTAGCATAATTTACCTGCGTATTACTTATTTGCGTGGTAAATACTGTCAGGTAAATGTCATGCAGGGTAACAAAAACTCATGGTAAAGGTTGCATAACTTAGCTGGGCCCAGTTGGAGGAGAGTTGACTGGTTTCTATGGGTACAGCCCTGTCAGCATAGGCCTGGACTTGTTTACTTAAGGGTATATTTACGAGCCCCTTGCTCCGCCATAGTGTCACTTTTTGTGACACTCCGGCGGTGCAAATCACAATGTCATATTTATGAGGCCACGCAAAGCCACTATGCGTGCCTTTGAATGGCTTCATAGATGTTGAGTAAGGCAAAGCAGCACAAATCGCCGAATTGCCTTACTCTGTGCTCGGGAGGAGTTCCATGGGCGTTGCGGTGGGTTTTCCCCAGATTTACAAGAGCACATAAACCTGGGGAAGTGCCAAAATCTTATGCCTGCCAATGTGAGATGTGACAAGGAGAAATAACTTTATTTCTATTCATTGTTTCCTCTTTCTATATGTGCTGCATTCTGCAGCACACATAGATGGAGGAAAACAACTCTTAGGATTGTTTCTCTGCAGGAATTTGCCCCTTCCTACACAAAAACAATCCTGCCGACAACACACGTACTCTTGCACCATGGTGCAAGGGTGCATGCATTGGAGCTAGACTGCCAAAATGGCGCCAATGCAGGGGAAAAGGACAGGAATTCACTGTATTGCATGAATACGGTGCATTCCTGCCCTTTCACTTTGGCGTAGGGCAGTGCAGCAAGCTGATTTGCTTCGCTGCCCAACTCCAAGTCCCCATAAATAAGGGCCTAATGTCTTGCACTTGCTACTGTGCACACTTAGGAACAGATTCACCACCATTTGCAATGTGTTTTTATCAAAAAGTGATGCAAACCAGCACAAAATGTTTTTATTATTTACTTTCAAGTTTTGTGCTGGACATTGCCTAAAAGTAATGCGAAGCGCTGTTTTGCGATACTTAGTGTCAAAGGGCATTGCATGGGCACTCCCATGCAACCACCCATGCTTTTGACCAAAACCCTACCTACCAAAAATGTGAGACAGAGATGTGCGTCAAAAATTAACGTAATTTGAAAGCAGGTGTTAAAAAGAGAAATATTTCACATTCTGCTCTTTTTCCAACATTGTATGTGTGCTGCACTGTACAGCACACATACAAAGTAGGAAAAGTTTTAAAACTGGTCGAAGAATAATATTTTGTACCAGAAGGAAACCTCTCCATTACAAAGCCTATGCTAGACTCTCGGCGCACCCTTACATTACTACGCAAAGGAGGCGCTCAACAGCAAAATTCTGTGCCGGCACTAGGGAGAGGAGACGAGAGAGAGAAATATCTCTACACATATGACACTCACCTGCTCCTTCAGTGTCACGCAACACACAGCGCAGCATGTTTGGCTGCTGCACTGAGTTTAGTGACACTTTAGTAAATCTGCACCTTAATGTGCTTTATGGAGGAGGGCTGCCAGAGACCCTTGTCTCCTCTCACATGGCATTCGGCCTAATCATTTGTCTGACTTGCCTTAGCGGCCTCAAAGTCTTGGGAACATCCCTTTTGCCACCCAAAGGATGTTGTGACACAGCCATGGGATCATAATAAAAAACATTGTGACAGCGACTTTCATGCTCTGCAGAGGCCAGTTCGATTAACATCTTGCACCTGGCAAGTCCGACACTGACAAGTACATACAGCATCACTAGAGATGGCAGAGGAGGTCACGAGTGACCACTAACTGTAGCAGCAAGGACACTGATGTCCAGCTATGCTCTCAGAGAGCCATGTACCTAGGTGGTCTCAGACTCACAGTTAACTGAATCATGCACAGACTTTATAGAAAAGACAAGAAGTCAGGTTTTCTTAGTGCACCCAGCTGTGGCCCTGTAACTGACTTATGAAATGTTGAAATACACCATAGTGGTCAACACTAGGGTTCCTTGCCACCCATGTTTAGCAGACAAAATAGCGGACATTTGTATCAAGTTTTACCATTCTGCAACGTCAAAAGCTGGAGGTGATAAAGAAATTGTGTAAAATTCCCAGTATTCGTTGGCAACATGGCAAATTGTTTTCAGTGTGATCGTCATAGAAAGGGGAAGTGGGCTATTGACCTTCTGTTTTCGGGGGTGGGGGGAGGGGGTGTTGCAGTAATTACAATGTCCTTTTAGAGCTTTCCAATGCTCAAAAGTGGGTAATTTCTGATATGTATCGCTTTACATGGACTTCATTGCTTGGTTTTACTCACTAGAAAGTGTCATCATTCAGTGTGTCACACGTTTGGCATTAGAATGTCACTCATAGAAACACTGAAACAACAAACACTTCCCAGTTGCCTTCAACTAGGCATCCTGGTGTGTCCTAGGGTCAGAGCCACTGACCTAACCTAAACGGTGCCAAGCGCCTACATGATGTACCTCTCCCATCGCCTACAATACTCATCCCCTCTATTGCATCTAGATCAAGACGTCAGACATACCACACCCACACAACACACAATTCCAAAAACATATACATCTTACTAAACTCCACGCACCCACAAACAACCAAACACACATCTCAACTGATGCTCATTAAAGCACATTGTGCTGCCCACCAAGCTCCAGACATTGCAGACCTTATCACAAGCCACAATTTCAATGCATTCTTCATCATGGAAACCTGGCCCCATTCTCACGCTTCCTAGGCATCTTCTTACACAGAGGCTAAAATATTCAACATACTGATCATTCACACTACACAGGAGGAGGCCTTGGGGACATCAACAAACTCTGCCTGGCCCTGCATCCTTGGTAAAAAAATTAAATACTTAATACTCTTAACACACCACTTCCCACTTTATACTACCAATCCAGCACCTTCTATCTCACCTATAGATCTTCCAGATAGAGCAAAGAACCGGACCTTCTCCCTACCTCATCCAATCAACACACCATGCCATCCTCTTCAAAGACTTCAAACTCCCGGACAACTAAAGCACATAGAAATCATTTGACACACTCTTGAACCCCTTTGGGAAATTCAACGCTATTCAGTTTTGCCGTGAACAAAGCCATTCCAAAGGCCACATCCTCAATGTTGCCCTTTCAACATCCCTGACTATTCAATACAAACCAACTTATACCACTCAACTGGAACAACAATTTGCCCATCTTTATCAGCTTGCTCCACATTAAATGGACATCTCGACATCAGCCCTAATGAGAACAGCAAACCTTCAGATCTTTCCAGGACACTTCCATTGACAATCTACAGCTTGAGCATATCACCTGCTCTATTAACCCCAACATATCCCCGAGCTCTCTGAAGGTGGTATTCTTCTTGACAACATCAATACATTCCTGAAAAAACATGCAACCATCCATACACCAACGAAAACGTGAGATTAGAGCTTTATGTGGGATGAAAATGGTGGAGCCTGTGTAGAAGGGGCCTGGCCAAAGAGAGCTAACTAGCAATCCTTTACAAGAGTTGTAGCCTATGTAATCAATGATGGTATGTAAAACATGTGAACTAGAATCTTGTGCTTCATATAGCAGGCAACCTGATCTTTATTTTGGGCCTCTTTGTTAGTTTTTGGTCATTGCATCCAGACATATCACACAACAGCAAACACACGCCTAACACAAACCAGACCTATTTGCTTTTCCAAGGCATGTTAATAGTATCAGAAAAATGATTAACAAAAATGATTTTGGGGTTAAATATTAAAATTGAAAATATTTAATTTCTGGAAATATGAGACAGTGAATTAAACTGAACATTAGTGAGAGTGATGGAAAAGGTAGTGGTGTTTAGAGTGTCTCATTTACTCCTGTTTCCCCTGCACACCACTTTCCTCTACAGTCTCTCACTTGGTTAGGCACAGTCTTTTTCTTGCCACATCTTTCTGAAATCATCCATCTGCATATTTTACACGTAATGTCCTTCCACTTTTATTTACTCTTTTAATTCTGTTCTTCTGCATGTACTTTCTTGTGTCACCTTTCCTTTACTATGCCCTCTCTCTCTCTCTCTCTCTCTCTCACACACACACAATCTCTCTTCCTTCTTACCTAAAAACATAACATTTTATTCTCCTTTGGTACTGTCAATATTTCAACAGCAGTGTACCTACTATGCATATTTTCATTCAAACTGGTAATTACACCTCCCACATAAGTAAACATCAATCTGTGAGTTGTGCAGAGAGGCCAAGGATTGGATGAGCATGTATTCTGAACCATTTATGACCCAGTGACATGCAATGTGAGAAATTCTCACTGCCTTCATCCTCAACTCTACAGCTCTCAATCATAACCTGTGATGAGCTGCCGCCCTCAACCAGTATTCACCCAAACACATAAAGGCAACTATGTTCATAGTTTGCACTAGGCAAGAGTTCTATATTGCAAGAAAATAACCTATAAAAACACAATATCTAGGACAAGAAAATACTGTTAGGGAATGTAAACGTGAATTGTAAACGGACTGCATCGCTGACATTGATTACTTTTCGGGTTTTATAGTCATTGCTGAAAAACCAGTGTTATTTTCCTGGAAAATTAAGGACATGAATATAGGGCCTGGTAGGTGCCCATTTCAAAGTCAGTTTTTAATAATTATTTATTTCTGGATGTGAGACTTGGTAGAACCTACCCCACCAAAAGCCATTTACACTGTATTACCAAACCACTGGCAGCCTGGTATGGTGGAGACCTTGATGACATCAATCGCTCCCTTCTTCAATAAGGAAAACCATGGAAGACTTCATATTTATAAAACCCATGCATGCAACTCAAACACCACCAATGAGGTAGCCCAACAAAAGTGGAATGCTATTCAAAACAAATCAAGACTGACCAACCCCACACTCAGCATGCAAGTGCAACACCATAATCTATTCTTTACTGTAACATTACAAACGACCTGACAGCTCATAGACAGCACTACATCTCACTACCCTTAGAAAGTCCCCTTCCCTTCTCCGAACCCAGATGTTCACCCTATAACCTCTGATTATATTCCTTTCCTTTGGCCTTGTACTTCCCTGCGTTGCCACTGGCTAGCTGTGTGATATATAAATATCCACATATACAGTTCTGTTATTAAAAATCATATCTCACCACATCTGGTTTCTTTTTGCATTCTAGTGTTTTTACTCCTGCATTTGTAACTGGAAAAGCACAGCTACAGTTTGCAGAATACAAAGAATAAACCATTATTTGAGAGACTACTTAGAGGTGTGTGCACTGTTTACGCTGAATAAAGCAAGAAGTTGCTTGCTAGGACCGAATGTGGAGGTGTCAAGCCGGCAGGACTTAATTGGAAACACCAGAAACATTGCACATGTAAAATTAAAAGTAAGAGCAAAAGTACAAACACATAAACTGGTATACATTGTGCACATTTCAATTATACCGCCTCTTTAATGCAAATAACATTATTTTTTAAATAACTGTTTGGGGACTTGAAATTAAACATGTTTCCTTTTACTGGGGATTTACATCTTATGCAGGAATGTGAATGTCATTTTATTTCTAAAAGTGGCTTATTGTTGCCAGCCGATTTTTACATTTTCAAAGATCTCGAGGTGCTGAAATGCCCTTGCTTTTTTTACCAGCCTGAGAAAGAAAGTTCCTTTCTCCCTGTCCCTGCTAACAAACGAACAGGTATTGAATGTATTAAATTGTACCTAACGACTGTGGAAGATAGTTTCTTCTAAACAGAACACTTTCAGTGTCCCATCCCTTGATGCAACCCTCCCCCATACCTCTGTTGCCTCTTTTGTCGACCTCTGCTGCATAACAGTGGCTGACAGATCAGGTGTCAACGCGCTCCGTCCCAGGTTCAACATAACAAAGGGCCGAGAGCTTGACCGTCCCCGTCCGCTCAGCAGAGAGCCATCCAAGGGCAGCCCCTGCACCCCAGGCTGTAGTCACTGGAGGAGGGGCTCCAATGGGACTGAAGTGATTGCTGATGTCTGCCCTTCAAATGAAGCATCGTCTGCAGACGATGTTAGCAGATAAGGCGCTGACTTGAATTAACTGCATCCTGCTCTTTTAAAAACATTCTCTTAAGTTACAATTTATTTCCAGAACCGCTTCACATGAACTATGCATCTCTTTAAACTTTTATTGTGAAAGTGATGTCCTGACAGTAGGAAGGCCAGGCATATGTGACTGGTTTGCACTCCCTTCTTGTACTTTGCATAGGCTCACAAAGCACATAGGGATGAGGATGGGAATCAGCTGAGGCTGCAGGTGCCGGTCCGTGTATCTACATCACTTGTGCGAACACATTATTGTGTTCAGGTATAAAGGGCTCATACTTCTCATGGCCTATATTTATATTATCCCGCAGTAAGTAATGGGTGGCGATATAAATTTGACCTTCTATGCGCTTGTGTTTCCTTTTTGTAGGAGTACAGGATCTGCATTCAGATAGGAGACTTTTCTATCTATCCCTTGCCTGCGGTTTGTCTGTCACTGAGGCAGCTCTGTGCTTGTACTATCATAGATATCAGTCCATTTCACTATAAATGAAATGGGTTTCAATTTACACCTGACACACCCTGGGCAAGACTCAAGCTCACATTTTGCCAGTTGTGTATCCACAACTCAAACTGCACACACGCATGTTTTCGGCAAGACCAATTCGGTTTTGTAAATTTGTGCATTGACAAGATGTCTTGGCTTTTTCCTGCTTTTTAGCCATACAATTTAGTAAAAACTGACTTTTGAGAATTTTTTCCCACTTGTCCTGTGGAACTTTCGACAGTACAAAAAAAGAGATTCCTGCTAAGAGGTGTTTCATGGGGTTTGTGTTCAAGGACTGGTACATACCTAAATACAAATATTTCTTGTTTTCTTTCATTTCCAGAGTAATGTTTTTACTTCCAACTCTTGCTCTGTCTTAGCAGAATTCTGTTGTATTCTTACTGATATTCCTTTTTTCACTCTGGACTATGATTATACGATATACCATAAAGGGACCTGCAGAGCTGCTCAAAGCTACCACCTTACTGAAAACCATAAACCCCGTGCCTGTCTCTCACACCTCTTTATCGACTGTTCTGTTCCATTCCATGATAACAGCACATTGGTAGCCATCACACAACTTGTAAACACTTCCCACAAAGTAGCCATGCAAAGACAACACCCTTCCAGCCACACATCCCACATGGTGTAGAATGCTGCCCAGGGGCCGTATTACAATAAGTGCCCCGGGGGTGCAACAGGCATTTGCGCCCGCTTTGCCCGACCCCGGGGCACCTTTGTATTATAGAAGGGGGCGCAGATGCTTGTGCGTCCCAGTCTATAATGCCGATAGCGCTGGCGCACTTAAAGCGCCAGCGCTATCAACAAAGGGTGTTCCCTCATTTGCATAGGGGCATGCCCTGTGCAAATGAGGGAATTCCTTTGACTCTGCGCCCACGCCATATTACAGACGCGGGCGCAGAGTCAAAGAAGCCCTCAGGAGGCGCACTGAAAGTGCGCCATTTAAAAGGTGGTGCACTGTCAGTGCGCCTCCTGACAACAGCCCTCTGCAGGGGGTAAAGGAGGTCCCATGGACACCCCAAACATCCCCTTGTAGGCTGGTGCAGTCACTGACTGCACCCGCCTTCAAGGGGATCTCTATTACCCTGTAAAAGTGCAGGCGGATGCTGCCTGCACTGTGAAAACACGGAGCAGCTGCTCTGTGTTTTCACATGAATGTGCTGCCCCCAGGGCAGCGCGAGGTCGCGGCTGCCCTGGAGGCAGCACATACAACATAATAGGGTGCATTGTGATTGTTTGTGCCTGGCGCACCTTTTAAAAGGTGCGCCGGGCGCAAACAATCACAATGCATAGCACGGACCCAGGTAGGTAAGCGCTTCAGGGCCTGCTTAGGGGTAGTAAGCGCTATATAAATACTGCAATACAATTCAATGCCCTGTGTGAAAAGACTCATACCCAGATTCACCAATATTTGACACAACGCGGAGCAGCCTACAAAGTTGCTACACTATGTTGCGTTGCGTCAAAGGGAGAGAGAAAATGCACCACATCTACTGAGATATGGCACATTTTTTCTTTCCCCCAGAGCTAGTGCAATTTTGACTGCATTGTGCCAAATCACACAACCTTTGAACCATAGTGCAAGGATATGTGCATTCGCTAAAGCATAGGTTTTGTAATGGAAGGTGACCCGGTCAGTACATTAACTATCTTTTGAAACTATTCCCACTTTTATGTGTGCTATACATGTGCATGTGTGCAAAACTATCTTGTGAGGGACATGTCAACCACATTACCTCCTCATGCTTCTTTATCCCAAAAGTTCTCAGGAAGGTCCTTTTCTATATCCCAATGGAAAACAGTAGTCACAGCACTCATGTCATCCGGACTTGACTACTGTAATGTCCTTTTCACAAGTTCACAAAAAAGAGGCTTAAATAAGCTACAGATGCTTCAGAATGGCTGCTGCCCGTCTTCTCCTAGGTATTCCCAGACATAAATCTGCGGCTCAGGCTCTAGTCCAGCTACATAGACTGCCAGTTGATAAGCGGGCCAAGTTCAAGGCCTTGTGTATAGCCTTCAAATCTACACATGGCCTTGGTCCAGCTCAACTAACACAGTTTTTTCAACCCTATGTCCCATCCAGCTCTGTATGCTCTTCATTGAGTGGCAATTTTGTCATCCCCAAATCCAAAGCTGTCAGATGGGGTGAGAAGAGTTTTGTCTCCAGCACCATCAGGTTGTGGAACTCTTTACCCCCTATGATTAAGAACAAGCAAAACTTGGGGCAATTCAGAAAAAATTTAAAAACCTGGTTGTTAGTAATTTCTAGGGTCATTAATTTCTCTCTGCACGTCAAAAGCTAGCAACTAGACATTCCTGGGTAGTAGCTGCGTTTTACAAATACTATTTTCATTTTATTTCCATACAATGCAGCACACAAGCAAAGCGGGGAAAATATTGTGAAATGTAAATATTTTTCCACGTTAAGTCTGCCCCGAGAAGGCATATGTTTGTGGGGCTAATTCCTCTCCACAAATGTTAGTAGATAGGGATTTGTGTCAAAACCCATGGTTGGTTGTGCCTGGGAATGCCCATGTACCACCCATGGAACACTCCCTTGACACAAAGCAAGAAAAAGTAACCTATAGCACAACTTTGCATTACTTTGGGATACTTTGCAATGCAAATTCTGGTTTGAGTTGGATAGCATATCCCACCCCAACACTTTGGGCTGGGTTTGCATCATAGGAGGCACAAAGCCTGTGCATTGTGTTAATAAATCTCGGACTCAGTGTACTTCATTGACTTATTTAACTTACCTATACGTCCCTAGTATAAGGCACAAAGTGTACCCAGGGCCTGCAAGTTAAATGTCACAAGTGGACTGTAGCACATGTGCCATCACTAGAGTGAGAATGAAAAACATGGTTGACGCTTGCCACCAGTAACCTGGCTGCGCAGGTTAAAAATGCAAATTCAACCTCTCTAAATAACCCCTTTTAACAGACCTAAACCCTTCTGTTTAGTGAAACCACAGAATACATTGACAGTTCATTTCTCAGTTCATATCATGGGTATTGAGATGGTTAAACTATATCTGTGCAAACATTTTATTTAGTAATTCTTTGTTGCACTAATTAGTAACATTCAGTTGTGGGAGACTGCACAGACGATATCTCACCCATGAGACTGTTTCTGCTGGCATCTTTTATTAAAAAAAAAAGTCACTGGAGGTATTTCCTTTTGTGAGAATTTCACTCGCAATAAAGGCAAACCAAAGTTTGCGCAATTTATCATAATTTCCCATTCTTTGGGGTGGAAAATTACGCACTTTTGCGTGCTCCTAGAACAAAAAATTTACTGTGGCAGTCAATCACCTTGTGTTTCAATTGCCTAGTTATATATATTTTCTAGATAAAGGAATGGTAGGTGAGCAATGTAAATGTGAGCTATCGGCAATGAAGTATGTGTCTGTAAATAAATTAGTCGGAGATAGCACAGGTTATATTACAGAACAGAGTTTCAAAGAAAAGCAACACGCACAGGTTATATTAATAGAACAGAGTTTCAGAGAAAAGCAAGACACTACTTATATTACAAGACTATAAATGTCAGTGTCAAAGTTCACTAAACGCTCAATGTTGGCAGATAAAGTGCATTCAATCATTTTCTCAGATTCACTTGATTTTCTGAACTGAGAAAAGCGGGAATATAAATTAACCAGATCCCTAAAAGTAACAGCACAAAAGCGTGCATCAGAGAAAAAAATGTTGCAGGAGAAAACCTGAATTCTTTCCTTACGAGTGTTTCTAGTTACTGAGAACACACCCAAATCAGCTGTTTAGAACAGGCAGCAAGAGAGGTGCTAATCGCCGATAACAAAAGCTTCATTAGCATGACTAGAGAGGCCGGTGCAGACTTCCAGACTGGGGGATGGGACTAGCTGTAACAGAACACACCTTTGCATAGTTGAGAGCCGCATGGTGTGTAACTTACTTGCGTCTGAGGAAAGAAAGAATAGAGACACCTGAACGGAAGCGCTCCTGCAGCAAAGCTTTGAGCTATGTTTCGCTCACAACAATTAAAATGCAATACAAAGTTCTATGTGCACAGGCACACAATTTTTGTGAAAAATATACGTTTTATATTTAAAGAAACCACTTCTCCTGTCCAAGGATATGCTTTCAATGAAAGGAATACAGGTGACTTTCAGAGACCCTTTCATGCATGGCTTTTGGCGATATTCACATTATTTTTAAACAGGTAATTCTCTGGTGCATTTCAAATTACCTGCCCACAGCTGAATTAGCTGCTCCTTATTTATATTAAATCCCATAAAGCATGAGTGTACAATGTCAGCTCCTCTTCGAGGCTGTGGGAGCTCAGCAGGATTTTTCTTTAACAAAATAAGAACACCACAGAACTTTATTGGTGAAAGTACATTACAGTAGGTTTCCTTCGCTGCTAGGAAAAATGTTGCCTCATCTGGAAGAGGCTAGGAAAATAGGTGACACTAAAATGAAAATGGTAGCTGAATGGCTTTATCTTTTCTTTCTGATACTTGTGGAACTGCATTTAATATGGGAAAACAAAAATGTACAGATCGTGACGCAAAGAAATATATCAGAGCTGGGTGAACAAACTTTCTTGCTATTGTACAAGTCGGTAGCTGTTAAAATGCAGAGAACAAGCAGAATGAAGACACTATTGAGGATATTCCACTACCAGGAAAACTGAGGAGACCCGCATTTCACGGGGACAAATGCATGGAGAGCAGGAATTAGTGTTGCATTTCTAACTTTTTTCCTGCCTCATTACACACAATACTTAAGTGTGCACGCTAGTGACTCTTTTAGTTTGTGACACTGCAGCCCCGGGCAGGTGTCTGTAATCTGGTGAAGGGCAGCAAACGTGCTCTCTTTAGCGAGTGTGACTACTATGAGCTTCACCTGAAAGTAGCAGTGGTGTTATGTGTATTTGTTAAACGCACCGTAAGGGTATTCCGGCGCTGAGCAGCAGTGTGTGCCTAGCCCTGCCTGCAAACTACTGGCCATGGGTAAATTGTCTACTGGCCTTGCCATGATAAAGTGTTGCCCAGCCTCATGTGACCAGGGGCCAGGTGTACGACCATTCCATTTTGCGAGTCGTAAATTGCGACGTTTTGCGACTCGCAATTTGCGACTCACAAAATGGAATGTACAACAGTGTCTTCGACACTGCTTGCGATTCCCAATGGGGTCGCAAATGACCTTCCTCATTAATATTCATGAGGCAGGTTGCAATTTGCAACCCCATTGGGAATGGCCAGCACTCATAGAGATGGTGGCCTGCTGGGGTCAGCAGACCACTATGTCTGCGACTGCTTTTTAAATAAAGCTGTTTTTAAAAAAAATGCAGCCCGTTTTTCGTCAAGGAAAACGGGATGCATTTAAAAAATAAAAATGAAACGTTTGTTTCATTTATTAAGTGCAGGCAGTAGTCCGTGGGACCACTTCCTGCTCTTAAAAAATATTTTCACTGCCAATCACAAAGGGAAAGGGTCTCCTGAGGACCCCTTCCCGTTTGTGAGTGGCTTACCACCTACTTGAAGTAGGGGGTAAACTGCAAGTGTTTTGCGACCGCAAATGCGGTCGCAAATCAATGATACATACTATTCTGACTCGCTATTAGGAAGGGACGCCCTTGGCACGCCTCTTCCTAATAGCGACTCGCGAACACTATTTAATAGCATTTGTACATACCACCACCCTTTTTGCGGTTGCAAACAGGCTGATTACCAGTTTGTGACTGCAAAAACGGTAATACATCTGGCCCCAGGACTTTTGCTTCTTCAAGCTTATATGTGGCATGTGTATGTAGAGCTTGTGTCTGGTAGTGTGAGCCAGATGTTCTGTTTGACAGTGGCCCTATGTAATCCATCTTGGATAGCCATTAAAAGACATGCTATACAAACTTGTACAAGTGTATGTAGCTTACCAGGCAAGCAAAGTGTTTTGTTTAACTTCCTATACTTATTGATTGGGAGAATGGCGACAGTTTGCTCTTTAGAATTGTTTTTAGTTTCTTTAGAACTGCAAGGCCTGTCCCGTGTCAGCACTTTTGTTCTTCTCCAGATGTCACTCCCAAGAAGTTGAGAAGTGCACCTGCGAAGGCTGTTCTCTCTTTTGCACCTATGTTCTAGGAGTATGTAGGTAGTGCCACCCTTCCTTTTTACCATCACCCAAAGACAAAGAATGTGTCTGGATTGACCAAAGGTGGATACACAAACTGACCGTCAGGCCTGATTGGTTTTAAAGTACAAATGAGGAGGCCACAATCCCTGTCTGGATTATGAGTATACGAAGAGAAATGAAGCATGCAGTCATTGTTCCAGGACTTCACGCTTACAAGCATTGCTCCATATAGTTGTGCAGGAATCCTTGAAGACCAGGGCTAGTGTTCCTGATAACCAGTTTGCCAGTTAATCGAGGTGTTAACACCTGCAATATCCTTCTGGAGAAATTGAGGACTGGAGTGGGTTAGAGTGGAATAGGGTAGGGAGTAGTGACATTTAGTGTAATAGTGAAGAGTGGAGTGGTGTAGATTGGAGTGGCGTGGAGTGGTGCAGAGTGAAATAGCTTAGAGTGTTCTGGCATAGAATGGAGTGGCATATAGTGGAGTAGCATGGAGTGGTGTGGAGTGGAATAGCATTGCCTGTAGTGGCATACATCGGACTGACAGAGTGGAGTGCCATATAGTGGATTAGTATAGAGTGGAGTGGCGTAGAGTGGAGTGGCGTGGAGTGGCGTGGAGTGGCGTAGAGTGGCGTGGAGTGGAGTGGAGTGGAGTGGCGTAGAGTGGAGTGACAGAGTGGAATAGCGTAGAGTGTACTGGCTTAGAGTGGAGCTGCTTACAGTGTAATAGCGTAGAGTGGAGGAGCATAGAGTGGACTGGCATAGACTGGCGTGTCAGAGTAGAGTGTAATAGCGTACAATGGATTAGCTTAGAGTGGCGTGGCATATAGTGGCGTAACGTGGAATGGAGTCGCGTAGAGTGTGATAGCATAGAGTGAAGTGCTGTAGAGTGGAGTGGCATATAGTGCAGTAGAGTAGAGTGAAGTGGCTTAGAGTAGAATTTCATGTAGTGGAGTGGGGTACGGTGGAGTGGCATACAGTGGACTAGTATAAAGGGGAATAGCGTACAGTGTAATAGCGTACAGTGGAGTGGAGTGGCATAGAGTGGAGTAGTGTGGAGTGGGATAGAGTGGAGTGGTGTACAGTGTAATAGCATAGAGTGGAGGGGCTTAAGTGGAGTGGCATAGACTGGAGTGTCATAGAATAGAATGGCTTAGAGTGTAATAGTGTGCAGTGGAGTGATGTAAAGTGGAGTGGCATACATTGAAGTGGGGTAGAGTGGACTGGTGTACAACGGATTAGCATAGAGTGGAATAACATAGATTGGAATGTCATTGAGTGGAGTGGCAGAGTGTGGTGTGGCAGAGAGTGGAGTGTGGGTCTTTAACAGATGTAGCGTGAAAGTGGGTGAACGGATGTAGATGTAATGTGCCCGGAACATAGATTAAGGAGCGTAAATGGTAATTTTTGGTAGTAGGCGTAAATAATTTAAGTAGTGTTAAAGTTATAAATCTACCAATACTTACTTATATATTGTGCCGGTGTACACTACGGTAACTTTGCGGTATAACGTTGTGAAAACAAGGTACCATATGACTGGCTAATGGCTGTGTTTACAAAACATATGCGGCATCCATGTAGTTTTTAGCACACTTTGGCTCCGTTCTGTGTTAGGGCCTTAGATATATGTAAGTATTAATTTTTTATTGTTGTACCCTACCTATTCCCACTATATTAAAGTAGATAAAGGTACTGAAAATGTATTTATATTTTTTGCTTTATTTTAAAACAGTTTACGTACCACAGTAGTTACAGGAAAAATAAAAACAAAGTTAAAAAATACACTGTAGTACACTATATTAGTGGAATTTAATGTAGTACAGTGTATTTATAATTTCCTACCCCAAAAACATTTAAAAAAAATGTTTATGTAGAGTGGTAATTTGTATGTCTTAATGTGGTACTCTGTACATTTTTTGTAAAGAATTAAATATGTAAAAAATAAAAAATATACTGTAGTACACTTAGGCCCTCATTAGGAGGTCGATCGGAAAGCCTCTGACCGCAGGTCGGAGGCTTTCCGACCAACATCCTTTGTTTAAATTCTGACTGCCGTATTAGTATTACGGCAGTCAAATTCAAACCGTCGGGTCATTCCGGCTGGCTTCCGACGGGCTCATGGAGCCCGTCGGCCAGTCGGAAAACCACCATAATCCCGTGCTGACGGCTTTTCCTCTGTCGGGATTATGATGTTGGTTTCCGACAGGCTTTCCATGTCGGGCTTTCGACATGAAAAGCTGGTCGTAAAGTGACATTGGGGGCCCCTAGCAGGGCTCCCTTCTCCCTGTGGCCTAGGGTTGGGGGCCGAGGGGGCACCTATGGTGCTCCCCTGTAAATCCCTGCACTGTATGGCAGGCACCATGTGGTGCCTGCCACATGGTGCAGGGATTTACACAAACTCCCATTTCTCTATCGGAGCTAGTGCTGCGGGAGGTTTCCGCTCGGCGCACAAGCTCCTGCTGAGAAAGGGAGTTAGCGACCGCATCATGTGTCGTTGCATCGAAATACGGTGTTTGGAACCACCAACCTCCCGCCGGTTGGTTCCCACACCAAGACGGTGTAGATTGGAGGCAACTCTGACCGACATCGTAATAGGTGCCTATATGTGTACTGTGTACTACAGTGTATTGTTAAGTTTGCTACACATTTAATTTAAAAAAAACGAAGTACTGCCATTATGCCTACGTAGGCGTAATAAAGTGGTAATAGCTAGGGAAAAATCACTTTTAATATGAGAAAAAGTGACACACCAATGGCGCAAGGGGCTTGTAGATAAGCCCCTATATTTTTCCCTACCTATTACCACTTCATTACGCCTACGTAGGCATAACTTATTGGGAAGCAAAAATCCAAGGAATTCCTATCTTTGGGAATACTAACTAGAACTCCTTTTCAAAGGAAAGCATTAGGAGTTTTAAAATTAAATGTTATCTCATGACTCGCATTGCACACGATCTCTAAGGACACTTGATCATGACTGTAACCTCACACTATCTCTGTGGGAACTTGAACATGATTATATTCACACACTATCTCTGTGGGGACTAAGGTATCACTATCATAACATACCATCTCTAGTGACTTCTAAATGATTATCATCACACACTATCTCTGTGGGTACTTAAATATAATTATAATCGCCTAGTATCTCTGTGGGGACTTGGGTATTGATATCATCCCATACTATCTTTGGGGTGCCTTGGCATCACTATCATCACACACTATCTCTGTGGGACATGACTGACATAACACATGATCTCTACAGAGACTTGATCATGTCTATAATCACACACTATCTCTGTGGGGACCTAGGCATCACTGTCATCAAACACTATCTCTAGTGACTGCAACATGATTATCATCACACACTATCTCTATGTACTTGAACATGAATATACTAACACACAATTTCTGTGGGGTCTTGGGTATTGCTATCATCACTCACAATCTCTTTGGGGACCCGGGCATCACTATCATCAGACACTATCTTTCTCTTCCAGGGGATCCTCATCAATAGTCATAAGCACATGAATATTCCCGCCCATGCGCGGGACCCCGGAAACACATTACATATATGTGAAAACCATATATGTAGCTCTATATATATATATATATCCATATATATATATAAAAAAAACACACAATGTAGCCTCCCATAAACATGCTGAGCAATGTTGCAAGGAATTCTCTTGCACATAAACATATTCCAATAACGCAGGGAGAAATAAACTTTTGAAAACTGCTTTAATACATAGCAGACAACACAATCCTGCAAGGAATAATGAAGAAAACCTTGCCAGCACATAGGCTGCATTGTGGAAACATTAGTGTAGAAAGCTGAAAAGCTAACCCACAAACACTCAGATAAACTGGCACCGTGCCTTTAAGGCAGCCATGACCCCTAGCTTCCCATCATGCCTCAGGGGTGACAGTTAGGTCAGTTGTTCTTTCCGGCTCCTTCTGTCAGGACCCTGGTTACTTCAGCTCTACCTTTTTTCTGATTTTCTGTCAGAAAACTCTTCAATTTTTGATAAAAGCTCTTACTTCAACATCTTTTTGGTGTTAAAGTATTTTCTACTGTTTTTTTTAGAGAGTTGAGCATTATTTTACAACAGAATGCCCTCTCTTTTGACTCTTGTCCTTCTTGTGGCAAGAAGAAGGCCAAATCAGACTTCCACCCTGTCTGTATTCTATGCCTTCCTTCTGAGCATAATCCTAAATCCTGCCAGCATTGCAAGCTGCTGTCCAACAGAACTTTAAAGGACAGAGAAAGGATTCGTCTCCATGGATTAGCTGAGAAGAGAAAATCACCTTCTAAAGACAAGACTCCGATGAAGAAGAGGAAAGAGAGCTTATCTACAAGTAAGATTCCAGTATGCTCTCCATCGGCGTCGGGCTCGGCGCCTCAATTCCCTTCATCGGCAGCAAAAACGTCGACGAGAAGACCATCGACGGCGGGCTCGCCGTCGAGAGAACACCGGTCGTCGTCGAAGAAAGGTACGTCGAATCCTCCGCCGTCGTCAACTGGGCGACGATCGGCGTCGAGGAGTCGCTCTCCGTTGGTGCGGGCTCGCCCAGCGTCGAGAGACAGATCTCCGCCGTCGATGCGGCGTTCGACGTCGAAACAGGCTCCGCCGTCGCAGGGTCTCCAGCGTTCGGCGTCGAAGCAAGGATCTCAGTCGACGTCACCCAGACGGCAGTCGACGTCGAGACACACCTCGTCACCTGAGGATAGACACTCATCGCCTCCGCCGTCGCCTAGAAGGCGTTCGACGTCGAAGGCAAGATCCCCTCCGACGGCGAGGTATTCGGCGTCAAGACCAAGGGTAAAATATACCAGACGTCGTTCGACGTCAAGACGGCGGTCTCCGTCGACGGCGAGAAGGTCAGCGTCGAGAGAAAGATCGACGTTGAGACGGCGGTCTCCGTCGACGGCGAGAAGATCAACGTCGAGAGAAAGATAGACGTCGAGAAGGTTTTCTCCGTCTACCCGTTCATCGTTGAGGGCTCAACGTCGAAGGCGAGGTCTAGGCACACTGAGAGGTCGACGTCGAAGAGAATTTCACCAGTGATGGTGACACAGAGCAGGTCGACGTCGAGACACACCCCATCGACGTCACATCGCTCATCCAGACGCCGATCACGCTCCAGAAGCCGCAGAGAGTCCTCTCACTCCATCCGGAGCTCACCCCAGACGGTTGCGTCATCACGCAGTGCTTCTGTTCACTCACAGGAGCCTACAAAAGCACCGCCAGGAGGTTCTCCAAGGAGACAGCACTCTCCTTCCATCCATCTCTCTCCCAGATGGCTTCAACCACTTCATCATTGGCAGACGGGGTCCACAGGTCACGCTCAACGACCTACGACCTACTCCAGTCCGCAGCACAGATCACCATTACAGCGTCTTGTGCAGGACGTGGACAAATCACCCACCACTCGGGCCAGGGAACACCGAGGCAGATCCCCTGAACGCAGGTCGTCTCAGGGACATCGCAAGAGGCGGCGTACACCATCTTGGTCTTCCTCTTCGACACATTCATCCAAAAGGGATTACTCACCTACCCTGACGGATAGTCCTCCCTCCAGAGTGTCGCCTATTGATGATGTGAACACTTTCCATGATGTTCGCAACAGAGGGGCTCAGAAGCTGGGCATCACCATGTCAGCTCCTCAGACAACCAAGTCCATCATTTTTGAAACTCTCCACCAAAGGTCTGCGACTAGACCATTACTTCCTTTGGTCCCAGGCATCATCGAGCCGGTAATGGATCTCTTCCTTACACCAGCATCGACTAAAGCAGCTCCAGCTCGGATTATTAAAAATACAAGCCAGCTGCATCGGATCCTCTTTTCCTTAGATCAGATCCACCTCCGGACTCTGTTATAATTGCAGCAGCGAAAAAGACGCATGCGGTCGCATCTTCCTCCTCCGCTCCTCCGGATAAAGAGAGTAGAGCACAAGACTCTTGGGGACGGAAGGCTTGTGGTTCTGCAGCGCCTTCTCTGCAAGTGTCCAACGCTGCGGCTCTGCTTGGTCGTTATGACAGATCATTATGGGACTCACTGGAGCGCTTCAAGGACAGGCTCCCAAAGGAGGATCAGCAGGACTTTTCTGAAATCCTTCACGAAGGTGCTCTGGTTGCTAATCAGGTAATCAGCACTGCAGCAGATGGTGCGTCCCTGGCGGCTCACTCGTATGCACATGGCATCTGTGCACGACGATCTTCCTGGCTGCGCCTCACAGCGTTAAAACCAGAAGCACAACAACGCATCCTGAATCTCCCTTTTTCTGGCACTTCACTGTTTGGTGCTCACACAGACGAAGAAATGGCGAGGATGAAGGCCGAGTTGGACACCTTAAAGGCGGTGGGCCTAGAAAAGAAAAAGGAGTTTAGGAAGAGGTACCGGACCTACAATCGGAAAAGTTACCAGCAGAGGGTTCAAACCCCTCAATGGTCACAAAACAAACAGGGCAAATCCCAGTATCAAGGCCGCCGTTCCTCGAGAGGAAGAGGAGGACATCAACAGCAGTCCTCCTCTACATCAAAAACTCCAGGGAAGCAATGAGTCTCTGCTTCCTCTAGCACCGTTGCACACTCCAGTGGGAGGAAGTATCTCAAATTACATTCAAGAGTGGCGCAACATAACCAAAGATCAGTGGGTGCTAAATATACTAAAAAATGGGTACACACTACGTTTTTGGACGTCCCCAAGAGACATTCCTCCTGTGAAATCTCGTCATCTACATATAGACCTCCTGCGTCAGGAAGTGTTGACCCTTCTCAAAAAACAAGCAATAGAAGAGGTCCCTCAAGCGCAGAGAGGAAAGGGAGTGTACTCACGATACTTCCTTGTTCAGAAAAAGATCAACCGAACAAGTTCAGACCAATTCTGGACCTACGTTCTCTGAACAAGTCCATCAAAAAGGAAAAGTTTCGGATGTTGGCGCTCCACCAAATATTTCCACATCTAAGGAAAGGCGATTGGATGTGTTCGGTGGATCTACAAGATGCGTATTTTCACATCCCAATCACAGCACGACATCGCAAGTTCTTGCGATTCACGGTTGGAACAAGACATTACCAGTTCAAAGTCTTATCCTTCGGCCTAAAATCAGCTCCGAGGGTATTCACCAAATGCATGGCAGTGGTAGCGGCAGCATTACATCGCCAAGGCCTGTTCGTATATCCATACCTGGACGACTGGCTGCTGAAGGGATCCTCTCCTCAAATGGTGCAGGAACATCTTCGCGCCTGCCTAGATCTACTTCAGCGCTTAGGCCTGCATGTCAACCTGGACAAGTCGATCCTTCGCCCAACTCAATCACTCCACTATCTGGGCGCCAACCTCAACTCCGACCTCGGAAAAGTGTTTCCTTCGGAGGAGAGATTGTCATCAATGAAAGACAAGGGCAACATCATCCTTCAGGCTTATTAGCCATCAGTAAGACAGGTGGCTTCTCTACTGGGGTCGATGGCCTCGTGCATTTTTCTCATACCCAACGCCAGATTGAGGATGAGACCGTTACAACAAGATCTCGAGGACAAATGGAATCAATCCTCAGGTCAGTGGAACGACCGGATTGTCCTCTCTCCTGCAGCAAAGAAGTCCATTCTCTGGTGGCTGCAACCACAGAACCTACTGGTGGGAGTTCCTTTTCATCAACCTCTGCCAGAACAATCTCTGATCACGGATGCTTCACTTCAGGGCTGGGGAGCGCATCTGGGTCATCTGCAAACTCAGGGCAGATGGACCAGCAGAGAACAGACATATCACATCAATATGCTGGAACTGCGGGCAGTTCATTTAGCCCTCAAAGCTTTTCAGCCGTCAATTCAGATCGGATCGATCCTAGTGCAAACGGACAATACAACCACCATGTATTACTTGAACAAACAAGGTGGAACTCGCTCTCGCCCTGTGTCTCTCGAATCCCAGGCAATCTGGCACTGGCTGCTAGCCAGGAACCTATCGATCACGGCAATACATCTGCCGGGAGAGCAGAACGTGCGAGCAGACGCCCTCAGTCGTCACTTCCAAGAGCAAGAAGACTGGGTGCTCAACGACGAAGTGGTGGCAGAAATCTTTCATCAATGGGGTCATCCTTCCATCGACCTTTTTGCAGACGATCAAAACAGAAAATGCCACGCCTTCGCATCCAGGTTTTACCGACCAGGAACGAGAGGGAATGCTCTTTTGATAGAGTGGTCAGGGACGTTTGCATACGCCTTTCCACCCCTCCCTCTAATTCCGAAGGTGGTGGCCAAACTTCTGCGATCCAGAATGAGGATGATACTCATAGCACCGGACTGGCCTCGCCAATGGTGGTATCCGGACCTTTGCAACTCTCGGTTCGCCCTCATCGGAGACTTCCGTGCAGGCCGGACCTTCTCACCAAGATGGGAGGGAAAATTCTGCACCCCAGCCTTCCCTCGCTCAGCTTGACAGCATGGCTCTTGAAGTCCTGCAGTACGGACATTTGAACCTCCCTCAGGACTGCATGGACATTTTAAGGGAGTCAAGGAGACCTTCCACAAGATCCTCATACTCTCTAAAGTGGAAGAGGTTTTACTTGTGGTGTATCAGTAATGATTGGAGTCCAATTCACGGGCAAGAGGAGGTAATCTTGCCGTATTTGCTATATTTGGCCAAATCTGGTTTGAAATATTCTTCCATTAAAGTGCATTTGGCGGCTATCACAGCATATCGTAAATCACCTAACCAGCCTTCTTTCTTTCAGCTTCAGGTGGTCAAGGACTTCCTACAGGGGTTGAAAAAGGTTTATCCCCCTGTTCGACCTCTTTCTCCTCCTTGGGAGTTGAATTTGGTATTGTCTAAATTGATGGGACCTCCATTTGAACCCATTCATAAGTCTACATTGCAACACCTTTCTTGGAAAGTAGCTTTTCTAGTAGCAATTACATCAGCACGCAGAGTGAGTGAGATACAAGCACTCTGTTCTAAAGAACCCTATACGGTCTTCCACCATAATAGGGTGGTTATGCGAACTCACCCTTCCTTCCTACCTAAGGTTGTGTCAGAGTTCCATGTTAATCAGACAATTTCTCTACCCTCTTTCTTTCCCAATCCATCCACACCAGCGGAAAGGTCTCTTCATTCGCTAGACCTCAAGAGGGTTCTCAAATTCTATTTGGATGCAACGAAATCCATTAGAAAAGCAGATCAATTGTTTATAAACTATGGTTCTGTTAGAAAAGGCTTCCCAACTTCTAAAAGATCCATTTCAAGATGGATAGTATCTTGTATAAAGTTGGCATACCAGATTTCAAATAAGCCTCTGTTTGTCTCCCCTAAAGCTCATTCTACTAGGGGTAAGGCTGCTACGATTGCATTCTTACATAATGTACCGATGGCCGAGATTTGCAAGGCGGCAACTTGGAAATCGGTCCATACGTTTACCAGACATTACTGTCTGGATTCTGACTCCAGAGCAGATACACAAGTGGACCAGGCCTCCTTGAGGAATCTGTTCCAATGCTAACCTATTGGAGTCTGTATAGGCCTTATGGCATTTATGTATCTTGATGGTACTCTGTTTACTTGCCCGCAGGATGAGGGGATGGGCTTGCTATTCTATTCATGTGCTTATGACTATTGATGAGGATCCCCTGGAAGAGAAGGATTAGTTACTTACCTGTAATCCTAGTTCTCTTCCAGGGGTATCCTCATCAAAGTCATAAGCAACCCACCCGCCTCCCGGGCAAGTGAACATGATTCATACATCTCTTTGAAAAAGGTCTGCGGATATCCGCAAAGAACAACTGACCTAACTGTCACCCCTGAGGCATGATGGGAAGCTAGGGGTCATGGCTGCCTTAAAGGCACGGTGCCAGTTTATCTGAGTGTTTATGTGGGTTAGCTTTTCAGCTTTCTACACTAATGTTTCCACAATGCAGCCTATGTGCTGGCAATGTTTTCTTCATTATTCCTTGCAGGATTGTGTTGTCTGCTATGTATTAAAGCAGTTTTCAAAAGTTTATTTCTCCCTGCGTTATTGGAATATGTTTATGTGCTAGAGAATTCCTTGCAACATTGCTCAGCATGTTTATGGGAGGCTACATTGTGTGTTTTTTTATATATATATGGATATATATATATATATATATATATATATATATATATATATAGAGCTACATATATGGTTTTCACATATATGTAATGTGTTTCCGGGGTCCCGCGCATGGGCGGGAATATTCATGTGCTTATGACTTTGATGAGGATACCCCTGGAAGAGAACTAGGATTACAGGTAAGTAACTAATCCTTGTGGGACATGGACATGACTGACATCACACACGATCTCTACAGAGACTTGTCACCCAAATACCCACACAAACACTAAACCCTAAAAGATTAATTACCACCCAAAAACCCATACCCATCCTAAACCCTAAAGGTACCCTTGCCACCCAAAACCTACACCCATCCTAAACCCTAAAAATTCAACTGCCACCCAAAATCTAATATCCACTCTAAACCCTAAAATATCCCTAACCATTCAAAAACCCATACTCACCCTAAACCCTAAAAATTCCCTTGCCACTCTAAAACCAATACCCACCCTAAACAATTCCTTGCCACCCAAACCCCATACAAACACTAAGCCCTAAAAGATTCATTACCACCCAAAAACCAATACCCACCCTAAACCCTAAAGGTTCCCTTGCTACCCAAAACCCATACCCACCCTAAAACCTAAGACAAACCTCAGAGCCCTAAAACCCATAACCACCCTAAACCCTAAAAATTCCTTATCACCAAAAAACCCATACCCAACCTAAACCATAAAATTTCCCTTGCCCCCCAAAACCCACACCCACTCTAAACCTTAAAAATTCTCTTGCCACCCAAAAACCCATACCCGCCGTAAACCCTAAAAATTCCCTTATCACCTAAAAACATATACTCACCTGAAACCCTAAAAAATACCTTACCAACCAAAAACCCATACCCACCCTAAACCCTAGAATTTCCCTTGCCACCCAAAAACCCATACGCACCCTAAAACCTAAAAAAGCCCATATCACCTAAAGACCCATACCAAGCCTAAAACCTAAAAAAAATCCCTTACCACCCAAAAACCCATACCCACCCTAAACCTACAAAATTCCCTTGCCACACAAAAACCCATACCCACCCTAAACCCTAATAATTCCTGTGCTGCCCAAAAACCTATACTCACCCTAAACCCTAAAAAATACCTTACCACCAAAAACCCATGCCCACCCTAAACCCCAGTAATTCCCTTGCCACCCAAAAACACACACACCATAAACCCTAAGACTAACCTCACAACCAAAAGCCCATAACCATCCCAAACCCCAAAAAATTCCTTATCACCGGAAAACCCATAAACACCCTAAACCATAACATTTCCCTTGCCCCTCAAAAACCCACACCCACCCTAAACCTTAAAAATTCTCTTGCCACCCAAAAACCAATACACCCCGTAAACCCTACAAAATTCCTTGCCACCAAAAATCCCACACACATCCTAAACGATAAAAATACCCCTGCCACCCAAAAAACCCATACCTACCCTAAACAATCCCTTAACACTCAAAGACCTACACCCATCCTAAACCCTAAAAATTCAATTGCCACCCAAAAACACATACCCACCCTAAACCCTAAAATATCCCTTACCATTCAAAAACCCATACTGATCCTAAACCCTCAAAAATCCCTTGCCAGTCAAAAACCCATACCCACCCTAAAAAAGTCTTGCCACCCAAATACCCACACAAACACTAAACCCTAAAAGATTAATTACCACCCAAAAACCCATACCCATCCTAAACCCTAAAGGTTCACTTGCCACCGAAAACCTATGCCCACCCTAAACCCTTAAAAAATCCCTTACCACCCAAATACCCATACACACCCTAAACCGTAAAAAGTCCCTTACCACGTAAAACACATACCCACCCAAATCCCTTAGAGTTCCCTTGCCACCCAAAAACCCACACCCACCCTAAACCCTAAAAATCCCTTTCCACTCAAAAACCCATACCCACCCGAAACCCTTAAAATTCTCTTACCAACCAAAAACCAATACAAATGCTAAACCCTAAAAAATCCCTTGCCACCCAAAAACCCATACAAATGCTAAAGCCTAATAAAATCATTATCGCCCAAAAACCCATACCCAACCTAAACCATAAAATTTCCCTTGCCCCACAAAAACCCACACCCACCCAAAACCATAAAAATTCCCTTGCCACCCAAAAACCCATACCCACTGTAAATCCTATAACATTCCTTGCCACCAAAAATCCCACACCCATTTTAAATGATAAAAATTCCCTTGCCACCCAAAAAACCCATACTCACCCTAAGCCCTAAAAATCCCTTACCACCCAAAAACCTACACCCACCCTAAACCCTAAAAATTCACTTGCCATCCCCAAAAATCATACCCATCCTAAACCCTAAAATAGCTCTTACCACCCAAAAACCTATACCCACCTAAACCCCAAAAAATCCCTTTCCACCCAAATACCCATCCTAAATCTAAAAAATTCAGTTGCCACCCAAAAACCCATACCCACCCTAAACCCTAAAAATTCCCTTGCCACCCAAAAACCCATACCCACCCTAAACCCTAAAAATTCCCTTGCCACTCAAAAACCCATACCCACCCTAAAAAAGCCTGTATCCCCTAAAAACCTATACTCACCCTAAACCCTAAAAAATACCTCACCACCCAAAAACCCATACCCACCCTAAACCCTAGAAATTCCTTTGCCACCCACAAACCAGTACACACCCTAAACCCTAAAAAAGCCTATATATCACCTAAAAACACATTTCTATTGTAATTTGATGGCATAACCTTTTTTCCAGATACAGTAAGAAAGCCTATAGCTTTAACTTATTTTTACATTTAGGTACAAATGTTGACTGCATGCCAATGTTTGTGTTTTTTTTATATATATTTAGAAGCAGGTCCTTTATAGTTCAATTGCCTTCTTTTTCTTATAACATGCCCTACTCTTTATAAGATCGTATGAGCAGCACTTTTTAGTTAAAAATCTTTCAGAGCATCAGTCTTTCCACATCATGTTGTTCTTCCCCAAGTCAACGACATATAATCGTACAGTACTAGTCAGTGTCCCTGCCTTTTAAAAAAGGTGCATTGCTACTTCTCATATCACCAACTCCCATTATTACGGTTTACCATCATTTTTAGACCACAACAAATTTAAATAAAGCGGCGACAGTCACATAATTTTTGGAACTTTGCTCTACACTTGCTAAGCAAAATTTCCAAAATTGCACCACTTCACATACTATTGTGTCATTTGCAGCAACATTTTACTGCAAGTACATGAGAATAATGCAAATGGTCTGAACATGAACGGCGGTTGCTTGCGCTGCCTGTGTTTTTTCATGCTATGTTTTTATCATGGCACGTATTTTGTGCTCCAATATCGCACTCAATGATGGATTCTCATTTTGAGTAATTGCATGTGATTTTGCATAATTTCCCTGAAAATTCGCATAATTATGTGAAAACAAATTTATCCACAAAGACACAAATAATAATGCAAAATTATCCTTAACTGAAACATCTATGTCAATAGCAACAATAACCCTACTATTTAGAGTCGTCTGTCTAAGGCTGCAACAGAACATCTCCAGCATTCTTTGTGCTTTTAAATCAACCACAGCTAGATAATGTCAAAGCCTTAGGAGACTCACTCTATGGAGCTGAATTGTGGGGCTTCCTGCAGCCAAGTGGTCTCACTTTAATTGAAAACACATTTTTGAGATTCCGGATTACATTTCCCCAGAGCACCCACTGGTTCCATTCCTTTAGACATAGGGATGAAGAATACATCTTCAAAGGCAAACATCAGAAACCTGCTAGCTTGGTGGAGGTTGTGGTACACCCAGGAACTATTACCATATCATGCAGCCCCAGAAAAGATCGTTTCTCTTGATAGGCAATGTAAAATCCTGTGGTTTAGAAGTGTGTGGTCAATGCTAACGTTACTTAACTTTGAAGTGCAATACAAAGACAGAATGAACTTCCAACCACTATCTAAAGAACACTATCCAAAAATGCATTGGAATACTGTGCCAAAGAAATTACTAATTCCTGACTCAGAAATTCCTAACTGTAGCCTTTCTGGATTTTAAATGTACTGGTTCTTATGAATGCTATTTTGACTGTATTACTCTCCTAGTGGCTAGTTAGTTATATGTAAAATTCAGACTTGGATCTCTTTAATTCAGCGGTTTTTGTTCCAAACAGTAGAACGTATACCGCCTGTCCAGCACTTTGCCGGCATGTAATTCGCCAGATGAAAAAATGGCTTTCTTCCATTCTTTTGTGCTGCGTATAAAAATCCCAGGAGGAAGGGGATAATACGGATTTGCCATTACATGGGGGTAACGCAACAAGCAGAGGCATTAAGGCTATTGAGATAAGACACTAGTGAAGCCATTGTATGCAGTCTGTCAAAGTATCTCCAAACGGTTTGATGCATGAGGAGAAAGATCATTGGCAGGTTGGCTGTTCAAGAATCATGTTAAAAACACATTAAAAATGGTCCACCAGGTAATGGTAATGGAGAATTTTCTGAAATAGGACGAATATTATCTTATGTTTATATTTATGTTTTATCAGTAGAATCAGAGTTATGAATTTGTACATTTTAAAGTGAAAAATAGTGCCTAAATGTTCAAAACACCAACTGTGGGCATCAAGTCGTGCAAGACCAGCTCAAAGTAAAAAGTTAAGGCCGACCGCAATGGACCACAGTTCGGATACAAGAAGTGGATTGGACCGCGTCTCGACTTACCTTCATATTCAGAAGGAATTTTTGAAGAAAACTGGCTGAGAAGTTAAAGCTCAGCTGAGCAAGGCAGCCAAGGGTGTCCAAAGAGGAGGCGTCGTTTTCGTGGAGCCGTTGGACGAAGTCACAGTGAAGATTCCTACTTTCAGACTTAGGGTCAAAATTATCAAGATTTGACGCTGCGAAAAGCAGCAAGACAACATGCTGCACTGCATCAAATGGAGAGGGCAGGAATGTGCCATATTTATAAATACTTTGCGCATTGCTGCTTTCTCACTGTGCTGGTGCATTATGTGCTACCTAGCGCCAACACAGGCACCTTTGTGCTGTAGTGAAAGGGTGCCTGTGTTGCAGGAAAGATTGTTTTTATTGAGGAAGGGACACATTCCTGCACAGAGGCAATACTTAAATGTATTTTCCTCTTTCTAGGTGTGCTGTATTCTGAACAAACAAAGAGAAATAAAGATATTTCTCCTTGTTGCGCCTCTATCAGGAAGGCATACAATTTTGACGCATCCCCAGGTTTGCTTGTCGTGGTAAATCTGGGAATGTGCCATAATATATGGGTGGATGCATGGGAACACCCAAACTCCACCCATGAAACACCTTTCTGGCACTGACTAACGCAAGGCAGTGACTTACACAGCTTTGCATTACTCCAGATTTACCAAGTCACACAGGGCCACGCAAGGTGGCCTTGCGTGGCTTGTTAAATCTGACTCAAGGATTGCATTGCCCTTTCATTGCCCTGGAGTCACCCTACGTGATGGGAGGGCAAGCAATTCTTTGGCAAATCTGGGCCTTTGTCTCTTTTTTGGAAGTCGAAAATCTACATCAGACGAGGCTGCAGCTGTGTCAGATGAGGGCTCCAGGAGGTTGGATACCCTTCCAGAGAGGGACCACTGAACAGGTTTTGCAGCAATGGAGAAGAATGTAAGGGAGCTACCTCAAAGTCCGGCGAACCGGAAATGCACCTTGGGCGGATCAGTGAGAAATGCATGTTGGTCTTCTCTCAGTCCTCAGGGCACTTTTGGGCAGAGAATTTTTAAGTCCCAAGTTTTAGATCTGAGGCATCTGCTCACCTTCAGCACCACTTCTAAGGATCCAGGACTGGAGGAGAACCACTCTGAGGGTCACGACTCACTCAGGGTGGGTCCAGGTCCAAGATGGTTGTCATTGGGTCGTTTGAGTGCATGGTCAGTCGGAGGGTGTTCTTTTGGATGATGGCGATGCCTCCTCCTGGTCGGTCGGTGCAGTCCTTGCGGGTGATTTTGTAGCCGTCGGGGATGGTGATGACAATGTCCGGTCCGGATCAGGGGTTGATCAAGGTTTCCGTGAAGAAGGTGATGTCAGGAGAGGTGACGTCGAGGAGGTCCCAGATTTCTGTGGCGTGTTTGTGGAGGGATCGCACGCTGAAGAGGATGCAGTTGAGTTGGTCGAGTGTGCTGTTGGTCGGTTGGGCGGCGAGTGGATTTGGCATGCTGGCGTGGGTGAGGAAGTGGCTGCAGTTCTGGCAGGAGAAGGGTCCTTGGGTCTTCTTCGGCGACGCGAGGTGGCAGGCGGTATGGCATCCTGAGTTGTGGGCGAGAAGGGTGCTGGCGTCATAGCGGTAGAAGGTCCGAGAACCAGGGTCCCTGGTGCTGGGCATAGTCCAGACACGGACGGGTGCAGACAGGCCTGCCTTTGGCGCACCAGCAGTGCAGCCGCGCGGCGGCTGCCATTAAGTTGTGCTGGGGGGCTGGACAGCTGGGAGGCAGGAAATGCGGGAGCGGGAAGGGTCACTGGAGGGGTGGGCCATTGGGATCACAGCAACAGGGACGAGGGCGGCAAACAAAGGAAAGAAAAAGGTAAAAAAGGAAAAAGCTGAATAAAGGCAGAAAGCAGAAAAGAGAGGCAGAGGGACAGCCCAGCAGCAGAGCAGTAACGCTCTACCACTAGACCACAAGATATGAGGCGCAGGCAGGGGCCTGCGGGTGGAGGTGGGCCTCGACCAAGGGTCAGCAGCAGCAACAGGGGCAGCAGCAGCTACCAGGCAGAGTTTCGCTGTGAAGGGAGCAAGTCCACTAGAAGGTCAGTGTTTGCTACTTCCACTCCAATTTAAGTAACAGTAGGGAAAGTGTTGGACTTCAGAGGGGTTCAAACGGCCATTTCCATTGCAGTCTAAACAACAGTAGGGAAGGCGTTGAACCTCTGAGGGGGTCAGATTTACTATTCCCATTCCACCCTAAGCAAAAGCAGGCAAAGTGCTGAATTTCGGAGAGGTTAGATTTACTATTCCCACTGCAATGTAAGTAACAGCTGGAAAAGTGTTGGACTTCAGAGGGATTAGATTTGCTATTCCCTCCCCAATATATACAAAACAGAAGGAAAAGTATTGGACTTCAAAGGGGTTATATTTACTATTCTCACTCCATCCTAAGCAACAGTAGGGAAAGTGTTGGACTTGGTAAGGGTTATATTAACTATCCCCACCCCAATTATGAATGAATGAATGAATTTTGATTTATAAAGCGCCTGGTTACTCCAAGGGAGTGTCCCCGCGCTGAGCAAAAATCAGGCCCTGGCGAGTCCGGTGCAAATGGACTTCTAACTCTGTCTAAAGAGCCAAGTCTTCAGGTTCTTCCGGAAAATTGCCTCAGACTGTTCAAGTCTTAGGTTGATCGGCATTGAATTCCATAGCTTGGCTGCACGCAGCCCAAACGAGCAGTCCCTCAGTCTTGCACGGCGTACTCTGGGGATCACTGCCAGCGCTGCTTCTACAGATCTAAGCGTTCTGGAGGGCGTATATGCCTTGATCGGGGGAAGAGATAGCTGGGACCCCTCCGATACATTATCCTATGCGTGAAGCACAGGGCTTTATACGCGATTCTGTGCTTAACTGGGAGCCAGTGAAGTTCAGCCAGATCGTGTCTAATAGGGGACCATTTCTGTAGTCTCAGAAGCATCCGTGCTGCAGCGTTTTGTACTCTTTGCAGCATCGCTAGCCTGCCTATAGATGTACCCAGATAGAGCACATTGCAGTAGTCCAGCCGAGACATCAGCAGGGCCTGCACTACTGTTTTTTGAGCTTCCGCCGGAATTAGCCTCAGGAGCTTCTTTATTAGTCTCAGCACCCTGAAGCATATGCCCACTGTGGTCCTGATCTGACTGTCAAACGACAGCTGGGAATCAAAAAGGATGCCTAGTTTTTCCACTGATATGCTCTCAATCTTGAAAGCGCCTTTGAGGAGAGGCTCAGAGTTTCTCATGGACGGACGGTCAGAGTTGTTGACAGCACCCGGAAAGGAGGCGTATATAGCCGAGAGTTTATCCAGAAAAAAAATGGGCAATCTTATTGCAGCTGCTCCTGCTGGGGTCCATGCCCGCGAATACCGTATCCAGGGAGGTGAGGGATTTCATAATTCTAAAGATCTCCCGCGGGGCGTTTTTGGCTGCATTGATCTTCTGTGAGTAGAAAACCGTCCACGCCACTCTTTGTCTTGCGGACAGTAATACTTCCACCATTTACGTTCTAAACGTTTGCAAGATATTTTTGTTTGTGCCAGGTCCTCTGGGAACAAGCCTGCTGAGGGTCTGGACCGTGGAGAATTAAATGTTCTGCACGGTGCTATCCTATCTAGTGCTACCTCTAACCATGTTGTAACTTGCAGGTTGGCGGCCTGTGGGGAATTTTCTAGGCAGGGTGGACTATGATTCAGGGCAAAGGTAAGCGCCTCCTGACTGATCCTAGTCCAGTTTTGAATTTTTAGGTGGGGGGCTTAGGTGGGTTTAGGTAGGTAGTGGGTATCCAGAATCTGGTAAGGGATAGCATAGTGATCGGACCAGGCGATAGGAATCGGGGTGTCGACTTTCACCAGCTCTGGGTTTGCAAAAATGGAGTCAAGAGTGTGCCCCCGGATGTGGGTGGGTGCCTGTACCAACTGCGAGAGCTGAAGCCACTTTCGGTCCTTCAATAAATCTACACTATTACGTGAGGTAGGATCGTCAAAGCGTAGGTTAAGATCCCCTAAAATTATGAACTTAGAATGTTGAATGACAAACGACGGAATCATGTCCAGAAGTGCTGAGATAAACGCGGCAGCTACTCCCGGCGGCTGCTGCAATTTCAAATCTGTGCTTTGGGAGGGAGCGAAAATTTAATAGGAAAAATTGGCCTTTCTTAGGGTTGTCAGGGGAGTTTACCATTATCGGGCGTAGCATAAAGTAGCATCTCTCACAGAAATTTTGTCCCAGCTCCACCTGAACCGAATGCAGACAGATGGTGTTGCGCTCGTGGTTTAGAGTGTGTAGCTTGTTTGCGGAATATTGCCCCGGACCTGGCCTGCAATCTGCATGGTTTCTGGCCCCAGGCGCCGTCCCAGCGAGGACAGGCGCAAACGGGCTTACCTTTGGCGTGCCAGTGGCGCGCCCGCTGCGCGGTTGCGCAAGTCTTCTCTTTTTATAGCCTGTGTGACTAGAGCACTGCAGGCCAAGATGGCGTCCCCGCTCCACCCTACGGGAGCCCAGAGGACCAAAAATGACAGCGTGAGTCCGGAAAGAGAGTCACAAGCCTCAATCACGGGCAAGACCCACCCCCCGCATCCTCCCGGTAAGCAGAATGCTCTTAGTTTGCACACAATGTCAAATTCAATATTAAGGATAGCATAGGAATTGGATGGACTAGATTTACTGTTCCCACTCCAATTTAAGCAACAGTAGGGAAAGTGTTGGACTTCAGAAAGGTTACATATACCATTCCAATACAGTCATTTAAAAAAAATATTTAAATACCTAAAAACATAAAATGATTAACCATAGTTAAACTAGAAAATATCTATTGTATAAATTTAAATAAAATGCACAATTTATTATAAATATACAAAATAAACGTATAATTAAATGAAATATTTAAATAAACATACGTAGAATTCATTTCTCTCGCTACTACTGAAAACACCACAAACACCAAGATAAATTAAAAAATAAATAAAACAATAATAAAATTAAAATAAATGAAACATAAAAATAATAAATATAATATACACTTGCTGATATATATTACTAATTAATTCTTGCATAGTCTAAATAAAACTATTTTTTCATTTTAAATATTCAATGAAAAAATTATGATTTATGAATTAAATAACAAAAATTTATAAAGAAAACTATTTTCATTGAAATAATTTCTCACCCTATTCCCCTACAAACTGACATGCTGCTAAATTAGCTATACCTAATTATACTATACAAAATATAAATAAAAAATCTGAAATTAAACCCAAATAAATGAAAGAACAATTAAACAATTAAAACATTACATACTAACCATTTATATATTGATTTTACCTTACTTTACGTTAAAAAATAATTAGTTAAAATGTAATTAACCTCCCACCATATTCCCCCAAAAACCCAATATCCCGCTACTAAATTATAAACTACTTAACATAGGTATTTGAAGATCGCACACTAACTCTTAGGCATCTTGGCATTAACAGATGTTTATTGTTACCAAACAGTACTCATTTTATTGACCTCAGATGGTTGAAAGCCTGAGTGGACCCGCCGGGATTTGAACCTATGACCATGAGATTGAACACAGGGCCCTGCAGTGGACACATTAGTCCACTGAGCCACCAGACCTATCTAATTGCCTTTTAAAAATTCAATTACACATTTAAAATTGCAAACTATATTTAAAAAAAGACAATTTTACTAATATTATAAATATATATATATATATATATTTATTTAATAAAAACAATGTTTATTACAAGTATACTAAAGTACACAATATTAATTACAACAATTGTCTTCATTACCATATTGTATACAATAAAACCTGCATTCTTAATTTTGATATTCTGTTCCACTATATTTTTGAAATGGTGATATTTTTGACAACATATTTATGTCACATGATATTTTGGAAACAATATTTGTTTCATTCACCATATTTAACATGTACCCATTTTGAAAATGTCCCTTTTCTCATGAAAAGTGTAGTTACAGAACTATTAGCCATTTTCTCGACTCCGGCACAAAGGGGCCACAAACCTAATTGCAAAATGAGGAGCTTATTGATGAGCCCCTTGTTACACTTTTGCCCCGCCGTTGCGTCACTTTTTGTGAGGCTGCAGCAGCATAAATAATGCACCATGTTGCACCATATTTACAAAGTGATGCGTCAGGTATAATGTATGTAGGGTGGGTGTTCCCCTGCAAAAGCCTCGTAGAAGTGGCACAGTGAAATCTATCAGATTTCACTGTGCCACTTCTAGGACGCTACTGTGTCACAACCTTACGCCTGCCTCATAGCAGGCATAAGGGTGACGCAGTGCAATGGGAATAGGCGTCCCCATGCATTGCTGGAGTTGCATCATGCTTACGACACAACTCCAGCAATGCGTGGGTTTCACGCCGACAGATACGTCAGGATTCCTGACATATCTGCCATTCCTTGCGACATGGTTCGCCGTACATTAAATGCGGCTCATCCATCATGTTGCAAGGAGGGCGCACTGAAAAGTGTTGCATCACTGCTTTTACGCAGCGATGCAACACTTCTCATAAATGAGGCCCTTAATGTTTAAGACTATGTATAAAATGCCCACTGCCAAAAACACGTTTTTCAACTTTGTGAAGGACTCCTATCTTTAACATGGGCACATTTTAAGGTTTCTTTTCTCACAAAAACAGCTAGTGCATGACTATCAAATTGTCCTTCTCTATTCCTGAACAAAGGATTCATCGACTCCTTTTAGGAAACCTAGTTTTATACCCCACACACACACCGAAGTACAACATTTGGGCTCACTCCTCCCAAAAAATTTTGTTAACATTGTGAAAGATTCCTATAATTAAAGTAGGCACATTCTGAGGTTTTTATTCCAATGAAAAAGACAGCTGTATGTCAGCCAAAGTGACTTTCTCTACTCTTACATTATGAGCATACAAGCTCAGTTCAGGAATACAATTTGTAAGACTCTTGTATATGATTTGCCCTTCAAATAAAAAGACCATCAACGCTGAGAAAGTCTTTTGTAGCTGACATGGGCACTTTTGAGAATGTTTAAGCCTTGTTTAAGAATTTCTATTTTACACTCCAAATATAAAAGGCTGAACAAATAGATGTTTCAACTTTGTGAAAGTTTCCCATGTTTCACCTGGGCACATTTTGAGAATGTGTCTTCCCATAAAAAGGCGGATGTACCACTTCCAACTTGATTTTTTTCTACTCTTGCACAAAGGACTGCTAGCTCCATTCTGGAACTCCACTTACAGAATTTGTGCCCCCAAACACAGTAAATGTTTAAAGTTTGTTAAACAAGGTTTATGTGCATATATATATATATTGCAACCTGGGTTTTGTGGATTCCGGAGTGCTTCCTAATCACCAGTGGTGCTGGTTTGAGGCGATGCCACATCACGCCTCTAACAATCGAAAAATTCCACTTTTCACATGAAGAATGGACCAGCACTCAAATCTCTGGAATTATCCAATTTAATTCAAAGGCAGCATTCGTGAGGACATATATATACAGGTATTTATAGAGTGTGAGCCTGGTTAGCTAGAAAGTGCCCCAAGAGCAGGTATAAGGAATACTTCGAGAGAAAGAAGAGCTTTGTGAGGAGAGGACCATTTCATTCTTGAATTATAGAGACAAAAATTATAAAGATGTGCCAGTTCTTAAATCAATTTCTCTATTGTAATAATCCTAAAGTGTCAGAACGAATCAGTATGGGGAGTTTATTGCAATCAGAAATACAGTTTTATCTTCTTAATGGAGACTAGAGTTGATAAATGGGGGCTAGAAAAGAAAATGAGAACTCCGATACTTGGATTTTTAAGGAAGTGTAAACCTTCCTGGATGAACACAGTTTAAATCAGTTAATGCTGCATTTGAAGTGGGATTCATAGATATGGGATAATTCCAGTCTATCTCTAGTGGTGGCTTGAGTACCACTATTATCACATCATATCATCTCATATGCATATATAAAGTGCACATTCACACCGGAGGGTATCTTGTTGCTGAATACCATATGTTTTTGTTATCCAAGTAAATAATACTTATTGTATAGACCTTGGAAGGAATAAAGGCTGAGTGGTAGCCCCAGGATTCAAACATGTGAGAGAGTGGTCAAACACATATCCCTCAAGTGGATTAATTCATTTAATAAGCCACCAGACCAATATGATCTGTATGGGTTCTTCAACATACCTATCATTACACACATTATTGTGGAGACTTGAATATGACTGTAATCACACATTATCACTGTGGGGACTTAAACATCACTATAATCTCACAATATCTCTGTGAGGACTTGTACATGACTATAATCACGCACTATAACTGTGTGCTATCCCTGTGCATCCCATTAATTACACACTATCTCTGTGAGGACCTGGGTATGTCTTTAAATCACACACATTCTCTTTGGCAACCGTGGTAATACTATAGTCACACACCATCTCTGTGGGGACCTCGACATCTCTATAATCACACTATCTCTGTGGGGACCTGGGCATGTCTATAATCACACACTATCTCTGTGGGGACCTCAACATCTCCATAATCACACACTATCTCTGTGGGGACCTGGGAATGTCTATAATCACACACTATCTCTGTGGGGACCTCGACATCTCTATAATCACACACTATCTCTGTGGGGACCTGGCCATGTCTATAATCACACACATTCTCTTTGGCAATCGTGGTAATACTATAGTCACACACCATCTCTGTGGGGACTTGAGCATTCCTGTAATTACACGCAAGCTCTGTTTTGGCTTGAGCATCATCAGCTTCGCATTCTCTGTATGGGGCTTTGTGAATACTGATAAGTAGTAAAGTTAGACTTTTGGTCTAAGTTTACATTGTTGAAACTGAAAAGCAGAAAAGTTAGATTTATTTCTAAGTTTACCGTTGTGAATATGGCCCTATTTTAATGAGGACTTAAACACAATCATCTTCATGCACTATATCTGTGGGGACTTAAACATTGCTATAATAACACACTATCTTTGTGGGGGCTTGAAAAAACTATAATAAAACACTATCTTTGTGGGGACTTGAACATCACTATAAAAACATCATCTCTGTGGGGACTTGAACATTCCCGTAATTAAATGCAAGCTCTGTTTCGACTTGAAGCACCAGGGGGTGCCATGAGGCACAGGGTTAAGACTGATTTGCATATAGCTGGGTCTAAACTGGGGTGGCAAAGTGAGCTAAAGAATGATGATGGATTCAACCCAGATCTGTGACTAGGGGTGAGTGACTGAAAAGTTTCAGCACTCCGTCCATAATCTCCTTGTGTTTGCTTTGTTCACCCTAAGTTGGCAGGGTATGCCCAGACGTGGGTCCCTTGCTCACTTTGCCACTGGATTCAAGCTAGCCTGGCTGATGAGGGGGTGTTACCTGAAACCGGTCCCAGGATGCTTGTTTCCGGTCCAGGGAAGACCTGGCTTGGCAGTTCGGGCTGGACTGTTCCCATGAGGCACAGGGTCAAGACTGATTTGCATATAGTTGGGTCTGAACTGGGGTGGCAAAGTGAGCTAAAGAACGATGATGGATTCAACCCAGATCTGTGACTGGGGGTGAGTGACTGAAAAGTTTCAGCACTCCGTCCATCATCTCCTTGTGTTTGCTTCGACTTGAACATCATCAGCTTCACATTCTCTGTATGGGGCTTTATGAATATTGAAAAGTAGTAAAGTTAGACTTTTGGTCTAAATTTACCTTTGTGAATGGGGCACTATTTTACTGAGGACTTAAACACAAACACCTTCATGCACTATCTCTGTGGGGACTTAAACATTGCTATAATAACACACTATCTTTGTGGGGACTTGAACAACACTGTAATAACACACTATCTTTGTGAGGACTTGAACATCACTATAATAACACACCATCTCTGTGGGGACTTGAACATCATTAGCGTCACACTCCTTATAATGGGATTTAAGCTTTGAATGTACACACTATTTCTATGGAGACTTAA
The DNA here is from genome assembly GCA_963921515.1 of Calotriton arnoldi. NCBI lineage: Eukaryota > Metazoa > Chordata > Amphibia > Caudata > Salamandridae > Calotriton > Calotriton arnoldi. The sequence continues at coordinate 201,115 of CAWUFW010011937.1, forward strand.
ACACAATGATCTTCACCCACTATCTCTGTGGGAACTTGAACATCTATTTTGGCAAAAATGTAAGCAGCTAATCAAGCTCTGGGTTCCACTTGACCATATTCCTTGGTTCCATATGTTAATTTCTTTATGTGTTAGTTCCCTTATCTCCTAAGATTTTAAGCACTAATAAATAGGTTAAATACAGCTTTAAGTCTCTTTCTTTAAGCATGATATGATATTTTCGGGCACATTAACATAATCTGTCTTTGATGTATACCCCTAGTATATATGCAGCAATTCATATATGAATAGATTGTAATGTTGTTTGTGTATATTGTTGATAAAATAAACATTTAGCCATTTGCCTTCGACTGTATTCAATCACAAATAGTGTTACGGACTAGGTCCCCACAAGGATGGTAGCACGTGTTCAAGTCCCCACAAGGATGGTGCTGTGCGCACGATTAAATAACAATATATTTGCAAATTTGAAGCTGGATCCTGAATTTTTTCTTAACATTTTTCTGTTATTAGTGTGTTGTAAAAACATTGGGAAAGGTTAGTCCCCACAAGGCAGGTATTCACACATAGTCCCCACAAGGATGGTAACACGTGTGTGTGTGTGTGTGTGTGTGTGTGTATGTATGTATGTATGTACATATACACACCATAGACAGAAGCCATCACCACTATGATGTCTGAAATATATACGAGGATCAACCCAAGCAACCAACAACATAGTACTAATATAAGAAGATGGAGAGAGTGAGAGACATCACACGTCCCAGCAAAAAGAAAGGACTGCCGGAGCATTGAAAACAATGATAACTGACTGTATAGCTCAGAATCAGGCCGCTGATATCCGAAGCCTGAAAGAGAGCAGGAGGAAAAACCTAGCTAGCCTAGAAAAAACAGGGCCACAACGTGGACCTACAAGAAGGTCAAGGTGGAATAGAGGCCAACACAAAGAAGGCCTAGAACAGGTATTCAATGGAAAGTTATATCAGACAGAGCAGGACCTGGCTGAAGAATGGTATTGAAAGATAAAATACATAATCCTCTAGGGACAACAACCCACAAACGTGGAAAATCCAATACAAGAGCAACAAGTGTTGAATATAGGAACAAAGGAAATCAATGTACAAGAAGGCACAAGGCAAAGCATACCTACAGCCGTCATTATACTAATGTATATGGAGTAAGAAAACCTCGCCTCTTCTCAAAGGAAGTGAAGGGCACAGCAAGAAGGGGTTAATCTCTTATGAAGAAAAGAAATCCCAATAACGCAGAAGCATAACAACTAACCCCGGAGGGCTAGAAACATTATGACACCCTGTAGGGCAAAGTGAAAGGACCCAGCCATGGAGATAGCATCCGAGGGAAACCATCAATCCCCAATGCAAACTAATTTCAAGAAAAGCTGCACTATGATGTGCAATGAACATGAGCAAGCAACAAAGAATTCACTGTAAGATAGAAGATAGCTGCCAACACAGAAGAAGGCTACATGACAGCACCTTCAGAATAACTATTTTGGCACCTTGATGCCGCGGTTGATGCATGAGCACTTGTAGGAGGTGCCTGTGTCATCAAAGGTAGAAGGCCTTGCCTGAAAGCAAGAGAGAAGTATCACCCATCCCTTGCAGGGAACAGGCAGTTGAAGGATATGAGATCGGCAGTACAAGAGAACAGTCTCTTGAGCATGACCCGTACATATTATGAACGTAGTCAGGATGCCACAAACAAGGCAGAACAGCACAGTACAAGACTGAAGGAAAATGCCTTTCTATACATAACACAAGAGAGATGTGAACCTGTGTACCACAGATGCCAGAGAGACCATCCTGCTGAGGTGGATCAAAAAGAGCTTGCTAGGAGTGAAGTCCTAGCTGGGAACACTAGCTAGACCAGTAACGGACGATGTACTGCAGGTCATGAACTTCACCACTTGTCCCACTGCTCATTTGGGAAACGAAAAGCCTCTCAGGAGAAGAGCGCCAAGCGGCGCCGATGACGTTGCTGTCAGCTGTCCAGAGAGCCTAATGCCAACCTGTCTGCTTCCTGGTCAGTAGTGTCTCTCGGTTCCCAGATAGTCCCAAAAGTCTTCATTACCCGACTTGCTGTTGTCCTGTGTTGAATAAACAAAAGGAAACTCCCCTTCTCTGGGGATTTTATTGTCCTTTCCAAACACTTTCAAGTGAACTGCATGCCTTCAGGAATTTTCTATCGGTAGCAAATTTGATGCTTAGAAAGTTCAGTCACTTCTTTGTAGTTCCATCTTCTTCGCGACATCACGGCTGCAAGATCTTGAAACAGTGTGACCCTGCTGTCATAGTAGTCAATCTTCTTCAGCTTGCATGCAGTGGCCATGATCCTCTCTTTTAAAGGGTATCTAGTCAATTTGACCACCTTGTCCCTGGGCAGTACCCAGTTTGAGACAACTATGTGTTCACTCAATCCTAAGGGGGACTGCGCAATTTCTTTCAAGACCCCCTCTAAATAGTTCCATGACACAGCTGACCATATTTGTCTCCTTCCATTCCTCCTTTTAGATTTCTAATGCAAATGTTCTCTCTTAGGGATCTGTTTTCCAAATTTTAGTATTCTGTCAGCACCCATTTGTTCTGGTATTCTAGATAGCAAATGGCTGTAGTGACCAGCTGCTCTGCATCAGTTGTGGCCCGTGCATAACTTAAGCCGGTGATTTCCGGTGGGAACCACCGGCACTCAATTTTGGAGACCGCCACTTTTCCCTATCGGACATTTCCTGAGAGCAAGAGATGGAAAATGCACAAAGGAGAAAGAAGGAGATAGAGAAAGACTGGGAAAACAGTCACAACGGGAGAAAGCAGGAACCGACCGAAGGGAGATAAAGGGGCAGGAGGTGTGTGGTAGTCGATTAAAGAGGTATGAGGTGACTTCCAGACTATTCAGCCTTGGTATTCAGAGCTCCGGTGCCGGCTGCTGAGCAGAGTTCTAGGCACCGGCATTCATTCTTCTTCAAATTAAGCACTGGCTGTGACTTGATGTTGAGCCTCTACTTGGTTTAATCATTGCCCCATATTTTGAAAGGCCGTTTTAATTTCCATTACATCGCTCCTGATCTTGTTTCTTAATTTCATTAGGCAATGCTGAAAGGTGTTCTCAAAGTCTATTTTCATCTCTGCCAAGCATACTTTCAGGTCCTACTTCGTCAGCACACTTTGCTTAGATGCCATCTTTTCTGTGGTTCTTTGGGTGTGGTTAAGCTCTCTGCAGAAACGCAGGAAAAATCTGGTATTACGGGTGGACATAGCATTTACCAATTATTATATGGCGTGACTGTTAAGTATCCCCACTCCTCTTTAGTGTAAGAGGCAGCTGGCAATGCTACACAAGTTCTCGTTTAATCTCCCCTGCAGCTGGGATGCATCCCAGACCATAACAGATCCCTACAGCCTCTGATTGCTGTGGCCACTTCCACAGCAACCCAACGCATGTCTATGGCTCCTCCTTGGCTGACTTTTTCCCAGTCGGGGTGTGGAGCAACAGGGGGCTAAACCTTCTCTATCGCCATCGTGGCAGAAGGTATACATTTGCATTTTGTGGATGAATGCACCCTGATCACAGCAATGAGCAACAGTGTACTCCTTGGCTGATGCAGCAAGAGATGATGGATCAACCTGCTCCCTTCCAACGAAACCCTCTTCAATAGGTTGGTTTTCTGGCGTATGCGCCACTACACCAAAACGTAAGAAGAAAACACAATGGTAAAATCATTTAAAACTGAAGACAGATGGCAGACATTTTTGAGTACCATTACAAAAATCTTTACACATTCACCAACAAAGCAAACAACAAAAAATATCAAACTATATTTAGGGAAAAAGATGGCTAACAAAAGTCAATCACAGAACAGGAACTATAATAATTACAGTAATTAAAGACTTGAGAGACGGAAAATCACCATGGTACGATGTCTTAACAGCCTTTTTTCATATGCAATTTCTTTGAGAAATTGCTGGTGGGACCTCCAAAAGAGAAGGATGATGATTGGGGGTGGGGAGCAAGAGACTAGCAGTCAGTGGTGGGGGAGCAATCAATGCTGGAGCGAGGGATGGAGAAAGCAATAGATGAGCTGAGGGGGCGGGAGGCAAGAGCAGCATAAAAAGCTAGGAGCTTAGATTTTATGGGGAACCAGCACAGGAGAGCAGGTAAACACATGAACTTCTATTAAGAGCTAATCTAAAGAACAAGTAGTTCCTTGAATGTTAGCAGTGGAAAGATACAAGCCATCCCATCAAACGATGTTAAAGAAAATAGGCTTCAAGGGATGGAGAAAAACAAAAAAAGGAAGGAAAGACAGTAAATAAGAAGCAAGCAAATGAGATTGACAAGAAAGCCAACCACTGGAAAGCAAACCCAAAGCCCAGTATTGATAATGTCCGCAAGTCTTCAACAACAGACAGCTATAAACTATCTGTAGAAAGATCTCAAAGTGGGAGGCCCAGAGACTCTCTATTGTCGCAATGTATGAAGGAGAATAAAGAGTGTTTTCATCAGAGTTGTCCCCCCTTGGGAAGAAAGCGTGAGAAGGCATATGGAGAAGGTGAATGTCACATTTCCTACAGTATACAAGGGATAACAATGATACACTCTATAATATCACTTCGTAAGTTGATTAAGAGCAAATTTGAGAAATGTAACTATTCAAATGTGTCAGTCTTTGGAAAAAAGGCAATATTTCCAAAACAAAGTGAATAAAATGCATTTGATGCCACTAGAAGAACAAAAAGGGATAATATAATTAATTTCAAACTGTGTGTTGGTGTGGGCTAGAGTAGAGTGGCATATGGCGTAGAGTGGCGTATGGTGTAGAGCAGAGTGGCATACAGCAGCGTGGCGTATAGCGTGGCATACAGCAGAATAGAGCAGAGGAGCGGGGCAGAGTGGAGCAGAGGGGAGCGGAGCAGAGCGGAGCGGAGCAGAGAGGAGCAGAGTGGAGCGGAGCAGAGGGGAGCGGAGCAGAGCGGAGCGGAGCGGAGCAGAGGGGAGCAGAGGGGAGCAGAGCGGAGCAGAGGGGAGCAGAGGGGAGCGGAGCGGGAGTGGAGCGGAGCGGTGTAGAACGAAGGCGAGCAGCGTAGATTGGAGCAGCATAGAAAGGAGTGGCGTGGAGCGGCGCAGAGTGCCATACACTGGCACTGTGAGGAGTGGAGCGGGGTATAGTGCCATACACTGGCACGGAGTAGCACGGCACAGAGCAGGGAAGAAATGGCAGAGCGACGAAGAAAGAGCAAGGAGGCTAAGAAAAAGCAGAGCAGGGCGGCTAAGAAAGAGCAGAGCAGGGCAGCTAAGAAAGAGCAGAGCAGGGCAGCTAAGAAAGAGCAGAGCAGGGCAGCTAAGAAAGAGCAGAGCAGGGCAGCTAAGAAAGGGCAGAGCAGGGCAGCTAAGAAAGGGCAGAGCAGGGCAGCTAACAAAGAGCAGAGCAGGGCAGCTAACAAAGAGCAGAGCAGGGCAGCTAACAAAGAGCAGAGCAGGGCAGCTAACAAAGAGCAGAGCAGGGCAGCTAACAAAGAGCAGAGCAGGGCAGCTAACAGAGCAGGGCAGGGCAGCTAACAGAGCAGGGCAGGGCAGCTAACAGAGCAGGGCAGGGCAGCTAACAGAGCAGGGCAGGGCAGCTAACAGAGCAGGGCAGGGCAGCTAACAGAGCAGGGCAGGGCAGCTAACAGAGCAGGGCAGGGCAGCTAACAGAGCAGGGCAGGGCAGCTAACAGAGCAGGGCAGGGCAGCTAACAGACAGGGCAGGGCAGCTAACAGAGCAGGGCAGGGCAGCTAACAGAGCAGGGCAGGCCAGCTAACAGAGCTGGGCAGGGCAGCTAACAGAGCAGGGCAGGGCAGCTAACAGAGCAGGGCAGGGCAGCTAACAGAGCAGGGCAGGGCAGCTAACAGAGCAGGGCAGGGCAGCTAACAGAGCAGGGCAGGGCAGCTAACAGAGCAGGGCAGGGCAGCTAACAGAGCAGGGCAGGGCAGCTAACAGAGCAGGGCAGGGCAGCTAACAGAGCAGGGCAGGGCAGCTAACAGAGCAGGGCAGGGCAGCTAACAAAGAGCAGAGCAGGGCAGCTAACAAAGAGCAGAGCAGGGCAGCTAACAAAGAGCAGAGCAGGGCAGCTAACAAAGGGCAGAGCAGCTAACAGAGCAGGGCAGGGCAGCTAACAGGGCAGGGCAGCTAACAGAGCAGGGCAGGGCAGCTAAGAAAGAGCAGGGCAGCGCAGCTAAGAAAGAGCAGGGCAGCGAAGAAAGAGCAGAGCAGGGCAGCGAAGAAAGAGCAGAGCAGGGCAGCGAAGAAAGAGCAGAGCAGGGCAGCGAAGAAAGAGCAGGGCAGCGAAGAAAGAGCAGAGCAGGGCAGCGAAGAAAGAGCAGAGCAGGGCAGCGAAGAAAGAGCAGAGCAGGGCAGCGAAGAAAGAGCAGAGCAGGGCAGCGAAGAAAGAGCAGAGCAGGGCAGCGAAGAAAGAGCAGAGCAGGGCAGCGAAGAAAGAGCAGAGCAGGGCAGCGAAGAAAGAGCAGAGCAGCGAAGAAAGAGCAGAGCAGGGAAGAAAGAGCAGAGCAGGGCAGCGAAGAAAGAGCAGAGCAGGGCAGCGAAGAAAGAGCAGAGCAGAGGAGGGCGGAGAAGAAAGAGCAGAGGAGGGCGGCGAAGAAAGAGCAGAGGAGGGCGGAGAAGAAAGAGCAGAGGAGGGCGGAGAAGAAAGAGCAGAGGAGGGCGGCGAAGAACGAGCAGAGGAGGGCGGCGAAGAAAGAGCAGAGGAGGGCGGCGAAGAAAGAGCAGAGGAGGGCGGCGAAGAAAGAGCAGGGCGGCGAAGAAAGAGCAGGGCGGCGAAGAAAGAGCAGGGCGGCGAAGAAAGAGCAGGGCGGCGAAGAAAGAGCAGGGCGGCGAAGAAAGAGCAGGGCGGCGAAGAAAGAGCAGGGCAGGGCAGCTAACGCAGAGCAGGGCAGCTAACAAAGAGCAGAGCAGGGCAGCTAACAAAGAGCAGAGCAGGGCAGCTAACAAAGGGCAGAGCAGCTAACAGAGCAGGGCAGGGCAGCTAACAGGGCAGGGCAGCTAACAGGGCAGGGCAGCTAAGAAAGAGCAGGGCAGCGCAGCTAAGAAAGAGCAGGGCAGCGAAGAAAGAGCAGAGCAGGGCAGCGAAGAAAGAGCAGAGCAGGGCAGCGAAGAAAGAGCAGAGCAGGGCAGCGAAGAAAGAGCAGAGCAGGGCAGCGAAGAAAGAGCAGAGCAGGGCAGCGAAGAAAGAGCAGAGCAGGGCAGCGAAGAAAGAGCAGAGCAGGGCAGCGAAGAAAGAGCAGAGCAGGGCAGCGAAGAAAGAGCAGAGCAGAGGAGGGCGGAGAAGAAAGAGCAGAGGAGGGCGGCGAAGAAAGAGCAGAGGAGGGCGGCGAAGAACGAGCAGAGGAGGGCGGCGAAGAAAGAGCAGAGGAGGGCGGCAAAGAAAGAGCAGAGGAGGGCGGCGAAGAAAGAGCAGGGCGGCGAAGAAAGAGCAGGGCGGCGAAGAAAGAGCAGGGCGGCGAAGAAAGAGCAGGGCGGCGAAGAAAGAGCAGGGCGGCGAAGAAACAGAAGAGCGGCAAAGAAACAGAAGAGCGGCAAAGAAACAGAAGAGCGGCAAAGAAACAGCAGAGCGGCAAAGAAACAGCAGAGCGGCAAAGAAACAGCAGAGCGGCAAAGAAACAGCAGAGCGGCAAAGAAACAGCAGAGCGGCAAAGAAACAGCAGAGCGGCAAAGAAACAGCAGAGCGGCAAAGAAACAGCAGAGCGGCAAAGAAACAGCAGAGCGGCAAAGAAACAGCAGAGCGGCAAAGAAACAGCAGAGCGGCAAAGAAACAGCAGAGCGGCAAAGAAACAGCAGAGCGGCAAAGAAACAGCAGAGCGGCAAAGAAACAGCAGAGCGGCAAAGAAACAGCAGAGCGGCGCAGAGCAGGAAACAGCGGCGCAGAGTAGAATGGAGTGGTGTAGAGTAGTACAGTTGTGAGTTTAATTAGCTTAAGTGTCAATATAGACGGCATATATGGTGGAAGCAACATAAATAAGAAGCTGCATGCCTGTGTAAAAAGTACGAAAGCACATTGCATGTCCAGGAATAATACTGAACCGCTTATAAAACAAATAGAGCATTGCAAAAATACGAGGAAGAACATATGTACCTGGGCCATGCTCCAGGGAAGAGCTAACACAAGAAAGGAAGTGAAACCTACAGGAGCTCAGCAAAGGAAAGATTTTAAAGGAGAGTGACAACGAGAACAAATAATGGTACACTGTGGGTGGGTTGCAAGCCCACTGAATAGTAAACAATATGTCTCACAGCAAAGCACATGCGCTGTGTAGGCAAGACCTAAAAAAAACTACTACTCGATATACATTATATATTATACATTGTATTGTACAGGGGGAAATACCAAGAGTGTTGGCACTAATCACATTTTCTGACATTCTACATCTATAATTATATTAATGATAATATCTTACATAGCAAACAATACAAATTCAATTGCTTTTTGGCACTTAATACGGTGTAAATTTCTACCCAATTCAATGGTGTTCATATTATCAAACTCCTAAGGCAGAAAGTTTGAATTAGCCCTCCAATGATTCAAACTAATAACTTGCTGGTTAAATACAGAGGTTATTTGCTGATGCATCATTTTTCAGTTTTGGAACTTATGGTTTCTAGACTACATGAGGATCTCTTCAATAAACACTACTGAGCTCGGTGACCAAGATTCAAAACGTGCATGCAGAGGTATACTTTCCCATCAGATTTCTTACTATTACTATAGCTTGGTACCTGTACATGCAGGATACACAGTTCTATGCAGCCAGTGCCTTAGCCCACCTTATGTCTATTTTACCAGCTGACACACTAGTCCAGCTGATGCAGTCGGTGAAATACCCGAGAGTATTAAGGTTCCTACTGTCGTATTCTGAAGCAACCCGATAGTCACTAGTTAAAATCTTGATGTCACCAATTTAGCCTTTCATCTTTCTAAGGTTGTTAAAATGAGTACCTTTGATTTGGATAATAACCAACAAGTAGCTAGTTAAAAAGCTAACAAGCATCTGTGTGACCATGTATGTATATATTATGTGTGTTCCAAGGGTGAAACGGGTACAGCACAGTTGTGTCACTTGAATGCGAGTGGGGCATAAGGTCTGTATTTTGCATTAAACAAAGGCGGTGATCAGATACTGCATTTCAACCCCTGAAGCCCCTTTATTCTCAGCATCACAACTATCAAAACCCAAAACAAAGATATTTCCCCATAACCATTAACTACTCTGATAGTGGAAGAAACAACTGAGGAGGAAGGGAGAGTTACAGACTGCCCCAGAAATGTGAAGTGTGACTAAGGGAATAAACAGCATGGTAAGATTCAGGAAATGGTATACAGTGCACAGATAATTTACTACATCAGACACTAGGACACAAGGGAAGGGGGGGGGGGGGAAGACAGTTTATGTAGAGAACAACATTTATATTGGTAATGTGATTGTAATTATTTAAGTTATATAATATGCGTCAATAGAAATACTCTTGTAAAATGCAATAAATTACGATGTTTATGTGAAAAACCAATAAAGTGTTTTTAAAAAAAAAAACATTAACTACTCTGTAATTATGTGGTCACTTACCTAGGGGCTCTAGTAAATCACTTTGCATTAGAGCAACGGGCAGATTTCACAACTGGAAAGTTCACTGCCCAGAGGAGCAGAGAGGGGGCCCTTGAAGTGAGCAGGATACTGAGCATGGATGAATGGGGATTAGGAGTGGCTGACAGCACAATTCACCTCACTTACCACGCACAACGCAACTTGTCGCCAAAGTTCCAATAGTGAAAAAGAAACAGATGTAAATAGAAGCAGGCAAAAGTCCACATGCAACAATACAACTATGTTGAGGGGGATTTATCCATTTATCCTGCATTTTCTAACGTACAAACGATTTATTTTCTTCGTCCTACACACTTTTGTCACAAGGCGCGAGGGGGGGAGGGCGGTGGAACTAACGGAGGTGCTGTGCTTTAATAGATGCTCCTGAGATTAGGGTCCCAAGCCATGAAGGGTAAAATCATTCTTCTCCAGTTACCACCCATTCAACACTGATTATTGTATCCATCTCGGTATGGCCTGCACCTGTATGCAATGTGTTTCGAAGAAAGTTTATGTAGCATAGTTTTTAAGTCACATGGATCATTCGTTTTTGCCACTGGCTTCTCCTCTTGTCGATAAGACAACTCAGTGGACTAATGCATTCACTGTAGAGTTCAATGTGTAAAACGGACAACCACGGGGTCAAATGGTCGATGCAATGAGCATCTTTGAGCTGGTTATTAAATACTGCCAGTTATCAGTGCCTACAGATTAAACAAATTGTGAACTGTGCTAATTATTAGACGCAACATTTGACAACACATATACCTTCACCAAGGATGCCTTTACAACGCAAATGTAAGAATTTTTCAGTTAAGTAATAAGCCTATATCATATCTATTTTAATATATATATATATATATATATATACACACACACACACACACACACACACACACACACTCATATATATATATTCACTGAAAAAACCATAGGTTTCAGGCACGTTATAGTTAGAAATTAGCATTTAAAAAACCTTACAAATTCACTGAAAAAACCATAGGTTTTAGGGACAGTTATAGTTAGTTGGACATTGCACTCGTACAAAACCCGTGAAATTCCCCGTTATAGTTAGTTCAGCTAACTATAACTCGCGCCCTCAATGCACTGCTGATGACGTCCCATATTACATCACTCATGACATGGTCAGTGACATCACTGATGACATCACTGATGACATCTCAAATGACATCACGATGACATCATGATGACATCATCCAGTGACTGTTTCTGTAAAGTTTAAATATTTTTAATATATATAGGGAAAGGCGTATTGAAGAATGAGTGGGTGTATAAGTGTCTGTATGGATGATTTAGTAGGTGCGTGACTAACTCTATAAGTGAGTGATTAAACGTATCTTACTGAATGCATGGGTTAGTGACTAAACTGGGTGAATGTCTGTATCCGTCTGTCTGTTGCTGTGTAAGTGGCTGCATGGGTTTGTGAATAGCTACATGAGTGTCTATAAGAGTTATTGATTTGTTGTCTGAGTATCTGTATGGGTGCCTGAGTGTTTGTGTGGGTGGGGTGTGTGTGACTCTGTGCATAGATGTGTGAGTGGGTGATTCACTGGGTGGATGGTTTCAAGAGTGCATCTGTGATAGACTGTATGGGTGGGTAAGTGTGTGTAAGAGTGTGTTAGTGAGTGAATGTATGTCCCAGTGGTACATGTGTGAGTAACTACATATGTGAAAGGCAGTATATATGTGTGTTGGAGTATATAAATAGCTATAAGCGAGAGTGAGTGATTGTGATAGTGGCTGTATGGATGAGTATGTGCTTGTATCAGTGATTGTATAAGAGCGTATGAATGTGCTAGTATTTGTATGAGTAAGTGAGCTGGTGTGTGTATAACTGTATAGGTGAGTAAATGGCAGTGTGTTTAATTATTTGCATGACTGACTAGGTGTGTGAGTACCTCTATGGATGAGTGGCGGTGTTTGAGTGTCTATATAGGAGTATGAGTGCATATGATAGTCCTGTACTGAATGACCGTAAGTATGAGTGACTGTACGGGTGAGTGAGTGGATGTGTGTGTGTAGACCTAAGAATCAGTGAGTGGGTATGTAGTTATTGGTGTTGGAGTGTCTATGGTTTTGCGAATGGCAGTCTGTAATTTAGAGTGAGTGTATCAAAGGTTATATTAGGGTGTGAGGAGGTGCATCAGATTATCACGTGGATGATGTCATCAGTGATGTCATCAGTGATGTCATTTGAGATGTCATCAGTGATGTCATCAGTGATGTCACTGACCATGTCATGAGTGATGTAATATGTGACGTCATCAGCAGTGCATTGCGGGGGCGCGAGTTATAGTTAGCTGAACTAACTATAACGGGGGAATTTCACGGGTTTTGTACGAGTGCAATGTCCAACTAACTATAACTGTCCCTAAAACCTATGGTTTTTTCAGTTAATTTGTAAGGTTTTTTTAAATGCTAATTTCTAACTATAACGTGTCTGAAACCTATGGTTTTTTCAGTGAATTTCAAAGGTTTTTTAAATGCTAATTCCTAACTATAACATGTCTGAAACCTATGGTTTTTTTCAGTGAATTTCAAAGGTTTTGTAAATGACAATTTTTAAATGTATTAATTGTTATATTTATTTTTTTGATACTGATTTACTACATTTTTTTTAACTATTTATTTTTACATATTTTGTTTTTTAAATTACATTGTAATTACATTATACATTACATTACAAAATATACTTTCTCAGAATGAATTACTTTAGTTTAAATACTTTGCAAATAGGCAATAGACTTTTGTACAGTAGTTACAGTTGTTGCAATGGGCAACACAATTTCAAACACAATGCAACATTGAGCTCAATGTGAATTTCTAGTTAAATGCAATTAGTTACTTTATGGATTACTTTTCTAACCACAGGACTGGATCCTAGATTCAGTCCTGGGACATCTCCTGTAAACAGTTGAGTAAAAGCGTTTTGGTTACAGTAGTGATTTTTAAGAAATATTATTGTATTTTAAAAGTTGACAGAAACTTTTTCACATAGAATCACCAATGTTATCCTATGGGAGGAAATTCACTTAGCAGGTAAGTAGTGTTATCGTTACTTTTTCTTACTCAGTGTTGGATCCTGGATCCAGCACTGGTGCATCTCCTGTAAACAGTTGAAAGAATGCGTTTAAGTCATACAGGCGATTTTTAAGGAATATTTGTAGTTTGTGAAAATCGACACTTTGAAACTTTTCTGCTGAAAACCAGACAATGGATTCCAATGGAAGGAAATACAAGTTACTGGTAAGTACGGTTAGAATTACTTTTCAGGATCAGTACTGGGCTCAAAGATGCAGCACTGAGGTCTCTCCTGATAACAGGTGAGTAAATCGGAATTCGTAGTTCGGCTGATTTTAGAGGAATATTTGCACAATGGTGAAGGAAGGGGTGGGGCCTGAAGTGACATGTCTGCAAACACGCCCTGTGGCGCGTTTTAAGTTGGAGAATTAATTCCTCCTCAATCCCGAGGGTCCCTAGGGGCCAACTGGCCCACCAGATACCTCCAGTATGCGCCAGAGAGCTGCGCTGCAGAGAGGTGTTCAGAGGCCACGCCCCTTTTTACAACACTCTGCAACGCAGCTCCGTGGCGCTTACTGGAGGTACCTGGTGGGCTAGTTGGCCCCAGGGACCCTCAGGATTGAAGAGGATTTAATTCCCCATCTTAAAACGCGCCACGGGGCCTGTTTGCACACATGTCACCTGAAGCCACGCCCCTCCTTCACCACTGTGCAAACGCGCCCTGTGGCGCGTTTTAAGTTGGGGGATTAAGTCCCCTTGAATACTGAGGGTCCCTGGAGTCCAACTAGCCCACCATGTACCTCCAAAAGCGCCACAGAGCTGCGTTGCAGAGAGGTGTAAAAGGGAGTGTGGCCTCTGTACACCTCTCTGCAACGCAGCCCCTGGCGCATACCGGAGGTTCCTGGTGGGCTAGTTGGCCCCCAGGGACCCCCAGTATTCAAGGGGAATTACTTCCCTTCTTAAAACGCGCCAGGGGCGCGTTTGCAGACTGCTGCAGGGAGGGGGCGGGGCCTCCGGCACGATACCGGTCTCTTTTTTTTTTTTTGCTTTTTTCTGCCCAGGGGGTCCTTGTGGGACCCCCTGAGCAGACCTAGGGGGTCAGGGTGTTTCTACCCTGCCCCCTTTTTGCGTTTTGCGCACTTGTTTTACTGCTTTCTTGTTCCTCGGTTTTACCGAGGAACAAGATGGCTGCCAACACTTCCTGGTTTGGAGTGTTGACAGCCAATTAGCATGCAGCTCGTGGTCGGGAGGGTGCGCGGATCCACCGCGGCTATAGAGATCGAAACTTTTATTTTGGATTTTCTCAGCAACTACTTAACGGATTTACACCATTTTTAAAAAGGATGCTTTCTGAACCAAGCACTACCTTTTTGCCAAATTTAGTGTAATTCCGTTCAGCAGTTTTTGCTGTAGCCTTGCATAAAGTTTCCTATGGGAAATTGATTTTTTCACTCTTATTTTTTGAATTTCTCCGCAACTACTGAACGGATTTATACCATTTAAAAAAAGGTCGCTTTCTGAACCAAGCGCTACCTTTTGCCAAATTTGGTGTAATTCCGTTCAGCAGTTCGGGCTGTAGCCGTGGCTAAAATTTCCTATGGGAATTAACATGGAGAAAACACGTTTTGGGACCCCCTTTTTCTCGGCCCTCGCTTGATGAATCACCCCGAAACTTTCAAGACAGGAGCGGACCGGAGCGCCCCACTAGTTTTGAAAATTTCGCGATGATTCGTCAAACGACGCCAAAGTTATTGGGAATAGAATGTTACGGATTTCCTATGGATAATAGGTCCTAACTATAACTATCTACTGGCGACCGCCAGTAGATAATATATATAAATATTGATGCATAAAATTGAATCATCATTTTACGTTAGCCAAATCGATATATGAATATGCAATATTTATCATGGCAATATTATATGAGGCGAATTCATTTATAAAGTTGTGTCAAAAGAATAGCAAAGAACGCTATATTGACTAGACCATCATGGCGCCCAGATTCAAGGGTTGTATTGGTATAATAGTCCTCTTTTTATGACCATGCTAAATGTCTTTTTTAAACACTGCTGCGGCGCGTACGTTAGTAACACCGACGAAGGCGCTACGCCGAAACGAGTTTGTTTTGTTGCTTTAGCAATAAAGTTTCCTGCAACGATCCCCCGTGAGTGCTGGCTTCTGTTCAGATAATAGCAACATTGGAGCTTCACAATACATATATACATATATATATACATACACACATGTATATATATATTTGGGCAGGGGCGTTTTTAGGGTGGGTAGGAGTATTTGGGTGGCAAGGGCATTTTTAGGGTTTAGGGTGAGTAAGGGTATTTGGGTGGCAAGGGTATTTGTAGGGTGGGTAGAGGTATTTGTGCAGAGAGGACATTTTTAGGGTTTAGGGAGGGTAAGGGTACTTGGACAGCAAGAGTATTTTTAGGGTTTAAGGTGGGGAGGGGGATTTGGGTGGCAAGGATATCTTTAGGGTTTAGGGTGAGAACGGTTATTTGGGGGCAAGGGTATTTTTTGGGTTTAAGGTGGGTAGAGTTATTTGGGTGACAAAGGTATTTTTAGGGTTTAGGGTGGGTGGGGGTATTTGGGTGGCAAGGGAATTTTTAGGGTGGATGTGGAATCTGGGCAGTAAGGGTATTTTTAGGGTTTAGGGAGGGTAAGCATATTTGGGTGAAAAGAGTATTTTTAGGGTTTAAGGTGGGTAGAGTTATTTGGTTGGCAAAGGTATTTTTAGGGTTTAGGGTGCGTATGGGGTATTTGGGCAGCAGGGGTATTTTTAGGGTGGGTAGGGGTATTTGAGTGGCAAGGGTATTTTTAGGGTTTAGGGTGGGTAGGGGTAATTGGGTGGCAACAATATTTTTAGGGTTTAGGGGTTATCGATCAGTAGATAATATATACACACATTTGAGTTGTAAAGGCATGCGTGGTAAAATTCTGCATGGTAAAGTCATGCGTTGTAAAGACATATGCGTTGTTAAGCCCGCCTTGTAAAGGCATGCATGGTAATGGCATGCACAGTTACATCATACATCCGCATACCATGCCAGGCACAGATACAAGACTGTCGAGAGGCCGACCGCCTGAAAGCCGCCGATCAGTGATCTTTCCTACCGTAGTCCAGCACAAAGGACTTTCAAGAATTCAAAAGAAAGATTAACTGGCCAATGAACTCAGTGCTCCATGGAAGAACGAAGGCATCACGATTTTTTACTGCTGTTTTTGAGACACAGCCGCCGCGATGGAAGGGGAACAGGAAGTGGGGTGAGGAGGGCGAAGAGAAGCACACGGATGTGACGTGAGCGAGCAGCATGGTCAAGGGAGAGAAATCACAGACGAGAGTGAGCAACATGGACGGTAAAGGGAGAGAGAAGCCCACAAGCAAGAGAGAGCAACAGTGAGCAAATGGGGAAAAAAGCGCATGGAATCAGGGGTGTAACAAAGCCCATGTGGCACAGGTCCCTCCCCTCAAGGGGCCTCAACCCTTCAAGAGGCCCACACTCAAACCTAGGCCAATGAATATCTGTGAGATATGAGATACTAGTGCCCCTCATCACATTCTACAGGGTGGAGGGGGCACCATTTTGCGTTACACCACTGTATGGAAGAGAACACGGAGCACTCCTGAAGAAGCACATGAGGGAGACAGCTGGGAAGCGCATGCATTCTCATGGCGAGCTTAAGCAAATTTTAAAAAAAGGCCAGCGTCTGAAAAGTAGGTAGTGGAAGAACACAAAGTAATAAGGCCATACTACTGGGTAGGAGGGACAAACACTAGAAGAGGAACGAAAATCCACTCAAGCTAATGGATAAAAAGCAAGCAATTGAGAGCGACAATAAAGTCAAACAGAAAGGTGACAATATGTGCTTTGACAAAGCTAGTAGGCAAGACCTAAAAATAACGGCAAAAACAAAGAAACAACAGTAGTCACCCCAAACCAGAGAAAAACACAAGATTAGTATAAAAAAAAACTAAAGGCCCACATCGCAAATACAAAATATATGCAACAATGATTGCTAGATGTGAATTAATTCTAATCCTACTGCACTCATCCAAAGAAGGCTTTGTCAAATGCAAACAAACGCATCTTAAGGCACTTACTGCTTTATTTCCCCATATCAATTGAAGTAACAGACACTGAAAAGGCATTCAACAATGAATCAAGGAAAATCGTCAATTGTTTTTTTACAATTATTTGTATTTGAATCTATCAGAGAATTGGTAACCAACTTTACCACACCTCATTTGAAATCTGCGTCACCCATGTGAATTCCACTGTCGTCGAAGGGTGTAGATACCCTTACGGGCCCAAGTCTTTTTCAAATAAGGAATGCGAAACCATATAATGCTCCTTTCAAAACGAGGGTCTCTTAACACCGGTCTACAACTGGAAAATGGTGGATTAGGTCTTTCCGATGGAAATAGCATAACAATTGAGGAAATACACTTCTCATTAGGAAAAGGAAACCATATTACAAGTCTCAAATTTTGTTTAAGATGAACAAAGTTCCTTCTTTTTTAATGCAAAGTGTTATCTCAATGTTCTCTAATGCCCCAAGAACAAATATTCTTGATGCAGATTCACGCCTCAAGGACTAGGACTTCATTACAGCTGATGACTACATTTATGGTGCTGCTTTAATAAAGGAAGGCAGCACCCCAAGTAGCAAATCCCTTGGAAGTTGCCTTAATGGACAATATAGCAGAATCAAATGGCAAGTTAAATTAGGAGGGGATCAAGTATGTAAAAAAAACCTTGAGCTTCTTTCTTTGGAAGCTTTTGAGCTGGGTCTCTGTCAAACCCCTTGAGAATGGTGACCTTTAGTACATTATACACTGATTGCCATCCTTTCACTCCTTGTCATACCCTTATGAGCGAGAGTGTGGATTTTTAACTCTGAGGAGATGTAGGTTTGATGTCCTTCCCAATACGGTCTATCAAGACAACTTTGTAAGTGTATACAACCTAGTGTAAGGTTCTAAACCATTGCATAAATGAACGGTTAATTAAGCTTAATTGTAAAAGGATGATAAACCCTCACCCAAATATTTTGGTTGGCTTCATCACTGGGTTCTCCTTCTAGCTCTTTGCAGTATCCTTTCTTAGAAGGACTTGTTGTGTAATATATTGTGCAGTGGAGAAAGAAGTTAAACAAGCATTGGCATAGCCAATAGGTCTCGCCTTTGGGACCTTACAAGTGCTTAGCCAGAGCTATTGGCTTGTTTTTAAGCTATGTGACCCAACCGGTGCCTAAGAAGAAAAGAGAGCGTTTGATGTACCCAACGATTGGAGATCTTGTAAGTGTGGATTAAAACGATACAAAGACCTTAATGTTTCAGTAAAATGTGTGGTGTTTTCAATTTATCAACTTTAGAAGGCTGAGGGACTGAGATGGTGCAAATAGCAATGTACGCAACGTTTGGCTGAAGCAAAGTACTGTGTTTTCATTGTGTAGTTTAAAAGAATTTAATAACCACCCTTTCAAATTTCCAGCACCCATGTGCTGTGCCTGTTTTAACATATTGCTTTCACCATAAACTTCTGTTTGTTAAGGTCCTGCAATGCACACTAGTGGGCATTTTGCGAAAGCATGTTGTTGCTGAAAACGGGAACTTTGAAACATATTACTGCTGGCCAAAGACAGAGGAGACAATGTGTTCTAGCCGCAGACCACAATACCGCACCAGGCCAATCACCGGGAAGTGCCCTGAATATCACCTGTTTGCAGCACGTGGGTCCGCTCAATTAGGAGATGCGAGAGTGCTGTGTTTATGCTGTGCTGGCGCCGGCTGAGCTCATGGCTGACAACAGTTTGCAGTAATGACCCACGGTACTCTGCGCACCTGCGGGGCTGCGCCTCTCGGTGGCTCAGACAGGTTTATTAGATTCTGTTTCCGACAGGCTCTGATCAACTTCCACGTTAAAGATGTTACTTATGTGCAGCGTGTACAGAAATACTGAAAGCAATCGGGCTTTTAAGAGAAGGCAAAGCCCAAATGATGCAAAATGAACCGTCCTCTTGAGTCACAGAACTGTGCTGCCAGCGAGTGGGCAGTACCCTAAGGCTATTGGGGGAAGGGGGAGCGGGTTGCCAAGCTCGAGTTGCTTTGGAAAACCAGTTACCAGCCAGTTCTAACATTCCCTGACTCAGCTGAGGGACTACCAGTCTAGATTAATCACATTTACAGTGTGTTTTATACAGCACTCGCTGTCAATCCTCCAGCCCTGTGCCTCTGTAATCCTTAAGTGTCAATAGGAAGAGAGGAAAAAAACCATAAAATAAACACAATTGTTGAAGGATGAACACAGCTTGGTAGTGGCCATAGGAGAAAATCCGAACAGACCCGTCAGAAATGGTGTCTTTGGTATATGTGTGTGTTTTCACAACAAATACAACAAGCATTTGCAAAAAAGCATGGCGTGTTGTGTTTAAATAGTAACCTTGATCCACGACGAGGAATGCAGCTGCCACCCTGCGTGCCGCTGCTCGCTCCCGAGAGCAAAACGCCGTAGGAGTGAACATTAAAAAAGAGGTGGAACATGCACCCGCCTTTAGCCATTTGTGTGCTTTCATTATTGAAAGACACACGCAAAAGCCAATCCTATGTGTGGGAGGAGTCAGACCCACACGGAGTAAACACAAAAAGCCTCGCAGAGGAGCGCATGCGCGCTGCTAGGCTCGACCTAAAAATCAGTATGTATGGGTACCAAAAACGGTGTGTGAAACACATTGTGAGGAGGGTTTGCAACCTGTATGGTATTAATATTTGTGCTACTCCCTTGTCAACAAATCTAAAAACAATGTCTATAGTTTACGGTTATCAGGTCACTGAAGTTGACATGTTTCAGCATCATTTAAGATGTGGACTTTTCATCAGGGCAAGTTTCTAGGCACAAAAAAGGATACATATACAAAAATAAATGTTGTTCTGGAGCGTTGACACTGCTCCAGAGAATAAAAATATTTTGGTTAACTGAAAATTGCTATCCTTTTTTGTTACCGATACTGGTTAGGGTCTGTAGGAGACGATGGTGTCTAATTGTGCCCATCTCATTATCATATCAACAAACACTCCATGTTCATGGGGTTGTGGTGTTCTCAATATAGTTATATAAAAAGTGCCTTGGGTCTCCAAACCCTTCCAGTTCCTAGATACATTTAGCTTGTGTGCACTTGCAGGGATCAAGCTACATTTCAGTGAGTCTCTAGTAGATAGTAGGTGATTCCATTTGATGAATGGATGTGTTACCTGTTTCTACAAAGAATCTCACCTACTAGCATGTGTCCTTAAGTATATACAATTTTGTGAACTTTTAGGAAAGCTTTGTTGTGACTTGCCATACCAAATATTGACTCCAGTAGATAAAGTTTGATCAAAACGCAGAGTAACATACAGTGTTTGTTAGATACACAGGGAGAGATTCTAGAGGATCTCTGGCCTCACAGTTTGAACGAGATGTGGGTTACAAAAGTATGGGCTTGTTCTCTTACCTATAGCGCCAAGAGCTCCAGATTGCTCCACCGGTGAAGTTATAAAGACATGTAGAAAGTGGGGTTGTTTTAGATCTATTCTGGCTGATGTAATTCTCATTTTTCGGAAAACATAGTGGCGCAGTCAAGACCAGCATGGGGCAGACTCAGTGGTGGAGCACATACTCTTATCTACATAGACCGTGTACTGAAGGAGAATGTAGTAATGTGGCAGAGGCTCAGATGATAAAGGTGCTGCAACATTCTTGCAGGAAATGCAGTAGAGGGCACACTGTACATCAGACATCCTATTTTTGCATAAAATGGAATCTGTTTATGAAAGAAGCCCATGTCTAATTTTGTCAATGGTAAAATACATGTTGTGCAGTCATATCACTTCCCTAACTAGAGATCTTTATGTTGAGAATTATGTAGTTAGATGGACCAGACTATTATTGTATTTTACATAGTATTCACAAGTTCGTGTTCGCATGCATGTGCTACTATGATATAATCTCTCCAGTGTTACGAAAGTGGAGATGGATGTTGAGCAGAATTATCTATGAATATGCAAAAACAAAAACAATATTGTATAAGTTAACTCAATAGACATTAGGTGACTCTGCACATGGTTTATGCCCCGTCAACATATATCAAGATTTCAGATGTTAGCGAGCATTAAAGACAATTGCTAACCCAGGAAAATAAAGCAATTGAAAGATGAATTGTTATTCTACCAACAGATTACACAATTTATTTTTATGGATGAAGGTTTCAGAAAAAAGAATACCCAAAAAGCACAATTTTGTTACTCTTACTTTCTTTGTTTTCCAGTTGTTGTTTCTTCTTCTTTTTGTCAACATAAATTGGTCTCTTCTTTGGCACAGAATCATCTTTGGATGGCACTTCAACACCTGCATAAGTGATAAAAGCAAAGAGATCCAAAACTAGCTCTCAGGATTTATCCATTACAACTGATGAGATTAGGCTTTACACTCTTCACATTCTGTGCTTAACAAGGATGGTGGAATCGCAATGTAACAGAAAATGCCTAAAGTTAGCAGAGCAATTTATTTTGCAATTATTCCTTTTAAACGATTTTCTTTTCTATTTAAGAAACAGTTCATATACATTATGTATAGATCAATCATGTCTAGAGACAAACATACTGCATGAATCATCATAAATGAGAATATAAATTGATGATATAAACATCAAAACTCCCTGAGAGGCCTTATTTATCACACCCTATGCAGTGTTTGACCTTACCTTGACTTTGGAGTGTATCATTTCCTCAGATGTTTTACTCTGTATTTTAATCACACCTGTGTGGCAGGGTGCTTGAACAATAGAATTTCATCACAAAAGCAAAGAGTAAATCTCATCTGATGGATATTGTATTTGGTAGGGAACTAAGGAATTCTATGCCTTGTTAGTTAACCTACTTTGCAGATCTGTTGAAGGCACTACTCATACCCACTTTAAAATCAGACCGGGGCACGCAATACATAAATGTTTTGGAGCAGCATTAGGGGATAAGCATGCATGGTGGCATCAATTGCCAATTGTTATGGCATCCTAGAAATTATATTTTATTATGTATGTACTGTTACTGTATATGTTAAATCTGCAAAGTGAAAACTTCAAAAAGTAGCTGAGTAAATGAAAGGCAGCTAATGATACCAAATAGTTGTATCAGAACTACCATCTGATATTACTGGAAAACAAATATATGTAAGTGAGAGCTGCATAGAATAAAAATGAATTACAATGAGGAGTAATTTAATTTATTTATCAAGTATTCTTATGTAGTGTTCCTGGATTGTGTGCTAACAGGGAGCTTCACATACAACATTTTCACATTCCAACAGGCCATGTACCATACAATACAGAAAGAGGGCTATGTTACACACTTGCAATATTCAGTGTCTCACAATTTCCATTCAAAACCTGTTTTTTGATAATAACTAAAAAAGTGTTTTCCTTTTTAATGCTCATAGAAATCTTTGTTTTCTGCTGCAGAAAGAAACAGTGAATTACACCAAACATGTACTGAAAACAGAGTTTTACTCATGGAAGTGCCTTTGCGTGATTTGGAGCTAATCTGGTCAGTAGTATAACAAATGTGGTTAAAAATGTGTTGAGTGGGCTTGAAAGTGTTAAAAGTTAGAGATAGCTTAACATTAGATAATATGTTTGTTGTTGCATGGAACTTTAACTAATTCGATAAATGTACGTGACACTTGGCAGTAGCTTAGCATGTTTTGCTTACTCTTAGTATTTTTAAATCTGTGCAGATCCATGAAAAGGGGAGTCAGTGAAAAAGAGGGGAGCAAAATTATGCTCATTTGTAATTGCTAATAACTGTGGCATCCTTTGATGAAGCCACATAAAATATGGCAGGTGGTTTGACTGTTTAGTCTTCTATGAGTATGGCAAGTTTCGTACATATCCATCAAAGGGGAGGGCAAAGTTAAAAGGAGGCAAAAACATTTTACTGAGCTAATAACTTTGGGGCGGTGTAATGAATCTGCATGAAATGTGGCAGGACTGTAGCAAATTAAGCTCTGTTTAGGAATCACAGGTTACATGCAGATCGAATTGCAAGGGGACTAAAGGAAAGAGCAAAGTTAAAGGGAGCGGCAAAAAAAGCAGTGATTTGCTAATAACATTTGCACAGTTTTATGGATCTGGACAACACTTGGCAGACACAACATCTTTAGCTAATTACATAGATTTACAGTTTTATTCAAATTTGGCAAGAGAGAGCACAGTTACAGGAGAGTTAAAAAAAAAAAAAAAAAAGGGGGGGGGAGTTAAATAAAGGTGAAAATTTGCAGCCTGTGAGCAAGTTTGGCAATGTGCTGGGTTATCCGGTTTCAATAAGTTCCCAAAATAAAGGGGCAGTTGGGGGGGAAAGAGTGGGTCAACAATCTGATCTGCTAATAACTTTGGAGCCATTTCATAGATCTACACACAATTTGGTATGTTTAACTTGCTTCCAATATATTGAGCTTCATCTAGGGAGCATGGATAAGAGGGGCAAAAGTGTTCAATTGCTAATAACTTTGGCATCCTGTCAAAAACTGCACAAAATTCATCAGGAATTGACATATTTAGTTGGCTATTCGTATCAACGTTAAGTATAGTATTAGGCTTCATGCAGATCGGCCAAGAGGTGTCACATGCTTTCTATCTGCTGATAATTCCAACGCCATTTGACAGAGCTGCACAAAGGATGAAAAGCTGGAATAAGGTTAAACTTGCAAACTGTATGTGCAGCTAGTGGTTGGCAGCCAGCACCAACCCACTGATGCACACGACTGAAGGTTATGTGTAGAAGGGGTAAGCATCAAGGAGGGTTTGCACAGAGCCTGGCCTGTTGCACGGCCCTGCAGTTGACCCCTCCCCGCTACTCAAAGCCGATGGCCTTACAGACAGAGGGCAGCCTGCAACAATACGTGCAGAGGTATTATCATTCCTCACACGTACCACACACCCACATAACCATCAGTGAAACACTTTTACCTTTCCATCTAAAAACGCAATTAACTCATATAATATACAACATTTGTAAAGTCATGTCGCACTCAAAGGGTGAGTGCACAAGCAATGCAGTTGGTGTAAGTTATAGTTTGTCTGGCAGGTGTGTGGAGCTACGGTTTGCATTACGAAGGAATTTCAGGGGCTTTTCATGGGGGGGGGGGGGATTTCCATAGTATTTTGTAACCGTAGATGCACTTTAAATGTGAAACTGTTTAACTGAGACTCCATATATATGTGATCTGTCCATTATGTACGGAAGTATAACAATGTAGATACATGTTTTGATGATAGAAAGGGGAAACAACCTTTAGAACGCATGCATTACATCGCATGCCATTAGATCGCGGTTTTAACAACGAAAGTCGTTACAACGACTTGCACTGGAGGGCGCTATAGGACAAGGAGTAGTTTAAATTACTATCCAACACCTTCCCTACTGTACATAGGCTGGAGTTGGAATAGTAAATTAAACTACTCCTAAGTCCAGCGCCCTCCAACGCAAGTCGTTGTAACGACTTGCGTTGTTAAAACCGCGATCTAATGGCATGCGATGTAATGCATGCGTGGTATCGTCATACATCCGATAGAAAGCAACCTCTATACAAACAAGTTACTTACCTTCGGTAATGAGCTTTCTGGTGGATAGTCTATCTAACCGTAGATTCCTCGCCTTATAACTATCCCAGAGTGCCACAATAGATCCGAAAACTCAAAAAGCATTGTCCCTGCATCCACATTGGTGGCGTTGTGTGACTCTGCACCACCCTGAAAGTGACAGGTGCAGCCGAATATAAGCCTACCCATGCACATTGATGTCAGTTTCTTTTGGAAGCCTGTCCGTGCCCTCACACGCAGGGCCAATCAGCAGGCCTGAAGGGCTAATGTGCAGTTTCCTAATTGTGAATAGATAAAGAGGTGCTGGGTTTGTGGAATGGATCAGCTCAAAAAGTCTTGCAGGATCAAACGGGCAAAATGCCAATTCCGATGGAACTGTCAAGGCAGCAGTGCTTCGTGAACATGTGCAAGGATGCCCACATAGCAGCCTTACAGCTATCCAAGGCAGGCACTCCGCGAGCCAACACAGGGGTAGCAGCCTTGGCTCTGGTGGAATGAGCCCTCGGACATTCTGGAGACTGCTTCTTAGCCAATGCATTCCAGATCATAATGCATACCACAACTTAATGCACAGGACTAGCCAAATGAGGTCCTTTTCTGCATTGCGTTGGCCTTCTTTGCTGGAAGGAAACCCACAAAAAACTATTGTCCTCTGATGTTCCGTAGTGCGATTGATGTAAAAGATCAGCACTCCTTTGGGGTTCAAACGATGGAGCCTCTCCTCTCTGGAGCCATGAGGCAGAGAAAAGAAAGTCAGAACAGCATTGGCTGGTCCGATACGAGAAGGTGTCATTACCATCGACAGCAATGCATTGGAGTTCTTAACACCAGTTTGTCTGGAAAGGTGGTGAAAGATAGAAGGACCAAGAGGGCATGAGGCTCACTCACACTGTGTGCTGATGTTATTGTAAACAGAAAGATAATTTTTAAGGCCAGGAGGCGCAATGGACACTGTGCATCAACTCAAACGGGCTTCGGCAGAAACCTATGTTGCAAACCTTTAAGGGAACACATCACAACAGACGGCTTGATGGCTGGACAAGCAAATCTAAAAATGCGGAAAGGGCTGAAAAGTAACCTTTAGCACTGCCCACACCAAGTCCTTTGAGGGCCAAAGACAAAACCACCCACCAGACATCAGAAAGTTTGGCCTGCTACTGGTCTGTCTGACGCATGCCGCACCAAACCACAAATGTTTCCCAGTGTACACTGATTTTGTGAAAAGGTGTCTGGCTGCCATTACTACATCAAAAACTTTGGAAAAAAGTTCAAAAGAGATCAGCTGCCTGCACTCAATCTCCACTCGTGTTGCACAGGGTTGGATGCAAGACCATGCCCTGCTGCTGTGACAGAAGATCCTCCAAAAGCAGCAGCCTGATCAGAGGACAATTGCTCAGGCCCAAAAGTTCCGGATACCACATTTTACTGGCACAATCTGGATCCACTAAAAGGACTTGAGCTCAGTCGTTCCTGATCTTCGTCAGACCTTGGGGGCGGGATAAGTAGAGGAAGGAAGGTATATAGGAATCCATGCTCCACTGTATCTGGAATGGGTCGTTGAGTGAAAGAGACTTCTTAGAAACTCCAGTGCGCAATAGTACTGCTTTGCTCATTTTTGGCAATGAAGAAGACATGGAGCCAGGGGTCTAACTGGCATTCATGATCCGCTAGGCATTGTCTGCCAAGTTTGTCTGCCCTGGCATTTAAAGATCCTCCTAGGTGGTGTACGATCTGGGACATGCCCAGACGATTCAACCAGTTCCAGAGATGCAGAGGCTCCTGGCACAGGTCCCAGGACTCCACCTCGCCCTGCTTCTTGCAGAACCACATGGCGGTGGCACTGTCCATGAGAACCTGAACCAGCCTCCCTCTGATGTTTTGTGGGAAAGCGTTCCACAGCAAGCGAATTGCTCACAACTCCAGCAAACTGGTTTTCGGTGGAGACCCGCATCCACATCAGAGTCCTCTGAACATCACCTCTCCTAAATGGCCTCCTCAACCCAGTAGTGACTGAAACGTCATCACCGTCAACTCTGGGTGGGGTATGAAGAGGGGTCTGCCACTGGTCCAACTGTGATTAAGCAACCACCAGTGCAGATCTTTTGTAGTCTCCTCTGAAACCTGAAAGGAATTAGACAGGATTCCATGGTGTTGAGCCTACTGAGACTTCATATCCCACTGCAGGGCTCATATGTGCCATCTCACATGGTCAGTGAATAGGATACAGGAGGACTGTAGGCCAAGAAGCCCCAGAACAGTGCTCACTGAAACCCAGGACAGAGGCTGAAACACTGGGATCATAGCCCGAAGGTCTTGGAATCGGTCCTGAGGAAATGCTTGAAAGCGCAACATAACCAGGGTGGCTCAGACTAAAGGATACCTCTGCAAATGATTCAGATATGACTTCAGAAGGTTGATGGACAACCAAACCGATGTTAGGAGGTTAGGCATCATCTGGAGGTGGAGTAGACTTGACTGTGGAATCCCGGCTTCATCAGGTAGGGAAAGTAGCCCAGATATCGGATAATGTGCAGAAAGGATAAGTTACTTACCTGTAATCCTAGTTCTCTTCCAGGGGTATCCTCATCAAAGTCATAAGCACATGAATATTCCCGCCCATGCGCGGGACCCCGGAAACACATTACATATATGTGAAAAACCATATATGTAGCTCTATATATATATCCATATATATATATAAAACACACAATGTAGCCTCCCATAAACATGCTGAGCAATGTTGCAAGGAATTCTCTTGCACATAAACATATTCCAATAAAGCAGGGAGAAAGAAACTTTTGAAAACTGCTTTAATACATAGCAGACAACACAATCCTGCAAGGAATAATGAAGAAAACATTGCCAGCACATAGGCTGCATTGTGGAAACAGTGTAGAAAGCTGAAAAGCTAACCCACATAAACACTCAGATAAACTGGCACCGTGCCTTTAAGGCAGCCATGACCCCTAGCTTCCCATCATGCCTCAGGGGTGACAGTTAGGTCAGTTGTTCTTTGCGGATATCCGCAGACCTTTTTACAAAGAGATGTATGAATCATGTTCACTTGCCCGGGGAGGCGGGTGGGTTGCTTATGACTTTGATGAGGATACCCCTGGAAGAGAACTAGGATTACAGGTAAGTAACTTATCCTTCTCTTCCAGGGGATCCTCATCAATAGTCATAAGCACATGAATAGAATAGCAAGCCCATCCCCTCATCCTGCGGGCAAGTAAACAGAGTACCATCAAGATACATAAACGCCATAAGGCCTATACAGACTCCAATAGGTTAGCATTGGAACAGATTCCTCAAGGAGGCCTGGCCCACTTGGGTATCTGCTCTTGAGTCAGAATCCAGACATTAATGTCTGGTAAACGTATGGACCGATTTCCAAGTTGCCGCCTTGCAAATCTCGGCCATCGGTACATTATGTAAGAATGCAATCGTAGCAGCCTTGCCCCTAGTAGAATGAGCTTTAGGGGAGGCAAACAGAGGCTTATTTGCAATTTGGTATGCCAACTTTATACAAGATACTATCCATCTTGAAATGGATCTTTTAGAAGCTGGGAAGCCTTTTCTAACAGAGCCATAGTTTACAAACAATTGATCCGTTTTTCTAATGGATTTTGTTGCATCCAAATAGAATTTGAGAACCCTCTTGAGGTCTAGCGAATGAAGAGACCTTTCCGCTGGTGTGGATGGACTGGGAAAGAAAGAGGGTAGAGCAATTGTCTGATTAACATGGAACTCTGACACAACCTTAGGTAGGAAGGAAGGGTGAGTTCGCATAACCACCCTATTATGGTGGAAAACCGTATAGGGTTCTTTAGAACAGAGTGCTTGTATCTCACTCACTCTGCGTGCTGATGTAATTGCTACTAGAAAAGCTACTTTCCAAGAAAGGTGTTGCAATGTAGACTTATGAATGGGTTCAGATGGAGGTCCCATCAATTTAGACAATACCAAATTCAACTCCCAAGGAGGAGAAGGAGGTCGAACAGGGGGATCAATCTTTTTCAACCCCTGCAGGAAGTCCTTAACCACCTGAAGCTGAAAAAAAGAAGGCTGGTTAGGTGATTTACGATATGCTGTGATAGCCGCCAAATGCACTTTAATGGAAGAATATTTCAAACCAGATTTGGCCAAATAGAGCAAATACGGCAAGATTACCTCCTCTTGCCCGTTAATTGGACTCCAATCATTACGGATACACCACAAGTAAAACCTTTTCCACTTTAGAGAGTATGAGGATCTTGTGGAAGGCCTCCTTGACTCCCTTAAAATGTCCATGCAGTCCTGAGGGAGGTTCAAATGTCCGTACTGCAGGACTTCAGGAGCCATGCTGTCAAGCTGAGCGAGGGAAGGCTAGGGTGCAGAATTTTCCCTCCCATTTTGGTGAGAAGGTCCGGCCTGCACGGAAGTCTCCGATGAGGGCGAACCGAGAGTTGCAAAAGGTCCGGATACCACCATTGGCGAGGCCAGTCCGGTGCTATGAGTATCATCCTCATTCTGGATCGCAGAAGTTTGGCCACCACCTTCGGAATTAGAGGGAGGGGTGGAAAGGCGTATGCAAACGTCCCTGACCAATCTATCAAAAGAGCATTCCCTCTCGTTCCTGGTCGGTAAAACCTGGATGCGAAGGCGTGGCATTTTCTGTTTTGATCGTCTGCAAAAAGGTCGATGGAAGGATGACCCCATTGATGAAAGATTTCTGCCACCACTTCGTCGTTGAGCACCCAGTCTTCTTGCTCTTGGAAGTGACGACTGAGGGCGTCTGCTCGCACGTTCTGCTCTCCCGGCAGATGGATTGCCGTGATCGATAGGTTCCTGGCTAGCAGCCAGTGCCAGATTGCCTGGGATTCGAGAGACAGAGGGCGAGAGCGAGTTCCACCTTGTTTGTTCAAGTAATACATGGTGGTTGTATTGTCCGCTTGCACTAGGATCGATCCGAGCTGAATTGACGGTTGAAAAGCTTTGAGGGCTAAATGAACCGCCCGCAGTTCCAGCATATTGATGTGATATGTCTGTTCTCTGCTGGTCCATCTGCCCTGAGTTTGCAGATGACTCAGATGCGCTCCCCAGCCCTGAAGTGAAGCATCCGTGATCAGAGATTGTTCTGGCAGAGGTTGATGAAAAGGGACTCCCACCAGTAGGTTCTGTGGTTGCAGCCACCAGAGAATGGACTTCTTTGCTGCAGGAGAGAGGACAATCCGGTCGTTCCACTGACCCGAGGATTGATTCCATTTGTCCTCGAGATCTTGCTGTAACGGTCTCATCCTCAATCTGGCGTTGGGTATGAGAAAAATGCACGAGGCCATCGAACCCAGTAGAGAAGCCACCTGTCTTACTGATGGCTGATGAGCCTGAAGGATGATGTTGCCTTTGTCTTTCATTGATGACAATCTCTCCTCCGAAGGAAACACTTTTCCGAGGTCGGAGTTGAGGTTGGCGCCCAGATAGTGGAGTGATTGAGTTGGGTGAAGGATCGACTTGTCCAGGTTAACATGCAGGCCTAAGCGCTGAAGGAGATCTAGGCAGGTGAGAAGGTGTTCCTGCACCATTTGAGGAGAGGATCCCTTCAGCAGCCAGTCGTCCAGGTATGGATATACGAACAGGCCTTGGCGATGTAATGCTGCCGCTACCACTGCCATGCATTTGGTGAATACCCTCGGAGCTGATTTTAGGCCGAAGGATAAGACTTTGAACTGGTAATGTCTTGTTCCCACCGTGAATCGCAAGAACTTGCGATGTCGTGCTGTGATTGGGATGTGAAAATACGCATCTTGTAGATCCACCGAACACATCCAATCGCCTTTCCTTAGATGTGGAAATATTTGGTGGAGCGCCAACATCCGAAACCTTTCCTTTTGATGGACTTGTTCAGAGAACGTAGATCCAGAATTGGTCTGAACTTGTTCGGTTGATCTTTTTCTGAACAAGAAAGTATTGTGAGTACACTCCCTTTCCTCTCTGCGCTTGAGGGACCTCTTCTATTGCTTGTTTTATGAGAAGGGTCGACACTTCCTGACGCAGGAGGTCTATATGTAGATGACGAGATTTCACAGGAGGAATGTCTCTTGTGGACGTCCAAAAACGTAGTGTGTACCCATTTTTTAGTATATTTAGCACCCACTGATCTTTGGTTATGTTGCGCCACTCTTGAATGTAACTTGAGATACTTCCTCCCACTGGAGTGTGCAACGGTGCTAGAGGAAGCAGAAACTCATTGCTTCCCTGGAGTTTTTGATGCAGAAGAGGACTGCTGTTGATGTCCTCCTCTTCCTCTCGAGGAACGGCGGCCTTGATCCTGGGATTTGCCCTGTTTGTTTTGTGACCATGGAGGGGTTTGAACCCTCTGCTGGTAGCTTTTTCGATTGTAGGGCCGGTATCTCTTCCTAAATTCCTTTTTCTTTTCTAGGCCCACCGCCTTTAAGGTGTCCAACTCGGCCTTCATCCTCGCCATTTCTTCGTCTGTGTGAGAACCAAACAGTGAAGTGCCAGAAAAAGGGAGGTTCAGGATGCGTTGTTGTGCTTCTGGTTTTAACGCTGTGAGGCGCAGCCAGGAAGATCGTCGTGCACAGATGCCATGTGCATACGAGTGAGCCGCCAGGGACGCACCATCTGCTGCAGTGCTGATTACCTGGTTAGCCACCAGAGCACCTTCGTGAAGGATTTCAGAAAAGTCCTGCTGATCCTCCTTTGGGAGCTTGTCCTTGAAGCGCTCCAGTGAGTCCCATAGTGATCTGTCATAACGACCCAGCAGAGCCGCAGCGTTGGACACTTGCAGAGAAGACGCTGCAGAACCACAAGCCTTCCGTCCCCAAGAGTCTTGTGCTCTACTCTCTTTATCCGGAGGAGCGGAGGAGGAAGATGCAACCGCATGCGTCTTTTTCGCTGCTGCAATTATAACAGAGTCCGGAGGTGGATCCGATCTAAGGAAAAGAGGATCCGATGCAGCTGGCTTATATTTTTTAAGAATCCGAGCTGGAGCTGCTTTAGCCGATGCTGGTGTAAGGAAGAGATCCATTACCGGCTCGATGATGCCAGGGACCAAAGGAAGCAATGGTCTAGTCGCAGACCTTTGGTGGAGAGTCTCAAAAATGATGGACTTGGTTGTCTGAGGAGCCGACATGGTGATGCCCAGCTTCTGAGCCCCTCTGGTGAGAACATCATGAAAAGTGTTCACATCATCAATAGGCGACACTCGAGGGAGGACTATCCGTCAGGGTAGGCGAGTAATCCCTTTTGGATGAATGTGTCGAAGAGGAAGACCAAGATGGTGTACGCCGCCTCTGCGATGTCCCTGAGACGACCTGCGTTCAGGGGATCTGCCTCGGTGTTCCCTGGCCCGAGTGGTGGGTGATTTGTCCACTTCCTGCACAAGACGCTGTAATGGTGATCTGTGCTGCGGACTGGAGTAGGTCGTAGGTCGTTGAGCGTGACCTGTGGACCCAGTCTGCCAATGATGGAGTGGTTGAAGCCATCTGGGAGAGAGATGGATGGAAGGAGATCGCTCCTGCGAGTGAACAGAAGCACTGCGTGATGACGCAACCGTCTGGGGTGAGCTCCGGATGGAGTGAGAAGACTCTCTGCAGCTTCTGGAGCGTGATCGGCGTCTGGATGAGCGATGTGACGTCGATGGGGTGTGTCTCGACGTCGACCTGCTCTGTGTCACCATCACTGGTGAATTTCTCTTCGACGTCGACCTCTCAGTGTGCCTGGAGCCCATAGACCTCGCCTTCGACGTTGAGACCTCAACGATGAGCGGGTAGACGGAGAAAACCTTCTCTACGTCGATTTTTTTCTCGACGCTGATCTTCTCGCCATCGACGGAGACCGCCGTCTCGACGTCGAACGACGTCTGGTATATTTTACCCTTGGTCTTGACGTCGAATACCTCGCCGTCGGAGAGGATCTTGCCTTCGACGTCGAACGCCGCCTGGGCGACGGCGGAGGCGATGAGGGTCTATCCTCAGGTGACGAGGTGTGTCTCGACGTCGACTGTCGTCTGGGTGACGTCGACTGAGATGTTTGCTTCGACGCCGAACGCTGGAGATCCTGCGACGGCGGAGCCTGTCTCGACGTCGAACGCCGCATCGACGGCAACGACGGAGATCTGTGTCTCGACGCTGGGCGAGCCCGCACCAACGGAGAGCGACTCCTCGACGCCTATCGTCGCCCGGTTGACGACGGCGGAGGATTCGACGTACCTGCGTTCTTCGATGACGACCGGTGTTCTCTCGACGGCGAGCCCGCCGTCGATGGTCTTCTCGTCGACGTTTTTGTTGCCGATGAAGGGATTTGAGGCGCCGAGCCCGACGCCGATGGAGAGCATACTGGAATCTTACTTGTAGATAAGCTCTCTTTCCTCTTCTTCATCGGAGGCTTGTCTTTAGAAGGTGATTTTCTCTTCTCAGCCAATCTATGGAGACGAATCCTTTCTCTGTCCTTTAAAGTTCTGTTGGACAGCAGCTTGCAATGCTGGCAGGATTTAGGATTATGCTCAGAAGGAAGGCATAGAATACAGACAGGATGGAAGTCTGATTTGGCCTTCTTCTTGCCACAGGAAGGGCAAGAGTCAAAAAGAGAGGGCATTCTGTTGTAAAACAATGCTCAATTCTCTAAAAAAACAGTAGAGAAATACTTTAACACCAAAAAGATGTCGAAGTAAGAGGTTTTATCAAAAATTGAAGAATTTTCTGACAGAAAATCAGAAAAAAGAGGTAGCTGAAGTAACCAGGGTCCTGACAGAAGGAGCCGGAAAGAACAACTGACCTAACTGTCACCCCTGAGGCATGATGGGAAGCTAGGGGTCATGGCTGCCTTAAAGGCACGGTGCCAGTTTATCTGAGTGTTTATGTGGGTTAGCTTTTCAGCTTTCTACACTAATGTTTCCACAATGCAGCCTATGTGCTGGCAATGTTTTCTTCATTATTCCTTGCAGGATTGTGTTGTCTGCTATGTATTAAAGCAGTTTTCAAAAGTTTCTTTCTCCCTGCTTTATTGGAATATGTTTATGTGCAAGAGAATTCCTTGCAACATTGCTCAGCATGTTTATGGGAGGCTACATTGTGTGTTTTTATATATATATATGGATATATATATAGAGCTACATATATGGTTTTTCACATATATGTAATGTGTTTCCGGGGTCCCGCGCATGGGCGGGAATATTCATGTGCTTATGACTATTGATGAGGATCCCCTGGAAGAGAACCATTACTATCACCTTTGTGAACACTGGTGAGGATGAAAGAGAGCACAACAAACAAAGCACTCATGACCCACCTTGAACTGCAGGTAGTGCCATGGGCCTATGGACAAGGATGTGAAAATAAGCGTCCTGCAGGTCCAACACCACAATCCAATCTCCATGATCCAGGGCAGATAGTACCTGGGCCAGTGCAATCATTTTGAATTTTCCTTCCACAGGAAGGCATTGAGAAGGTGATGATCCCAAATAGGACGAAGGCCTCTGCCTTCTTTGGCACAAGGAAGCAGAGGGTATAACATCCAGTCCCAAATTCCGACGTAGTTAGCCTCTCGATGGCTCCTTTGTGTGAAAGAGCATGCACCCCCTAGCCGGCGCAAAACACACAAATGGTCTTTAAGAAGATGCTCTGATGTGAATGGTAGCTGGTCGAAAAGAAACGGCAGGGCATAACCTCAGACAATTTGAAGGACCCACCTGTCGGATGTGATGCTCCACCACCCCTGAAGGAAGTTGATGGCCCTGTCTCCTACCTAATGGCTGTGTGCCGGGAAAGGCGCACTAAAGAGGTTTTGAAATAGTTGCCAGAAGAGCGGGGATTGGGACGTACGTTGCCCCTGATGGCCTGGTACGCAACCATGTCCAAGAGTGCAAACGTATAACATCCTAGGAAGCAGCTGGGTGTCGACCAGCCTCAAGGCAAGGTTGGCTGATAACATTCTCTTGCCAAATGTTTCCATATGTTTGAACTCTGTTAAGAGGAGTAGCCGGACAGGAGTTACGGCTCACTCTGCTGATGGATGCCTGCACCAAACAACTCTCAGGAATTGGGTGCCGAGTTAAAAACTCAGATTTGCCTGGAGCCAATCTACAATGACCTGGCGATGGAACGGAGGCCAAAACATGGCTTTGTCAACTTGCAGAAGAGCGAAACAGTGAGGGCCTTATTGAAGGGTAGGCTCGCCAGGCTAAAGACCTCCATAATAACATTGTTTTTTGCCTTCATAGTGGGAAGGTGGAGCTCAAGGACTTCAGTAGTTCTGCTAATGGATGTCGCAAAGGATGCACTTTACTCAGATGCTGGTTCAGTGGGGGAAACCAACCCAGTATCGGGAGAGGTATCCAACACACAGGAATCTTGGAATTCCATGGACCACTTATCCTTATCATAGCGTGCAGCAAAGACTTCCCCATCACCCCCATTGTCGTCTCAACCTGGCCGACTCTGGTTGGAGTCCGAGCCAAACAGTTGGTGCAGTGACTCTGAACGACTGTGCGGTAAGGATATAGCATGAGTTGGAGGGATTGAGTATTGGCTGATCTACATCCAGATCTGGGAACGGCCTCAGTCGCGGTTGAGACAAATTCAGGTCCGAGTCTCATACCAGAATAAGTTAAGGATCCTCCTCTAGTGCCGCCGGCATGGGTGCTGGGGTCGATGGCAAAGGCATAGGTGCAGATTTTGGCACTGGACCCAAAATCGACACAGACACTGGTGCAGAACCCGAAGCCGGATCAAGGGGCACAGACGGCGCAGAGGACAGATCCACTGGCTGTAACGTAACAGTGTGACCTCCCTAAAGGCTTTGACTGAGGCAATAATGCCGACAGACCTAGAAAAACCTGGGGTGCAAGGGGATTAGGGTAGGAATAAGCTCCTTGTCAGTACAAGAGTGAGACCTGAAGGGATGGTGATACCATTGCGCACCGCGAGAGTGGCGGGTGGGGGCAGAGTCCCACTTGTGTTTCTTTTTCAACTTACTGCACAGAAGTACTGCTGCAGAAATTACTACGGGAGTGAATTCGCCCTCTCGACTTTGACCGAAGTGGGAACTACGAGGAGTCTTGCTGTGTTTTGCCGTGTACAGCTCTCGTGTTTTTGGACGGCTTTCAGATAAATCTGGGAACAATCATCTCAGGCCTTGGAGCTGTTCCTCGAACTCAAACACCAGAGGCACAGCTCATGGGGATCTATAACACATATTTGTTTGAGACAGTCCCTTTAAGGTTTAAACCGTGTAGTCTTAGGAGATGACATGTTCCATTGCACTTAGGAAGAATTTAAGAAAGAAAAAAAAATTGGTAAGAAAAAATATCTGCAAGGAATGAAAAAAAGGAGTGGAGCTCCAGATCCAAAGAAAAGAATTCTTGTCAGCGCACATGGGTGGCACTTATACGTGGCTCTGCTCATCACTTCCAGAGTGGGGCAAAGACAACGCAGAGTGTTATACCACCACAAATCGGCACGCAGAAACACTGCTTTTCAGTTTCTGGATCCAGTCTGGCCCCTGGTAACAAACATGGTAGGAATCGGTGATTAGAAGTATCCAACAGAAAAATAATTTAAGATCAGGACATGCTGGTCTGCTTTTCCCTATAAGTATTGATTTTTATAAATGCCTAATTTTTAAATTTTACACAGAAACTGTATTGATCACATCTTGCCTCCCCTATACGACTTGGGTTGTGTACAGCATAGGGATACAGAAAGTTGAGTCTTAAAGAACTTACCTTGAGCTTGGAGAAGCTTTAGTGTAGCTTCTGCTCTGGCTCTAGCATCTCTCTGAGCTTTTGTTAGAAGTTTCCCTTCCTTTTTTAAACGTTCCTTCCTTTCTTTTTCTTTTTGCTTTTTCCTTTCTTTCCTTTCTTGCTCTATACGCTCCTAGGAAAACATACAAAGGCATTCAATATATAAGAGACGCAACAGCTTATGGCAAGAACCCAAATACAAAGTGCACTGCAATCGTGAAGGTTCAGGTTTTATAAACCACAAAACGTGAGAAGGACTCTTAATGGCAGAAGGGGTTTTTATCCCTTAGTATGATACTTTATTGGTTAATTAAAAATGTCCATATATTAATTTGCACTGCTCCCAATCAGATCATCATGAAAGACATGCCGCACTGAGCCAAACTAGGTGCAGGACTAGACTGTGATTAATACTGGTCCAATTTAGAACTTGAATTAAGAAAGGTATCCCATGCCCAAACAAAGTGATTAACATTAGACTACTGCTTTATATGTTCATAGCAGTCAACAGTGCAGCACCAGACAAATGAGCTCTTCAGTTACTACCATAAGATCTGGAGAAGCGCACCTCAGTTGTAAAGCACTATAGCCAAAGGTCCAGTCTAGCCACTCTTGGACCCATACTGCAAGCAATCTAGCAGCACAACAGCTTCCAAGGCCATTTACCCAGCACCTGTAGAATCTACTGGGATGATATACTTGCATGCTCTCACCTACCATAGATAAGTCATGAGGAAAAACGCAAGGTGGAATCAAAGAGTCATACGAAAAAGGAGTTCCAGAAAAAACAAGAAACGTGGACTTAAAGAAGTACCAAAAAATAAACTCAAGACTCAGAAAAAGAACTAGATTAGCAGCACTGATCATCTAGCGGGAGTTATGTTATGTTATGTAGTTTTATAGAGCGCACAGCTGCCCCAGCAAAGGGGCGTCCCAGCGCTAACAGCAAACAGAAGGGGAGGCTATCGACAGAAAGAGGCCTATAGTGGAGGGAAGAGGTGGGTCTTAATAGCCTCGGGAAAAGCCAGGTAATTATTGATGCAGCGAATGTTTATAGGAAGTGGAGTTCCAGAGTTTATTCTCAGTTTGCAGGCTATGTTGGACTTGGCCTTTTTGGCAGTTTACCCTAGCTGCACCTTGCTATGTCATTTGATTTTAAGTCTCCAGACTTTAGCACCTACTGGGTAAGTGTAGCCAAAAATTAGTCTTGGCCGTATAGTCAATAGGTAAGTGTCTGTATCTATAAGGATATGAGATATGTGTGTCCTGGTAATTCACATGGTGTGAGGTAGGAGGCGAGTTTAGTATACGTGAACTGATGAGAATAAATGCTTCTTTATAATGGTGTCTTGAATTTGTATAACAGACTGTCAATTACCAGCACAGGATTGGCATTTATCCATGTGTGTCTGCTGCCTGATGTGAGTGCATGTCTGGCTGTGAGTGACAGGGGCAGGGTGAGTCAATTGAATAGAGAGATCATAGATGGGAGGAGGGTACACTGGGACCTGAAATGGGGCTGTGCCTTCCCTCCACAATGCTCCACCACAGATTCCGTCTGATGTACAACCTGTCCTGTAAAGGAGAGACTTTGAGCAAAACAAAACATGTGTGTCAAAAATACTAATGGTGCCATCAGACTTCCTAAATGCCTTTAGACAGAAGAAGTTACGTAGAAGGGAGCTGTGACCCCCGCCTAGTGTTCTCTTGGTGCACGGTCCTGGTGCTGTTCCTACGGGCGTGCTGCCATTCTGGGAGCGGGGCTGCCAGGGCTTGCCTGGGCCCTGCATTACCGCCTTTGGGACTACAGCGCATCACGCGCCTGGAAGCGCTATCGCTGTTGCCCAGCTGACCGGAGACGGGAGCTGTAGGCGCGTGTGCTGTTTTTCCGTTGGGAGATCCCGATGCGAGGATTCCCGTGATGCTCAGTGCGCGGGTACCTGCCGTCTGCCACCCCCCAGTGGGCGGGAGCCCCACCCGCTCCTCTTTAATTTCCGAGGAGCCTACCTCATGGCACGCGGGAAGAAACGTTAGGACACCTTTGGCTGCAGCCCGGAGATCAGACAACCCTTGCCTGCGACGTGAGCGAGGGCAGGCGGCAGGATTAGAAGATGCCCCGGCTGATGCCGGTCTGGGGCTCCCGCAGGCAGAGGGCCGGTGTGCAGAGGAAGGAGAGCAGCAGGCCCACGCCTCCCGGCCATGCAGAGAAGTCCTAGGCCCTGGGAGGGCCCAGGCAGAAGAACAGTCCGTCTGGAGCCTGGGCTCCACATCCAAGTCCCGGGTCCCAGGAGAGGCCCGGGTGGCAGAGGACCGTGACTGGCGGGCTCCCGTAGGCTGTTGGGAACCCCGGGCCGGCGAAAGGAGAAGTCCGGGTTGGGAGGGGCCGGGTGGCTCGGAGGAGAGACGTGGCGGAGAGGGGCTGAGGAGTCCTGCGTCGTGGCAGAGGACCGGTGAGTGGCAGCAGCCTGCTGTGTGTTGATGCCCATGCCCACCAGGCCACGTTGCAGTGCTAGGGGGACTTAGAGGGCATTCCTTAGCACCGTCGTAGTGCGGATCCCTCCTCAGAAGCGGACCCGCCGTTGCGGGCAGCTCCAACGCTTGAAGCAGTGATTTCCAGAGCCCAGATGAAACCAACATAGCGCATATTTGTTTACAGCCCGTGTGGCTCACCCGAAGAGCAGATGTATTGTTTGAGGGCCCAGAGGGGCCCGTGCTTTTCCCAGCGTTGGTCCCAGTTCCTTCACAGCTGCCCCCGGGGATGAGCGGGCAGCTGCAACTGGTGGCACATTGATTCAGAGGCACATTGAGGCGTCAGGCCTCAGTAGTGCTTACAACTGCCCAGCAAGTAGTGGGCAGCTACGTGTAGTTGTGCACTGTAGGGGCCACATGTTTTAAATTTAGAGTGAGATGCTCCGTAGCTCCTGACTTCACAGCTGCCCAGCAAGTAGTGGGCAGCTGCTACGTTAGAGTTTGCACAGTGAAACTTATAGGCTTTAAACAACTGGTAGCAGCCCTGACTCTTGGACATAGGGCATTTAGGCCCCAAATGTGATTGGCACAAGAGAGGTCTTAAGGTTTATAGGCATCAGGCCTAATGTAATTCATGTAGTATGATTTACGCACCCTGGTTTATACCTCTAATGTAATTATGATTATGAGGTTATTTGCATACTGTGGTTATGCTGGTGAGGTTGGCGCAGAATGTAATTCGCGCCTGATGTGATACTGTGCATAATGTAGTTTATGTTACAGGCTGATGCTAAGTACAGTGGTTACCAGTGATTACTGGTTGTATCGTTCATGATGTGTTCCTACATTGATTATAAGTACTACCTATACTAAGTTCGCTTTGTGCTGGTCCTGACAGTGGTCCAGTTGGCCCTGTCAGGTGTAAATAATTCCCTTGTAAATATGACCCCGTGCCAGGTGGCATGATGTATATTATGTGAGTACTATTCTAATGTGTTTTATGATAATACAAAGGCTATTTTTGATATAACCTTGTGTGGAGTTCCTTTTGTGGTGTGCCTAGTATGTTGTTGCTGTGGGTGGGTTGCGCGAACGCTTTACACATTGCCTCCGGATAAGCCTGACTGCTCGTGCTAGCTACCAAGGGGTGAGCAGGGGTTATCGTCGGCGTGTAACTCCCTTGCCCTGACTAGAGTGGTGGTCTCTGCCTGGCTTTGGCGCAAGCCTTAGCCAACCAGAGATCCCATTTCTAACAAGCGCCCACCAGCATGGACCCTCCTTACCCGGGGAACAACCGCCAGATGATGACCTATCGAGCGGAGTTGGCGGGTGGGAGTATATGATGAAAGCAGGTTGGCCAAGATGCCAGGAGAGGAAAAATTCAAGATCTTAAAAACAATGCAGAGGGACTTAAAACTCCACTTGTCTAGCCACCAGCAACCAGTGTAGCCGACGAATAGCACTGGTGGTGGAGCAGGTTCTTGGAAGGCCAAGAAGAGTTCTGGCAGCTGCATTTTGGACCCCCTGCAGTCTCAAAATCTCAGTCTTGTTGGCCCCCAGGTATAGCGAGCTGGCGTAATCCAGTCTCGACAAAACGGAGGCCTGGACAATAACCTGCCTGATGGGTGGATCGAAAAAACCCAACAGCGGTTTGAGCCCCCGTAGTATACCAAAACAAGTCCCTGCCACTTTCTTAGTTTGGGCCTGAAAGCCGAGTCAACCCAGACACCTAGATTTTTCACCACCTGTTGGGGGGGGTGCACTTCTCAGGGTAGCAGGCCACCAGCGTTCACTCCTCAGCTCAGGATCTTTCCCTACCAGCAAAACCTCAGACCTCAGACTTGCTGGCATTGAGCTGGAGGCAGTTGGCAGTCATCCACTCAGCGACAGCAGCAAGATCGCTCCGATACTTATGAGCGTCCTGCACGCAGTCATCGGAGAGTGAAACTACCAACTGCGTATCATCTGCATATGATACTACTACTGTAAGCCCTCTACTGCTGGCCACCACTGCTAATGGTTGGACGTACAAGTTAAAAAGCGTTGAGCTCAGAGCTGAGCCCTGTGGCACACCCTGTTTAATAGTATGAACCATGGAGGTGAAAGGGGGGGCCGTTACCTGGAAGGTCCTCTCAGAAAGAAAAGAGACGGACCAGTCCAGTGCAGGGCCCACAATGCCCGCCTCCTCCAACCTTTGCAGCAAGATCTGGTGAGAGACCGTGTCAAACGCGGCACTGAGATCCAATAAGATCAGTGCCGAAGTACGTCCCTCATCCAGTGCTACCCTCAGATGTTCGGTCACCGCTAGGAGGGCAGACTCCGTGCTGTGACCCGGACGGAAGCCATTCTGAGAGGGGTCGAGTATGTTATTCTCTTCCAAAAAACCTGTCAAGATGGAATTTATGTAGGCCTCAGAGATCTTGGATGCCCACGGCAGGAGAGAGGTAGGACGAAAGTTCTCAGGTTTAGCTGTATTGACGGTAGGTTTTTTTAACAGGGGAACAACCCTGGCATGCTTCCAAGTCCTAGGGCCAACTGCCATAGACAGGGACATGTTAATCACCTGGCCCAGAGGTGTAAGAAGCACAGGTAGCTGTTTCATAAGTTGATCAGGCTTCATGGGATCAGCAGGAGAGCCGGATTTAACCTTGCTGCATAATGAACGCAGCACATCCTGGGAGATCGGCGGGAAGGTGGCAAGCGTGTGAGTGGGAAGGTGTCTACCCACAGGGTCAGAGCACATATCAGTTTGAGGAAAGGTCTTATAGATGTTTTCCACCTCGTTAACAAAGAAGGTGGCGAGAGCCTCACAATGCACATCCGACGTGATAGAGAGCGCTGCAGATACCCCAGCCGAATTAAGATCTTTAAGTATGGAAAAAATACTCTTGGTGGCGTTACTGCTGTTCCTGATCTCGTCTGCAAAGTAGGCTGCCCGTACTGTCTGAATAGCCCTGTGATACTTCTTGGTGGCCTCCTGATAACACCCTTTCAGGATCGGGTCATAATCTCGTCTCCACGCCCGCTCCAACCTCTTTCCGAAAACACATACAGAGCCCTCAGGTCCTATGTAACGAAGTGAAAGTAAAGGAGTGGGAACAACTAGTCTAGTGGGGGGTTTCCCTTTTAAGGACGGTTTCCCCCACACACCAGAGGTGTCATGCTTCATCATGGGGAATCCTCCTCGCATCATGAAGCCTAGTCATGATGCGGGCTACGGCGCCCTCGCTACGAGGGAGGGGCTCAGGGATGTTTTCAAGTACGAGGGATATTCCGAAAACCCAATGTGAGCAGTGTGTGTGATGGGAGACGTGCAGTGTCGTAGCCCGCATCATGACCAGGCTTCATGATGCGAGGAGGATTCCCCATGATGAAGCATGACACCTCTGGTGTGTGAGGGAAACCGCCCTTAAAAGGGAAACCCCCCACTAGACTAGTTGTTCCCACTCCTTTACTTTCACTTCGTTACGTCGGACCCGATGGCTTTGTGTGTGTTATTGAGTCTTCAATTGGGGAGTGTGCCCTCGCTGGTCCATTAAAACTTCTCAGGCCATCTTGTGTGTATATATTGGTTTCTCAAAAGCCTGTTCACAATAGTGGATGGGCAAGGGACCTTTGAAAAACAACGCAATACTTATACGATGCCTAAAGGTGTAACATATGCCCATAATAAAAAAATACTACCTAGAAGTCATACTTACTTTCCTGATGTCTGGGGGCAAGCACTTAGGTCAGAATGATGGAAAATAACAGGATTATCTTAAGGAATTGTATGCACTTCAGTTGTAATGTTCCTTTTAAGAAAGTACTTTAAGAAGCTAGTGGACATGATCTATGGGTGAGAACGAAACAAAAGATAAAATGGATGTGTTTTTTCTGAGAAGGGCATATCAGTCTGTGAATGAGGAAGTGAGCATTCCACCACCGTTATTGTGTTTGATGGTCTAGATTCTTGGATGCCACTGACATTCTTTGCAAGGTGTACAATGACTTACTGAAACAGAATTTCATCTGATGGGAAAGTGGATTCAGGATGAAAAGAAATTGCACCATTCCTGGAGTGTCAACAAAGGACCAGGCAGAATGTTCAGCATTGATTTTTCAATTTTGTCCCCAAAGATTCAATCATTAGATACCTCCAACAATCTGCATACCCATTTCTGGCAGCTTTTATGGGACCCAAAATATTTGTGTGGCTCATAAAGAATGCTGGATGTGTAGTTGAGGCAGTTTTAACAATTCTTGGGGCCATCTTCTTCCAACGTAAATCTGAGAATTCTAGCTTTAAAGAACAGACCCAGCCTTTGGAACTTTTGATATGGGCATCATCCATGAGTTACAGTGCTGTAGAATGTAGACTTTGTTTTCTTATGTCAGAGTTTTACAACTGAGGAATTTTGAGTATCTCTTTTTTTGACTTCTTTAGTGGAGTGAGATTGAGAGAACCTGTTACTCATCATGCTAAGTGCCAGATAATTCCTGAACGTCTCATTATGGAGGGTGAATTGTGTTGTAACTCAGAAAGTTCTATATTTTCCTAACTGTTGAGTTGTGCAACGGCAGAGATGATACAATTCGACAACGCAAGTCTCTGTCTACAGTTTAAGTTTTTTATAGGCTTGTGCTGAACCATAAGGATTTCGTCATGCAGACTTATCTTTTGTACCTCAATGGCTTTCTACTGCTGAGCAAGGCTGTGGTGAAGGCGGGACAATCAGATTAATGGTTATCAAAGAGATGCATCGAGGCATACACTGAGATGGACTATTCAAGGTAACAGCAATTCTAAAGCCAACTCTGGAGTGGCAAGTCTCACTTTAAGGGAAATTCTTCTAACCCACAAATGGCATTTATTCAGGTCTAGTAAAAACACTTGAAATTGTAGAGAAATCATGGGCAGAGGGCAATTGTGGGGAGCATTATTGGTGGGTGTCCCTTTGGAGGATTATATATGAAAAGTATGCCTAGTGACAAAAGCCTTTTTGTAGCAAATTATATGCTTAAAAAGACAGACCATAAACAGCTCAGTGGGAGATCACACATAGGGCGTCTATAAGAAAAACCACCCAAACCAATCAAATGGCTTCTTCTGTATTTAAGGCCATGGCACAGACTTTAGTAGAGTTTTTAGCGATCAGTAAATAGCATTATATAAGACCAGGCAAATTTGCTGCTGGCAACTACTGTCTGCTTTGGTTCAACTAGAAACATAAGATTTTTCAAATCGGGAAGCTGAGCTCTTGGGGAGAGACTTTACATCAACGCTGCTTAA
This sequence comes from Calotriton arnoldi, assembly GCA_963921515.1. Lineage (NCBI taxonomy): Eukaryota > Metazoa > Chordata > Amphibia > Caudata > Salamandridae > Calotriton > Calotriton arnoldi. The sequence goes on from CAWUFW010011937.1 coordinate 244,931, forward strand.
GAAAACTGAGCAATAGTTTTGGGATGGTTACCAGTTTTTGAGGGAAAACATACCAAGAGGGAAACTCCCTGCAGATTTCTGGATATCAGAAAGACGACAAAATTGTGTGCAATTTCATGACTAATATGTTCTAGACTTTGATGTCAAACTATGGAGAAGGCAGTCCGGGCATTGGTCTTTATTTCTTAAGAGCCTTCAAGCTAACCTTTATTTTAGCCTCTGCAATGAGGGATAGACGGAGAGAGGTCTAATTTGTCTGAATGATGTCTTGCACCATTCTTTTCTTCGTCAGAAATAGTTACCCAGAGATTTTCAGTTTACATTTCTGCCTGCTAGAACCTGGTCTTAATATTGAGGATCAGCTCTTAACCTGAATAGAAGAAATCCGAAAGATCAGAAAAAACGGTGCCTTGTCATTGGTTGCCTCGTCCACATTTAATACTGAGTGACATAAAAATTGATCTGCATGCATAGTGATAAAACAGACATCATGCTCCTGAGGCCTGGCCCTGTGCACCCTCGTCGCACGCCCAAAACCACAACACTGATCCAGAAACTTCAGGGACCATTTTCAGCAACTTGAAAATCACATCTGAATTACCCTAAACACTGCTGTACCCTCAAATGCATTGATTAATGTATCATAAAGTACAATGCCCCTATAAAAACTATGAGTAGACTTCAAAAAGGGCAACATTTTGCTGCCGGACTAGTTCTCGGCCTGAAGAACAAATTACAGCAGCTTTGACGTATTGTCAGCAGCTGGTTTTCAAACAAAGAGAGACATTTATAAACGTCCTGCCAAGTCTTCTAGGACATGTATGACAATTATTTAAAGTACCTTTTAAAATGACTACCTGACCAGATATCAAAAGTCAGCATCTCAGTACCATCTCACACTGCTCCATAGATACAAAAGACTTGAGGCTGTGGTGCAGCACATTCAAGATAGCTCTCTTTGGAACACACAACCTTCTCCTCCCTGCCTAATAGCAGACCGCAGAAATGTCCACAAACAGGAAAATTGACCTCTCCAGCCAAGCTTTGTTTGTATTCTCCTTTTTCCCCTCTCCATAGCTTAACTAACATTCTGATGCTTTCCAGAGCCTGCACTATTACTTTACAAAAATGCACAAGAAAATGAAAACGGGCATCTTATTGAATTCAAATCCAGGATAAAGACGGCTGCCATGAATAGTTTGGTTTATTTACAATAAACTCTTCCTTTGATCTCTGAAAGCAATGCTTTAAATGTTTTCTTCAAGTTCCTACTTAACGAGGGAGTAACTGATTAATGTACTCCTCAGTAAATAATGTCTACCTCCTTCAGACTTCCGGGACACAACTAAAAGAAAATCTGCCCATTCAGTACCTCTTCATTCTCGCTCAACTAGGTGGAGTGCTCAGCTGTCTGCAGTCTAGGTTTCCGCTATTTAAGACAATATTTAAAATAACTAGTAATAGCCAATACAACTTCACTGATGACATTATTCGGTGATACTATTAGATGCTGTATTATAACTTTCTCTCATTTAGTCAATGAACGTTCAGTTATTTATTATCTGCTCTACTGTTATTTATTTTACAGTTTTAAGAAAATTCAGTCTTTTCAGCTTTACAATAAATGATCAGTACAAAAAAATTAAATCTTGTATGGGAAAATCAATTTCTAAATCAAATGTTAGTAAAAAGACAGACAGTACCTCCTCCAGGCGCTTGGCTTCTAGCTCCTCTAGTCGTTTACTACGCTCTTCCTCTTCTCTCTTTGCTCGTTCCTCTTCCTCTTTAAGTTTGGCAAGTGCTTCCTGCATAGCTTTCACAGTGGCTTTACTGGGTCCTTTTTTCTTTTCTTTGTCTTCTTTTTCTCCCTTTTCCAGTTTCTTTTTCTTCTTATCTTTTTTCTTTTTGTCACCATCATTTTCATCACCTGGTAGTTGGACATGAAAACAAATTCATTAAAATACTGCTGGTATACATTAACCACACAAGTACAAACATGTTGCTGATCTATAATCCTTGTTCCCAAACTTGCCAACCTTTACAAACTCGTATGCTTGATCATACCAAACACTTTAAAGGACATTTAATTAAATTAGGGCCTGAACTTTCAACTGTCACTTAAAACGTGAAATGATACAAAAAACAACTCCAGGCACATTTTTGTTTGCCTTCAGAGAGAAATGTATTGCACTAAAAGATTGAACCCATTCAATTTGCCATTTTTTAAAATATTGATATTGATGCTGCAGTTACTTATATTCAAAATTACTAACTCTGAGGGAGTGCACAGCTCAAGGGTTGGTTTGGGTAGGAAATTAGGTAAGAGTTTCAGTCAAGTTCTTAATAAATTTAGTTTAGAATCAGTTCAGTTAATGTTAACTTGGCTAGTAAAGGCATTGTATTGCATAGCAACGTTTATGTAGTGCTTACTACCCCATATGGAGGGCTAAAGCACTTGCCTACACGTGTAGCATGCTGCACGATGTGGGGCATGTGGTTGGAAAAGTGTGGCCTTTGTTGTGATCCTATGTGGAAAGTGATTCCAGGTTGTGCATGATGACTACCGAGGTGCAGTTATAAGTGTTATGGGGTGCAGCGTTTAGCTATGTGATGGATGAAGAAGTTTGAGAGATAGGCACGCAGTTTATATTTTTCAGTAGGCTGACAGCTTTCAACAGCTTTACAAGTCCCTTTATGGTATTTCTTAAGATTATAGTCCACTTACACATGGTTACTGCGCCGAGTTATCTATTTTGTGATTTCTTTTTTTATAATCAACTTTATTGTTTTTTTAAACAGGTAAAAACCAGCAGGAATCAAATACAGCATTTCGCCGCAATTGTAGGACGTCTTCATGTTACCCATACAGAAAAGGCACATGGAATACATAATTACAAAGAAGACGACAAAATAAAGTCTCGCACATAGCTCACAATCCCACGAATGAGGTATTATCATTCTAGTGGCCCCAACCATTTGCCCCAAACTTTACGATATTTCGCCGGGCACCCTCTCGCCTCGTACATAGGACTCTCCTGTGCTGCGCACCAGTCCACCCCTCTACGCCATTTCGTTATGTTAGGTGAGGCAGGATTCAACTAGCTGGCTGCAATGTCCCTCTTAGCCACCATCATGGCTGTGTTTAGCAATAATTTCTCAACTCTAGACCAGTCCAACCCATCTGTGATTCCCAGGAGCACATTTAACGGCTTATGAGGGACCTCCCAGCCCAAAACCTCTGCGAGCTCCTTCTCTATGGAGTCCCAGTATCGTGTAATGACGGGACAGTTCCATACCATGTGAAAAAAATCTGCTTGGTCCCGTTTGCAGCGTGGGCATGATGCATTGGATCTTAGCCCTGCGCTGTGGAGGCGTTCTGGTGTTAGGTAGGCGGTATGTAAGTAGTATAGTTGGACCAAACGGAGTCTAGCGGAAGTGGTGACTGTTTTGGGTGCCATCAGTGCGTCTCTCCAGACTTCTTCCTCCAGATTCATCCCTCTCACTGATCCCTAAGTCGGCCTAACGTGTTGGGGGTGTTATTTGTTAAGGATCGGTAGATACGGTACTGCTTTTTTCATTGATGTTTACTATTTTGTTATTTTGAATTCTCGCCTCTTTTTGTGTTTGCGTGCCTGATTTACTGTATTCCTGTTCACGATTTTGTAAAGCGCTCTGATACCTTCGGGTCTAGCTAGCGCTATATAAAACTTATAAATAAAATAAATAAAAATAAAATACGGGAGATCCCTCCCTTCCCCAAGTTACCGGTCATGGTTTGCGCCTCGGGTGGACTATATTCTGGCAGTGAGGTGCCATTTGATATGTGACTGTGGAGGGCGTGGCGTAGCTGCAGATACCTGTAAAACTGAGAGGACTGTAGGGAATATCGGGTTTGTAGGTCTTGGAAAGTGCGCATGTGGTCGCCTCCCCATACATCTCCGAGCTGCGAGATGCCAATAAGGTCCCAGGCCCGGAATCCTTGTAAGCTGCTGACCTCCAGGAGCCTTGCCAGAGCGGCATGTATTGGGTTAGCTTGTTCGACCATTGGGTATGGCGCAAGGAGGCGTGCCAGGCCAGGAGAACCCCCGTGTCACCATGGGCAAAAGATCTAGAGACAGGCCCCCCGTACATCATCTCCTGGATCTGGGTAGGCCCAAGATACTCAGTTCCACCCTGTAAGCCGGATCCGACCAGCCTCCGTTGAACCAATCGTGTATCGTAAGTAAGCGTGTTGCTAAATAATATAGGTATAGGTTAGTAATGCCCATTCCTCCGTCGAAGGATGGGATCCAGCATTGGGACAGGGCCAAACGAGGTCTCCGACCATTCCAAAGTAATTTAGTGGTTAGGCTATCTAGTTCCTTAAACCAGGTTTGTGGGAAGTGAAAAGGTGTGTTCTGAATTATGTATAGAAATCTGGGCAGTAGCATCATTTTGAAGAGAGCGACTCTTCCCAGAGGGTTCAGCGGTAACGTCTGCCATCTGTGGAGGTCAGCTCGGGCTCTCCTCACCAATGGGGCCACGTTAAGCGACCACGCAAGGTCAGGAAGCAGGGCCACCCAGATTCCGAGGTATTTAAAGGATTGCCTCCTAATAGGTATTGTGGATTGCCAATAGAAGCAGTCTCTCGAGACTTGGAGAAGAACCAGGACGGATTTAGTGGGGTTTAACTGGAGGCCGGTGGCCTGTCCAAAGAGATGCAATGCCCGAAGACAACGGGGTCCAGACTGGGCCGGCTCAGCCAGAAAGAGCAGGACGTTGTCCGCATACAGGGCGATTTTGTCCTCATCCGAACCTGGCCATTTCCATCCCCTAATACGGTTGTCTGGTCGTATAAGGCATGCTAAGGGTTCCATCGCTAAGGCGAATAGGAGCGGTGAGAGGGGACACCCCTGCCTCGTCTCCCTTCTAATAGAAAACGGCCCTGACAATGCCCCGTTGACAAGGACACGTGCCTGCGGTCTGGTGTATAGTACCTTATCCAAATTACGGAAGTGTTGCCCTAGGCCCATCTCAATCAGTACCTCTTCCAGGTACTGCCAGTCTACAGAGTCAAAAGCCTTCTCAAAGTCAATGAGGAGGAGTGCTAAGTAAGTGGTCAGTGACTGGCGGTGTGCTAAAGCTAGGTGGAGACGTCTGAGGCAATGCCTGGTACCTCGAGATGGCACAAATCCACACTGGTCCGGGTGAACCAGTTTGGCAAGACAGGGCCTCACCGAGGACCGATGCAAATATTTTGACCTCCGCGTTAATGAGAGAGATAGGACGGTAGTCGGAGCATAGCAGTGAGGGGGGGCTGGGATTTAGGGATCACTACTATGGTGGCGGCGTCTGTTTCCGGCCGGAACGAGCCACTCTCGACAGCTTCGGCGTATACATCCAAAAGGCGGGGAACAAGTGTTTCCCGATATGCCGCGTAGTACTCCTGAGAGAGCCATCAGGGCCTGGAGTTTTGCCTGATGCGGTACGGGATATGGTATCGTTGATTTCCTCCCGAGTAATGGGGAGGTCCAGGCCAGCCCCTTCAGCCGCAGTGAGGCGAGGGAGAGAGATGCGCTCTTGGCGGAGCAACTCAGGGAGGGAGAGGCTAGGGCGTTGCTCGGAGTAAAGCCTAGAGTAGTAGGCAGCAAAACTCTGGGCCATCGCCGTGGGTGAGCAATGGATAATACCGTCTGAGTCTTTAATCTCTGGGATTATGCGATTAGCCATGGGGTATGTGGCCAGTCGGTGTAGAATCTTCCAGTTTTTGTCCCCCCACCCATACACCCTAGCAACAGAGGATCTCCACAGTAGCCTAGCGGCCTCCATAGAAGTCTGCCTAATCTCATCCCGTAGGAATGCCAGTCGCCTGTCCTGTGAATCATCTCTCAGCTCTGGTGGTTGGTTTTCAAGGAGGGTTGCCTGGGCTTCCAAGAGAGTGATCTGGGTGTTCTGTGCTAGCCGTTTGAGCTTAAGCTGGCCTTTGGCAAAGCCACGAATGGTGGCTTTGCCTGCTTCCCACAGAGTGCCTGGGGAGGAAACAGAGTCTTGGTTAGTGAGAAAGTATTGCTTGAGTTCTTTACCTACAGTTTTCTTAAAATCCTTGTTTTGGAGGAACCAAGCATTCATCCTCCAAATCGGGCGCAGCGTGTCCGGGGGATCCCCCACTCCCAAAAACATGGGCGAATGGTCAGATATACCCCTAGGAAGGATGGTAATGTCTCTAATCTTCTGACAGTCGAGGGCGGTCATGAAGACATAGTCAAGTCGTGCATGTTGCGCGGCAGATGTATGTGTGAATTGTTTGCTCAGGGGGTGCCAGACCCTCCAAGCGTCGCAGACAACCAGGGTGCTTGCCCAGTTTGCTAAGAGCTTAGCGTGGGCGGATCTTGTGGCAGATGGGGTGTTTGCGGTATCAAGGACCGGATGCATAACTGCATTAAAGTCACCTCCAATGATTGTCATCTCGGAGGGTAGAGAGGTGATGAGGTCTGCGGTGCATTTGAGGGTAGGAGTGAGCAGTGATGGTGGGGAGTATACAGACATGGAATTAAGGGCCGTGCCTCCTATGGTTCCTCTCAGGACTATAAAGCATTCCAGGGGATCATTGGTGGCTTTGGTAAGTACAAAAGGGAGATTGCGCCGCATGAGGATTGCCACGCCTCTTGACCCCCGACTGAACCCTGAGTGCCAAACTCTGTCATAGCCGTATCGTGCCAGAAAGGGGCAGTTGTTACCTATGAGGTGGGTCTCTTGGAGCAGTAGTATGTCAGCTGCCTGGCGCTGTGCATACCGCAGGACCGCTGTCCTTTTAACTCTGTCCAGTAGCCCATTGGCATTCCATGATATTATACGGAGCAGGACCCTGCCATTACCTGTGTCTGTCATGGTGGGTGGGAGTGCAAATGAGGACCCCGTGGGAGGTGAGCTGAGCGCGGGGAGCGTTACTCTGCGTGCGTCTCTGCAGCTTGGGCTTTGTGTGCGAGTGTCATTTTGCTGAAGAAGAGTGCTGGTGCAGCAAACAAGGTGTATTAACGAGAAACGGGGACAACGGTCCCCCTACCTTCCATACCACCCCCCATACTTCAAGAACGGAAGCATCTGTGGACCCTAACAACCAATACAAAATACCAAACTGAAACGCTTGGGTGTGGAGATTCGTGGAGGACCCCTCCGCACAAAGGATATTTTATCGCAGCAATCAGAAGAACTAGAATTGCGGTAGACACGGCTATCGGAAATGAGCCACATCTTATGTTTCAGGCAGTCCGCAGCTGCTCAAGGTTAGCATTCAAGGACAGCTGGACTCCGAGAGAGGTCTGAGTCTGCCAAGTCCACTGGAGAGGGTCGAGGCGCTCCTAGGATCCGAATGACCTGTTGAACCAGCTCGACGTGGGGAATGGGAGTTGTTCACAGGCTCCCGCGCTTTTGGATGCAGTCCAGGACCCAAGGGCGATTCTGATCTAGCTCGGCGCGTTCCTCGTCCCTTGCATGAGCGTCTGCTGCTTGGCTTAGGCGACCCCACCTGGGCCTCCTCGGTTCGGGCCTTGGAGGATTGGTCTTGGGCGTTCAGTCTCAGAGGGCGCTCCTCCGCCAGCAACGTCCAGGCCGCCTCGGGGGACTCAAAGAAGAGGGTTTTATTCTGAAACACTACTCGGAGGCGGGCTGGAAAAAGAAGCCTGTATTGGAGGACCAAAGCACGGAGTTTCTGTTTAACCTCAACAAACGATCGTCTTTGAGTTTGGATCTCCCGTGTATAGTCGGGAAAGGTCATTACTGATTGGCCCTAGTACGTTAGGGATTTTTGCTTGCATGCTTCGGCGAGGATGGAGGCTCTGTCCTTAAAATTGAGGATCAGAGCAATTATCGGCCAATGTGGTGCTCCCGGCGGAGGTTTTGGAGCCAGAGAGCGGTGGGCCCGCTCGATCACAAACCACGGGGAGAGGGAGTATTTGGGCATCCATGAGTGTATCCAATGCTCAATGAAGTTGATCATCTGCCCCTGTTCTGAGCCCTCCGGAAATCCTACCAGGCGGAGATTATTGCACCTCGACCTGTTTTCGGCATCCTCTGCTCGCTTATGCAGTTCATTAGTGTGGGTCTGTAGACACACAACTTGATCTTTTAACTGGTGGACGTCGTCCTCTACTGTGGAGATACGGGACTCAGTTTCTTTGATCCGGGCCGTCGCATTGCGGAGGTCCTGCCGGAGGAGAGCTATGTCGACTCGGACCTCGCCAATTTTGTTCTCTACCGAGGTTTGCGAGGCACTAATTGCTTGAAGGATGGTGCTGAGGTCAGTGACAGTGGTTGCACTCTTTTCTATGGATCTGCCCGTCGCCCTGGCCTCCGTGGTCGTGCACTGATCCATTTTGGTCTGCATTGTGTGAGGCTTCATGCCTTGGTCCCTCCCCATAGCAGCAGGTATGTATTCGCCCCCTTGAAGACCAGTGCCTCCAGGTGTTCCTAGTGCGACCAGAGAAGAAGGCGGCACCTCAGGCCGTAAAAACGTGAGTGAAGCAGGGGAGACCAACCGGGTCCGGTAATCAGGGTTCAGTCTCTCTGAGACCGTGAGCGGCAGGCGGATGCAGGACAGCGGATGACCACTTGGGCCCCAGCGGCTCTCTCACGGCCCACGCGGCTCGCCCTCACCACTGCGCGATTCCGCAGTCGACCTCTCCGCAGCTAGATAGCGAAGTGTTGCTGCTCCAGGTTGCTCAGGGAGGGGGCGGTTGGCTGGTCACCCCTGCACGTTGCCGCCACCCGCACCCACCAGGCCGGGGGAGGGCCGGGGACCGGGCGCCTCTTGTATGTTGGTGGGTCGACAGGTCTGACCAGGCCGCCTTTTGGGGGACGCAGCCAATGAGTCACTGTAGGAAAGTGGGTTTCTGTTGCAGTAACCACCCCCACTTTTTACCAGACTACTGATGCACTTTTTCTTGGTGTGCCCTGGGTCCCTGCCAATCAGGTTCCCAGGGCCTGTGTTCTTTCCCCAAAACTAACCCAATTGGCATCTCTGGCCACAGGTCAGCCCCTGGTAAATGGTACCACAGGTACCCAGGGCACTGTGACCAGGGAAAACCTCTAAGGGCTGCAGCACTTATTGTGCCACCCTTAGAGGCCCTGTACCTTTACACACACACACACAATGCCTTTGCAGGCTGTGTGTTTTGGTGCAGAACAAAGTGAAGAGTCGACATGGCGCACATCCCTGTGTGCCATGCCTACAACCCACTGCCCTGGCATGGATCAGTCACCCCTCTAGCTGGGTGCCCTATGCCAGTGGTGAGGGTACAGGTGCATGAGCCCTGTACCCCTACAGTGTCTAAGTCCATACTCAGACATTGTAAGTGCAGTGCTGCCATTAAGAGTATATGGTGCTGGGAGCTTGTCATTACGAACTCCACAGCACCATAATGGCTACACTGAAAACTGAGAAGTTTGGTATCAAACTTCTCAGCACATTAAACTCACACTGATGCCAGTGTGGGATTTAATGAAAAATGCACACAGAGGGCATCTCAGAGGTGCCCCCTAAAAACTAACACACCACTAGTGTCCAGGCTGAGTGGCTGCTTTCAGCTGCCACCACCAGACATGTTTCTGGACCCCTGGGTCGAGAGCCTGCTGCTCTCTGGGGCCTGAAACAATGCACATCCTAGGACGAGGTGCCAAGCCTCCTCCCCCAGGATGGGCAGGGTTCCCGAAGGGGAAGCTTCAAAGGCATGTCGCCTTTGTGAGACTCCCCAGACCATTTGCTGCTTTCAGCAACTGGTCCCCACTGGTTCTACCCCCCACTTTGGGCGGGTGAACCGGCGGGAAAAACAAGTGAGGGAGAGAGGTGTGCCCACCTCTGCCAACTCCACCCCTCAGGTGGGGGAGGCGAGGTGAAGCACAACTCCGAGTCCCCGCCACCTTGGGGACGGGGGGACTCAACCAACCAGGGACAAGCTCCTGCCCCCCTCCCACTGGAGGGTGGCACAATAGGGGTTGTACCCACCCCAGGGAAGGGACCCATTGGTCCCTGCCCTTTACCTACCTGAAATGCCCCTAAATCTAGTATTTAGGGGGCACCCTGAACCTTGCTTCCTCAGATCCAGAAACAACAAGAAGAAAAGAAGAAGAAGGACTGAACAGCCGTGCAGCCAGCTAACAAGAGGAAGACGCCCACTGACTTGGCCCCAGCCCAACAGGCGTGTCTCCCCTCGAACCTGCTCCTGCGAAATCCCAGTGTGTCCTGCAGCCAGAAACCTCAAAAACCCCGGAGGACCTGCCTGCCTTCACTTCCAAAGACTGCTTCTCCCCTGAACACCGGATTTGTTCAACTGCAACCTCTGGCAGCAGCCGGAGACCGCGAATCCAGACCACTCTGCACCCGCCGAACCCGGCCAGAGTTCGAGAGGAAAAACACCACGAGGAGGTCACCCCGGCGATCCTGACCCGAGATACAGCGACCCCTGACCTGCCACAATCCTCCAGCCGACGCCTGCAGCCTAAATCCAGAAGGCCCCCCCTGACCGCGACCCAGAGCTGGTAAGAAGATCCGACCCCAAAATGCACCCCTGCACCCGACGCCCCACGGCCTTGTGTGCCCAAACCAACGGTGCCTAACCAACCCTTAACTTCTCAACTTACCTCTCAAAGTGGTGGTCGCACCCAGAAGTCCTTCGTCTCCCTGCCTGCAGTGCTTTTGCAAACCGGAGGTTCTCCATTGAAAACAGGGAGCCCGACGTCGAAACAGCACTCTGCACCCGGCCGCCTCAGTGCCGCTGAGGGTGCACCTTTTGTGCTACTTTGTTTTCCCATTTGCCCTGACCTTAACCCTAGGAGCTTTGCTCCCACAACCCAGTGGCCTGCTTGCAGCAGCCACCAACCGGAGGCCCCCTATCCCCCATTGGATAACATTGGGCCTCAACACTCTGCACCCGGCCGCCCTAGTGCCGCTGAGGGTGTAACAAGAGTGCATCACTGACCCTGGGGGACCCCTGAGTCTAACCCCAGAACCTTAACTCCCACAGTCGATAACTTACCTGTGAACCGATAACCTGTTTTCCTCCCTAGGATAACATTGACAATTTTCTTCCAAAAAGTTTCTAAGTGTGAAGTTTTGAAATCTAAAAATATTCTTTAAAAATCGCACAAATAACCAAAACGTATTTACTTACCTGTTTGCAGGAAATCTCCCAGTGCTGAATCTAGGTATCCAGCACGGAGTTAGAAAAGTAGCGTAAAAAGTAACTTACCTGTAATTTACTGAAAAAGCCTATTAATTTCAATGTACTGTATTTGCTAAGTATTGTAACCTACTGTATCCCCTGTAAATCAAACAAAGTACAATTCCTATTGCATTTTCAAACTGTTCTACATTCAGCAACTTATTACTGTAAAGTATTTAATGCTTACCTGTGCCAGGCTTGCTTGGTTGGTTCTAAAAATAAAACAACAGTATATATTTTTATACAAAAACAATTGGCCTAGAGTTCAGTTCTTGTGTGAGAATTCATTTGCTGACTGAGTGTGTACATCAAATGCTGAACACTGTCCTCTGATACTGCCTTACTGCTCGACTACTCTACCACAAATAGAGTGTAAGGTTCTATCTAACTTTAACCTCTGCCTACCTCTGGGGTCACCTGGACTCTATACACACTATACCTCATTTTGGTGTAGTATATAGAGCCAGTTTCTTACAGTCCCCCGCTACCCGAAATGGTAGCCGGACCCTCAACCCTGTCGCACTCGCCACAGGTCCACACTGCTCAGGGGAGTCAGTCGGTTCTTCACCTCGTTTCAGGGGTTTGAGGCCCAGGGTCCAGCTTGTGCCTAGTCTCAGCAACCTCCCATTAACAGCGGGGGCTCTCAGGAGGCTCGTACAAGCGGGCGGAGGGCCCTGGCCCAGGGTCGCAGTGGCCGCAGGTAGGGTCCTCCTCGGGGTGATAGGCCTCTGGGCTGCAGGACACAGGAGCAATTTAAAGTGTGCCGGGGCTTCTGTATTCAGGGGATGGGGGGGGGTGGTGGGAGGGGTGGGGGGGAGAGAAAGCCTCATCGGAGACTCCCACTGCCTGGTAGAGACAGCCGATCCGCCCCGGTTCAGACCCCCCCCCGCTGTGAGCCTGACCGGCTGCAAGATGTTGGGGCCGCGGCTGCGGTTGTTCCCGGCCCGAAGGATGTGCTCAGGGCAGGCCTCTTCCTCCCCACGTGCCACAGCTCCCACACTCACCAGGCCGCAAGAGGTCCGGGCAGCGGGTGCTCCTCCGTACGTCGGCGGGACCACAGAACCGCAGGCGTCCGCGGTCCAACACCTCGTGTAGGCCCCGGCGGCTCAGGCCGGAGCTAGAGACCGCCTCTTGTCCCAGGATCTCGGCGTAGGGAGGGGGGGAAACCCAGTCCACGGGTCTCTCGCCGCCCGCTGCCCGAAATAGCAGCCCATCCCCCACTCACGGCACGTCCGGCAGCCGCTGCAAGCCCGGCTCATGCCCCAGCTCCGGAGGCGCAGCCAGGGAAGGGAAGGCCCCGTTGCAGGCAGCAGCTCGGAGCTCTTCTTACCCGGATGTGCGGAGTCGGATCGTCCCGCGACTCCGCACCTCGCCCACAGCGGTAAGTCGCTTAGTATTCAGCCCGTCAGCTGGCCATGTTGGAGGGGGCCCCGGTCCGCAGCATGGACACTCCCCTCGCCAGTCCCGGCATCTAGGCGCAGGCTACAGCAGCAAAGCATAGGGAGCGGGTGCCGCCATCTTAAGTTCGGCGCGGCCTGGAGATCACCGCACCAGGCCGGCCGCCGCGCCCAAGTTCACTGTATTTCTGCCTACGATGGCCAGCACAAGTTGTGGTAGGATGCAGGCGGCAGGTTAGCAGGGTGAGTGATTGCCAATGGTGGCGGATTCTGGAGCGGATGACGGAGAGGTCCGGAGCACTCTTAGAGTGCGACCGCCATCTTGATGCTCCAAGCCACGCCCCCTTATTTTGTGATTTTTAATTTAAAGTTTAGGCTTCCAAACCGGTATAGGTTGGAGGGAGAGATGTTGGGAAGATCTGATGGGATGGACTTTATTACTGATCCTGCATTTGACCATCTTTGTGACAGGTCAAGAAGTGGTCATAGCATGTAGCTCTTTGGCACCTGCATAGGTGGACTAAATTAGAGTTCTCAGATGGCCACCGGTATGTGGCAGATCCCACCACATGGCCAGTAATGGTTCTGTCTTCTAGTCAAACAATGTAAGAAAATAGTTTTGCAACTAACTACAATCGATTGCATGACCACTACATTTTAGATAATCGCATTAGTGCAAGCCAGAAGAGTTATGTATAAATTGCGATTTCAATGTGATTCGAAACCTCTTCAAGGACTCAAAGTCCTTTTTTAAAATGGCCATCATTTCTGCCTCGAGTCAACATCTTTTGCATTGGACTTCGTTGGCCCGCTGTTCTGCATCGAGGGTTGTCGTCAACTTCCTCTTCGATGTAAAAGGTTCCTTGTCCTTCCGATTCTTTCTCCCTCGACTTGTGTCGATCGCTCTTCAGCATCAAAGCGGTCTCAAAGGGTTAGCTTTCCTAGTGTCCTTGGTCTTGAACATTAGGGGTTCTTTTTGCTTTAGCCATCCTTCAATTGTAGAATATTTCGGCATTTGGGATGAGGGGTTCCGTCCCATTGGGAAGGGGGGGGGGGGGGTGTTATCTGCTGGTGTCTTTTGGAACCTGCCTCTTTCTCCGCTTCCCTCGCCACACTCAATCTTTTAAGATCAATATTCCCCTCCTCAGCTCTCTGTCTGCTCTAGGTTTTCGTCCTTTTCCACGCTGGATAGAATGATGACCTCGAGTTATGTTCTTGCTGAAACTGCATCATCGCATAGATTCTCAAGAGTTTCGGTTGAAATTCGGAGCAGGCCTCGCAACCCTCAGCGCTGTTCTCTTTAGGCAAGCACTAGTTGCACATCTTATGTCAATCTGCGCAAACTTGTGATGACACCGGAGACAAAACTAAAGGGCATATTCTCCATGTTCCCCAAATGCCCTGGAAACCTGAGTGAACGTTCTCCAACTATATGGGCGAGTGTTAGTGGGTACCTCGATGCAAATCTTAGTTCAGACCATGTTTTTTGCTCAACCATGCCTTTTTCTTGATTGTCTACAACGTTCTTTCACTTTCTGTAGCTCTTTCCTTGATGAATACTTTAACGCAATCTTACATTCTTTGGAGCTCCTTCAAACTGCTTCAAGACCAAACGGTGGAAAAAAGAATCTGCAGGTGGTGATCACGCACAGGAACGTCCAAGATGCATGTCTGAAGTCACAGGGGGATGGGCACATCATCAAATGGTAGTAGACAAAGACGTCCACAGTAAAAAGAAATTTAAAAAAGAAAAAGGAGTGAAAAAGAATTCCGGGCCCAAACACTAAATGGTGGAATACTACACAGCATGTGAATCAAGAAATGATTCATGCTGCAAAACTTACTCGGACATAGAAAGTTGTGTGCTGGTTGGGCTGTTCCATAAATGTAAACTGTAGATTGTAGTTGAAGGAGCTATTATTCTGGGTTCTATCCCAGGTTTGTGGGATAATGTAGTTATCTAGGAAATAGCAACATTTTCACATCTCTTCTGAAATGTAATGCTCCTGAATGCTTGGAGTCTTGGCGGGTAATGAGTTCCAGAACCTGGCGGCTTGTACAGGGAAAATGGTGTTTCCTTTGGATTTCTTATACTAAGGTGGTATTATGATCCGTGATGCAAGCCGGAGCGCAGTGTCAGATTCTGTTTGTATTGCTTGAATTTAACTTGTATTGGTGGACATTTCCTGTACAGGCTCAAGAGTGCCTTGAACTCTACTCTTCTAGCTACAAGTAGCCAGTGGAGTGATTCTAGGAATACAGTCATACGTTCTCTTGGGTTGAGACAGAGAAGGAGTCATGCAGTAGCATTTTAAATGAGTTGTATTTTGGTTATGATGAAACTGGAGGTGTCAAGGTAATGGCCTGCAGGCATAGTGCAGCTTGGAGATTACAAAGAGAGGATAGCTTGCAGCTTGTGTTGGTATCCAAGTTATGTGAAGCTGCTATGCAGTGTTTTCATCGTGTAGAAGGTGCTCCCTGTGACCCTGTTGACATGTGATATCAAGGGTAGTTCTAAATGCACAATTACCCCAAGGTTTTTAACTTGTCGAAATGGTTGGAGGGGCCTTAAGTTCCTTGGGCCATACGGCGGCAGGCTGGTATTTTTGCCAATATCCTCCGACCACAATCTCTGTATTTAGGTTTTTGGGCTTTAGGTGGTTACATATCATCCATGCATTTATTGCGAAAAGAAAGTCAACATGTTTTGATTTGAAGTGATCTTCTATGCAATCCATTTTTTGAATGATTTTCAAACCATCTATATAGTTGTAACAGGTGAGATTGTCTGATATAATTAGCTACAGTAAAGGGGTTAGGTAGATGCTGAATAAAGGATAGATGAGGGACACCTGAGGGACGATATATTGTTGGATGTATAGAGCAGATGTAAAAGGTGGTAGGCCTACCATGCTTTGCCTGTCCCTGCAGTAACAGGCAATCCATTTTAGAGCATTTTCATGTATTTGTAGTTGAAGCCTTTGTAGGAGTGCGTGGTGGTGGACACATTCAAATGCTGCCGATAGGTCAAAAAGCAATAGGATGGCAACTTCGCTCTTCTCCACTGTGAGGTTTAGGTCACCCCAAATGGATACGATGGCCGACTTTGTGCCTGTACTTGGTCTGACATCAAATCACTTTACTCCGTAAACTTGGGGCCTTATTTAGATCTCGGCAAATAGAATACTCTGTCACAAAAGTTACTGATATCCAGTCTGTCGTATTCGAGTTCTACGGCTCTCCTTGGCAGGACTCCCATCCAAGACCCATTCAGTTCTCATCACAAGACACTGGGCTTGTGGATGCGGAGGTCACCTCTCTCGTGGCCAAATGGTTCCTCATCCTCAATCCCCATGTTTTCATCAGCAATCTTTTTCTAGTCGACAAAACTGACAGAGGCTTGTGCCCCGTCACCAATTTACACAAGTTCAACGTGTGGCTGGTTTACAATAATTTCCTGCGCCCATTAGACCGCATGGTCCAGCTGGACTTAAAAGAAGCATTCTTGGCAGTTCCAATATTTCCACCTCACAGGCGGTTCCCTCCAGTTCATCTGGCGCCAGTAAACCTTTGAGTTTTCCACTCTGCCCTTCGGTCTCTCCTCTGCTCCCTGGTGCTTCATGAAGGTTCTCAAACCGGTCTTGGACCACCTACAGCCGCAGGGAGTATGCCTTAATGTTTAGCTAGATGACATGGGCCTTTCTGGGGATTTTCCAATCCATCTCACCCTGTTTCCGTCCCTCCTTCTCAATCCAGTTCAGATACCACATTAGATGGTCCTGGATGGTTCCCTATCCCTTACGGCATGGCGGATTACAGGGGACGATGGTCCGTCAAGCCTAAGGAACTCCTGCACAGAGCCTGGACTGACACTAAAGTTAAACTGTACAGATCCTGCGGTCACGGACGTTGTACAAGTTCTCAATTTTCTGGTTAGTTTGGCAATAGAAGGCCTGGCATTTCTATCAATACCTTTCGTTCAACCATATCAACAGGACATGTCCCAGTGGAAGGCTCCCCGATGTGAGAACATCCTTTTGTGTGTCGACTCCTTCGGGGTATCCAACTGACTCTTCCTCCAGAACTCCGATATTCTGCACTTTGGGGTGTCAATCAAGTGCTTAACCTGTTCTTGTCCTGGCAGCTTAACAGATTTTTGTCTTGAAAAAAAGCTTTCAGCAAAGCTAGCTAAACTCCTATACCTGCTCTCCTATAGATGGCTTTCAGATGTACAAGCCTTAGACAGTGATGTGGGTAGGACCTTTTCACCTTCAGGGGTTTCGTTTACTGTTAGTAGACGGACTTAGTGTAATATTAGGATTATTTCCTACCAGACTTTTCCAGAGTCCCCTAAATTGTGCGTTGTACAATGCCTCGAAGCATAGAAGGAAATGTCTGCGGAATTTCTTCTGCCGAGGGAATATCACCTTCTTATTTCTCGGCAGAAACTGACTGGGCGGTGTTATCTCCTACCACAGCTCAGGTGAGGTGGGTGATGCAGGAAGCTGGCATTTATTTGATGATCTTCGAAGCGCATTCCGCTCATGGGGCAATGGCTTCAAAGGCTTTCAGTTTGGGTGCTCGTCTGGAAGATATCATAAATGTGGCAGATTGGTCTTCGGACTCTAGCTTTTAGGGGGTTTATTTCAAGCTGGTGTTGGATATGGCACGTCTGGTGGTGAGCAAGCTTTGAGCTACCATAATCCTCGCCTCCGGTCCTGACATAGAATGAAAAATGTCCTAACTATCGTATCGGTAAGTTTCAATTCTATTAAGGACACGAAGGCGAGGATTATCCCACCCAGTGGATTCTGATCCAGTTGATCCTCCTCGTGACTAGTATGTATAGAGTTTTTATGCTCAATCAGATGTACGTTACATGACTGTCAATGAGAGTTGATGGTTCGTTTCATGATTTGTTGTTTCCTATGCAGGCTTTATTCTATTTGAGGCCTCTTGTTACCTGCTCTTTTTTTTCTAGGGACAGAGTCTGGCAAACAAGACACATGATCCAAGAGCAACGGCATGACTCGCGCGACGAAAAAGATGTGGGGACACAAATGCAGGACTATGTTAGAGACTGTTGGTTCCTGATTGGTTGCTGCATGGAGCGGATTGCTTATTGGCTGTTGGACTTTTGTTTCATTCCCAGAGGTTTATGGGAATGGTAGTTTCTATAAGTTTGTGAAATGGCGGCTGTTAATAAAAGCGAAGGAAGAATAGCATAATCTTATCTCTCCATGGCTCTGCGTTAGCATTGATGGGGAGAGGTGTAGTTTTTGATATGGGACTACTGATAGTTCCAGCAGTGTGGTGAACCACGGTTGGCGTGCCCATGTGGGAGCTACTAGGATAATTTTTAGAGACTGTTGTCGGAGCTTGCGTACCACAAGTGGAAGGAGTGGTAGTGGTGGAAAAGCGTACGCAAATCTGCCGGACCAGTTCATCCATATCGCATTGCCCTTGGACTGCGGGTGTGGAAACCTGGCGGCGAAGGTTGGGCATTTTGCGTTTTGTTGTGTGGCGAACAGATCTATGTCTGGCTGGCCCCACATGCGGAAAAACGGTAGAAGAACTTGTGGATGTAGTTCCCATTCGTGAATCTGTTGTGTCTGTCGACTTAACAGATCGGCAATCTGATTGTGAACTCCTGGTAGGTGTTCTGCTAGAAGGTATATGTTCTGTGGAATGGCCCACCTCCTAATGTCTTGTGCCAGTTGGGACAGTTGTGGAGAGTGTCCCCCCCCCTGTTTTTGTATGTAGTACATGGCTGTGATGTTGTCTGTTCGGATCAGGACAGCCTTGTTTTGTACGTGGAGTTGGAAGGATTTGAGAGCTAGGAATATAGCTAGTAACTCCAGATGATTGATGTGGAGCAGCTTTTGTTGAGTGGTCCACTTGCCTTGTGTTGTATGACCTAACAGGTGTGCACCCCATCCTGTGAGTGATGCGTCCGTTGTCAGTACTATTTGTGGAACAGGCTCTAGGAACGGCCGCCCTTTGGACAAATTTTTGTGTTCCACCACTGCAGAGAGCGATGTGTGCGGCTGTCCACCAACACCAGATCTGTAAGTTGTCCGTGAGCCTGGTTCCATTGGTGCGCTAGACACTCTTGTAGGGGACGCATTTGAAGTTTTGCATGAGGGACGATGAAAATGCAAGATGCCATCATGCCGATTAGTTGCATGAATACTCTGGCTGGGAGAGAGTGTTGTATTTGAAACCTGGTGATGAGGGTTTGTATACTGGCTATCCTGGCTGGGCTGGGATAAGCTAGGGCTGTGGAAGTGTTTATTGTGGCTCCTAGATATTGATGTATATGGCTTGGTTGGAGGTGAGACTTGGTGTAGTTTATTGTGAACCCCAAGTTGTGTAGTGTTTGTATAGTTTGATGAGTGTGTTGGACACACTGGTTGAATGATCTGGCTTTGATGAGCCAGTCGTCCAGGTATGGGAAGACGTGTATTTGCTGTCTTCGTAGGTGTGCTGCTACTACTGCAAGGCATTTGGTAAACACTCTTGGAGCGGTGGTGACTCCGAATGGAAGTACTTTGAACTGGTAGTGCTGTCCATCAAGTACGAACCTTAGATACTTCCTGTGAGCAGGATGTATGGGAATGTGGAAGTAGGCGTCCTTGAGGTCTAGTGTGACAAGGAAGTCCTCTTGTTGTAGTAAGGGAAGCACTTGTTGGAGAGTGATCATGTGAAAATGATCCGAATGTATGTACTGATTGAGGGGTCTGAGGTCTAGAATGGGCCTTAGAGTCCCATCCTTTTTGGGGATTAGGAAATACAGGGAGTAAACCCCTGTGCCCTGGTGTTTTAGAGGGACTGGCTCTATGGCGTGCTTTTGAAGCAGGGAAAGAACTTCTTGCTTTAAAAGGATGAGATGGTCTGCGGACATTGGACGCTGCCTGGGTGGTATGTTTGGGGGGGCATCTGTAAGTTCTAGGCAGTAACCATGTTGGATAATTTGTCTCACCCACCTGTCCGTTGTAATGGAGTTCCAGACAGGTAGGAACTGTGCTAGTCGTCCCCGACAGGAGTGGAATGGTCGGGGGAAGTGGAGGGAAGTCACTGTTTAGGAGTGGGGGAGGTACGGGTGTTGGTACTACCTCGGCCTCTGCCCTTACTGTTGTTGCCTCGGTAACCACCTCTAAAGTATCCCCTATTGGGAGATGTTTGGGTGGTGTTTCTGTAAGAAGAGGAATTGTCTGTGTTGGTGTTCCTAGAGCCTCCTCTGTAGAAGGAGCGGCGAAAGGAGCCACGTTGTTGTGGAGACTGCAATGCTCCCATTGATTTGGCAGTGTCAGTGTCCTTCTTCATTTTTCAAGTGCTGTGTCTACAGCCGGACCAAAGAGTTGGTTCTGATTAAACGGCTGGTTTAAAATGATGGTTTGAACCTCTGGCTTGAAGCCTGAAATGCGTAACCAGGCATGCCTTCTGATGAGTACGCTGGTGTTAACAGACCTAGCGGCGGTGTCGGCCGCATCAAGGGCACACTTAATGGACGCATTGGAGATTAATTTGCCCTCCTGAATGAGATCATTTGCCTGCGTCTTGTACTGGTCAGGGAGGTGTTGCAATAGGGTTTCTAGCTGGTCGTAGTGGGCCCTATCGTATCTTGCCAGCAGTGCCTGGGTGTTGGCTATGCGCCAGTGATTGGTGGCTTGCGCAGCCACTCGTTTGCCAGAGGCATCCAACAATTTTGACTCCTTATCAGGGGGCGGAGCGTCTCCTGAAGTCTGAGAATTAGCCCGTTTACGAGCATTGGAGACGACTAAGGAGTCAAGAGGGAGCTGGCCTTTGATGTAGGCAGGGTCATCAGGGGCAGGTCTATATTTTTTGTCGATCCTAGGGTTAAGAATCCTGGCCCGTACAGGATCTTTAAATATCTCAGGAGCATGTTTGATGACTCCTTTAATCATGGGCAATGTCTGTACAGTTCGTTGAGACTGTTCGAAGGTATCTAAGAGGAAATCTTCCTCTGGTGGGTTGGTGTGTATATGTACCCCATGAAAGACAGCAGCCCTGTGAATAAGTTGCCCAAAACCAATGTTATCATCTGGGGAGATGGTTTTGTGGGATATGGTGGAGGGCTTGGGAGGTCTGGAAGATCTATGGGATCATTGTAGCCCCAATCGTCCTGTGGTGGGTCATCTGGGTCTGGGAAAACGTCATCAGGGTCACCACCATCCCCCATGTCGTCCGGATAGTCATGTGGTGGAGATGTTACAGGCTGAGGCGGTGTAACAGGGATGTAGAGAGGAGGGGTGTTAGGTGGAAGGACAGGGAAGAAGGAGGCATAGGGGAAGTAGCAGAGTCCTTCTTTTTGACAGGGACGGGCTCGTGGCATGGCACAGTAGAGACATGTCCAGTGTTAGGGTTAATGTAAAGTTTATGTTGTTTAGGATCGATAGGATCCGGTTGAAACAGTTCCTCCTGGAGATTTGGCTTTGGCGCCGACTTTTTCGGTTCCGAGCGCGGTGATGGTTGCTTTGTGTGCTCTTTGGCCTTGGAAGGCGTGGAAGAGTCCTTCGGCTTGGCAATCGGCTCCGACAGCTTTGGCTTAGGGGCTGTGTCGTGGAGCCTTGGTTTCGACGCCGACTTATCCGCATGCTCGGAGGCGGGTTTTGGGACCGAGGTGGATTTCGGAGCCGAGTGTTCCTTTGTCTTCGGCGCCGAAGGTGCCGGTAGAACTGATACATGCGGCTTGGTCGGTACCGAGGAACTGGAAGGCTTTAGTCTTTTCTTCGGTGCCGAGCCGGAAGGCGGGGCGTCCAAAGCATGTTTTCGGTCGCGACTGGGGCCAGCAGGCGAAGTCTTGACCGGTGCCTTCTGTTTTGATGGGGGGGTTGGGGCAGGGGCAGTAGTACTCACTCGTTGCCCAGGAGTGATGGAACCGTCTGAGTCCTCTGCCTCCGAGACGATGGTTAGGTCTTCGGAATCTTCCTCCGGGACATCGGGGCCCTCGTTGAAGATGTCGACAGGTTCTGGAGCGGACCGTTGCGCCATAACGTGTCTTCGAGCTCGACGATCCCGAATGGTCTTTTTGGAGCGGAAGGAGGCGCAAGCTGGGCAGGTGGCCTTGTTGTGGTCGGGCGAAAGGCACAGGTTACAGACCTCGTGATGGTCACTGTGGGGAAACTTTGCTCCACACTGGGGGCATTTTCGGAAGGGCGTCCTTTCCATTAGCTGTAGGCCTTACGGCGTCGATGGGCCCAGCGGCCCGCGTCAACGACTGGAAAGGGGATCGAAGAAGAGACGCGTCGAGATGGCGATATCGACAGAAGTTGTAGAAGGTTTGAAATATTGAAAAAACAGTAGAAGAAAGTTTCGAACCGGAGTGTCGAAAGTTGCATCCGAACCCGATGGCGGAAAAAAACAATCTGAGGATGGAGTCGATGCCCATGCACACTATTGTCCAAAGGAGGAGTCACCGATCACATGACTACAAAAGACTTCTTCGAAGACAACAACAAAGTGCAAGCATCCGAGCCCAACACCAGATGGCGATCTAATGCAAAGTGTGAGCTCTGCAGCTCACATGCCTCGAACATCTTTTTTAGCGCCTGGACAGAAGAATCAGAGTGCATTACAAGCCACGATGAATCCTTTAGGCAACAGTAACTAACTACAGTGCGGCGACAGTGAACTACAAAGGGTGGCCAGTGTTTTTACTACGAAGGGCAGGCATTTAAAAAGAAGTCTGACTCAAAGAGGAGAAAGGTTTTCCTTCCATATAGGAGTTTAGGGCACTTTGACGCAATGACTCAAATATCCACACAGACTGTGATTGTGAAGAGGATTTGCTGCACAGAATTTACAAGGCAAAGGGACAGAAACATGAATTATAGGATTTATTTATATATCCTACAGAATTCTATGTGCTCGATACGAAAGGACACATTTAGGGAGAATGATAGCCTTTTGGTCTCCCCGATATCGATGGGCAAGCGAAATAGAGTAGGCCTGAGGGTCCTGAAGCTGAATAAAGAAGAAGGGGTCTCTGGCTTCCTGACACGGAACTATACTATATGGCACACATCTGCAGCAGGATGTCACCAAGTGGTGTGCGGAGGAGACAACTGGGGGGAAAAAAGGCTCTTAGCTGGACTTCAGTGGCAGCAAGCCTCCCAGTATGCCCAACACCAGGTGATAGACAGAAATCCAGTTGTCCATATAGTGCAGCAGTTGACTAATGCATGGGAGACAACGGTAAAAATTATTATGCGCTGAGTTCGAGGTCTGGTAGTTGCAGCCAATTTTGAAGATTAACTGAGGCATGGCAATGGCAAGATGGAGGGGAGGGAGGATACGAGACCTTGGGCGATTTATTCTCAGGAGACAGCTGCATCACATTAGCGGAGCCACAGAAAATGTTTGGTGTGGACCCCGCTCAGTTCTTGCAATTTGCCAAATTGACTAGGACGGTTAAAGAAATATGGGCAAGTTTCCCAGCTTCCCCAGAAGGGTCGAGGAAAGAGAAACACTTTCTTCCAGAAAGCATCTTCAGAACTGCTGTTAAAGCCCTTGTACTCTTGCATCTGAATGGTGGTAACGCCGTACTCCACACTGGCACCCCTTAGGGCATCGTAGATGCAGCTGCACTGAAGAAATACGATCACATCACACCCTCCCTGATGGGACTCCATTGGCTTCCCTTGCTTGCCTTCATCATCTTTAAAACCAACTGCATCATTTACAAAGCCGTCACAACCAGCACCCCCCACTTATGTAGTAGAAAGGTTCATAATGTCTGGTGGTTCTCGGCACAATCCCGGCCTGGACACCATCAGACTGCAGACTAAAAAGTGTAAAAAATAAAAAGGATAAGACAACTGGCCTTTGCCATCTATCCACAAAGCAAATGGAACAACATCCCCCATATTCATCAAGACAGCCTCTACGCTGCTTCAATTTAGGAAAGAGTTGAAGACTAACCTTTTTAAAGGACACTACAACACAATGCATTAACCGTTCACATCTCAGCTTCCTCTCCTGTTCCTCACCGACTTTAAACTTGCCTTTGAGCATATACAGCACTCCACTGCCTTCTGGCTAGGTTTGTGCTATAAAAAATACCACATGCATGTATATACAGAGAATTCACAGTGCAAGCATGGGGTAAGGATGTGTCAGAGTGGGTACTCGTAGGAGAGAGATGTGAGAAGTCAAGACGGATGAAATAGTAGATGACCTGATGACATGGACTAAGATGCTGCAGGAGTTGGTAAATCCTTCTGTGGCAGAAACCTCAACGGAAAAATTGAATGATTTAGTTTGACAGTCTTACATTCGAGCATTTAGTATTGAAGTATGTAGGGGGAGATGCCTTATGTAGTTTAATTTTTATCATTTATCATCCTCTGGTAACAACAGCCTTTCCTAACCATTCATTAGTGAGGAAATCAAAGCAGCAGTTTCATGATCTAATTCAATAATTGAATGTTATTTAGAGAAAGTGTGTCCATTCAATATTTTAATTTCCTATATCTAATTGGATATTAGGGATGATCTTATGCTCCTGCTGGATCAATTTAATGATATAATAAACACAAAAATCCGCGGGTCTAATCGAGCACAATCAGTACAAGCAACAAAAAATCTCTTCTTGCATGAAAAAAGTCCTATTTAAGAGGACGGACTCCCATCACCCACAGAAGTGTTTATTATGTACTGTATTGGGGATTAAGTCTGCGCTGGTCTGAAAACTTTCCCTTAGACCCTCAATTCTCTCTGTTTTGTATCAATTTAATGATAAACTGGAAGGGGTTTTAAATTAAATTGCCCTGAAGGGATGTAAAAAGCTTATTACAGACAAGACCCAATCAATAGCTTTTATCTGACCTTCTCCTGCTAAAGCACCTAGGCAGAAGAGTGGAACTATGTTAAAGGAAGCCTTTATGGCCAACGCTAAGGAATGCTGTACTGAAAATTGTAAACTGCACAGACCAAAACAAACATGTTTTACTCATTCATAAGCAATGCTGCAAATGGTTCAAGGACTTTAAGATCTACGGAGAGCTCCCAATTTTGTCAGACTTCAACTGCAATACTGCCCATAATCAGGAGTTAAAGACTATGTATTGCTTTTTGTGGAAGAAACACATTTTCATGATATTATTGTAAAGGAAACTCAGAGAAGTCAATCAAATAAGGTCAACTGAACCCTCATGAATGTCAGTTTTAACTTTGGGTTTACTTTTATCATTGGCTTTGTTCAGAATAACTCCACTGTGTCAGTCAGAATCCTAACTTGATGTCCCCATTGCAACATATTTGAAAAGGCTCATCAGACCAGGGCCACCACCCAACGATGGTGACAAATGTAATACTGGAGAACATTATCAGGTTTGGCCTTCCGGAATCCCGTCCATCTTTACACTTTTCAAGAGTAGGAAGGCATGCTGTGGTGTAGCCAGGAGTTCACTGTTGGCAAGAAGCCAGCAACTTCAAGTGTGCATAGTCTCAGGCACACATTATATATCTTATACTACAATGAAAAGGAGTCCATTGCAGCATCTGTGAGATTTATTTAAGTGTGTCTAGGTGATACTGCAGACAATGTGTTTTACATCATACTCACAATTCTAGGAAATAAAACTTAGTTTGTAATCTGCCTCAGACACCTACTTCCTCTGAACACAATATTGTCTATTCTATGCCAGTTAAAAAGCAGTTACAAAAAACGCCCTAAAAACAAAGCTGCCAATTTTCTTTTTTACATGAATATACACAACTGTCTCTATAAAGAATTAAAAACACAAATCAATTACTGACCTTCAGCAGCCTCGGCAGCGTCTCCAATTTCTTCTGAGACAACAGCAGGAGCTACATCTACAGCTATTTTGAGCTTTGGCTCTTTTTTCTGAGAGGTTTCCTCCTGTACTGGCTTCGGAAGATCGTTTGCTTTTGGCTGTTCACCTTTTACACTCTCTGACTCCTCTTTCTCCTTTTGTTTTCTCAGTTTAGACCGTTCCTCTTCACGTTTCTTTCGTTCCCGCTCCTTTTTCTCTGCCTTCTTCTGAGCCACAGTTTTCATTTTGAATGAGGTTTCATCTTCCTCATCACCACTGTCAGCTTGCTGGAGTGGCTTGCCTTTCTGGTTCTTCTTTTGCTCCTTTTTAGTTTGTGGAAACTCATCAGAATCATCATCACTCCCTCCAGAGGAGTCTGGCTTCTTTTGCTCTTTACCTTTTTTAGCAGGAGCTTCATCTTCCTCGGAAAGGTCCATCTTCTTGTTTGATTGTTGATTTTTCCCTTTAGTTTTCTTACCAGGTTTATTATTATAATCGCTGTCATCATCAGAAACATCCTCTTTTGGTTTCTGGGTCTTTTTTGACTTTGTCTCTTTGTTGTCCATGTCATCGCTGTCATCATCATCATCATCATCATCATTTAAAGTACTTTTCTTGCCTTTCTGCCCTTTCTTCTTCTTGTCCTGTTTGGGTGGTTGAACAGCAGGTTCTTCGTTTTCTGCTTTCTGCTAAGATGAAAACAGGAAAGTAAAACCTGTTAGCTTGCCACTTCAATTCAAAGTGTTAAAACCAACTACTCAACTGGCACATTAGTTTTTTTAAATTCTAGAGAAACGCTGACCGGTGCGAACAGTAGGACCACACGCTGGCTTGGGGATTGATTGAATGTGTTCAGTCGAGTGGACCTTTGGGAGCCCTCCACGCCCCCCTCCCTCCCTCTGCACCAGACCCCTGCGTCTAGGCAGACAATTTATCACTAATGTATGAGGGCACACGGGTGCGACTGTGCATTACCGCACTGTTTTTCTTTCTTGTACCCCTACCTCCCACTGTCGTACCTATCCCCATCCCCCCTCCCCAGGATGATCTGCCCCTCCTCTCCTACTGCCCCCTGTTTTGACAGAGGCACGCTACCCACACTGGACTATCTCCCTTTGGGGGAGACAAGACATTGCCATGCTGCAACCATGTTTGTATTGTTTGACTGTTTGTTGTTAGGCTGTTTCCTGGATGCCTCTCTTTTTTATAACGGCATATGTCATAACATTGAAAAATGTGGAAAAAGAACAACATTTTTAAGAGAAACGCGGACAAAAAAGTTCAACTGTTGATGACAGCGCAACAACTGTATAAATTGTTCACAGTATTTCCTTTTATTCTGAAAAGTATGGACAAAATAATTTGAAGATAAAATCACATCTATGAACAGAGGTCTGTTAATCACACAATAGAATGTTAAAGACATTTGTTGGGTGCGACGTGAAAACCAAGGAGCAATACATTTGTACAAAGGTGACATGAGTAAGACCACAATGCCCATCGGATAACTTGCTCTGAAGTGGCATAGGGAGACCTTTATTAAGTATCCAAAATCAGAGTGACCTTTGTGTTTGTCATGATCCAAAGTCTTCGCTGGCCCTTCAAATATTCCTAACTCAGAAAAGCATCTGTCTGAATGATCAAGAGCATGTGTACAGAAAACTATAGAAAACAAGTATTTCAGAGGCTCAGACGGCTCTCAAGAGGTTCCTGTTCTGTGCCTCATTTGAGATCGCATCTAACAAATTTAAGACTGAGGGTATAAAATGGTGGCATGTACTGAGCTCTGGAACATGGCTCACAAGCCTTGCCCTTGTTCAATCCAAGGACCCGCCCATTTTACCTACTAGCCCTTGAAGGTCAAAACCATCATAATTAATTTGGGGAAATTAGGTAACTTCCCTAAACCTTACCAGTATCTCCGTGTTGATCACAAAAAGTTCTATTCACAAATAATTCTGTTCTACTAGGATCATGTCCAGCCTAAGGACAGTTTGCTTTATTAATGGACACTTGTCTACTAGCATTGTGTACTCTCCACAGTCATCAATATTTGCTACACTTTGAAGCTGGATCTTAATCATGAGGCACAATTACTGCATACTAACAGGCACGTTGAAGGACTAGCCTAAACTGCAATAGAAATAATGAGCACCAAAAGACTTACAATCAAAAGGCCAATGTCAGTCTGTGGAACAGAAAAAAATAAGGGCTCAGCAATCTGTTAAGCAAGTAACAGGAGCCAGATTATACAGTCAGTGGCACACCAAAAAAGCAACATTTCTTCAGCTTTTTACGATGAGGATTGTGATCAGATGTTATTGCAGCAGAAAAAATAATTTGTTTCACTTGCGTCATTCGAGAGACGAGCCAGAACTGGCAAGTATAGTACCTGTGAACTGGAATAACAGAAAAAGCATTTGGAAGACGAGTAGACAAGCAGATCTTTGGGCGTACTGCAGCTAATAGCAATCTTCTGAGTTAACCGTATTCATTTGAATAGAATTTTATATCACCTAGTAATTTCAGTTATAATATTAAAGGGGTTCAATCATCATTGTTTTGCCTATCTTGATGGATTTGTGTTATAGCCCGAATTGCAAATACTTCAATAAACTTTAATCGTCCCACTAAATGGGCCACCAATAGTTGCCACAATAAAGCTTTAATAAATTTTACAGATTTTTTTAAATGAAAGTCACTGAGGAGCAGTACTTCACTTAGCCACACACAGCGGAGGTGTGGGAATGACACCATTTCCTTTGGGATCACAGCACACCGGACGTTGAACACTGTTTTTCCTCGTCTCCCAGTTGTGTTTCCTTCACCCTCCCCCACCTTTTCCCTCTTTCTTTCTTTGTCTACCTCCCCTGCTCCTATCCTCTCTCCCCTGAATCTCTCCCCTTGCCTGCTTTTTCCCTTACGTATATGTTTTTAACACATGTAACTACGCTCCAGCAACTTGTAACTATGCTCTGAAACTGTGTAACTTGCAACTATGTAACTGGTAACTATGCTCTGAAACAATGCTCATCCTCATGTAAAGCGCTCGGATACCTCCGGGTCTAGCCAGCGCTATATAAAACTTTTCATATAAAATAAATAAATATGGTGTTGAGTGGGCAGGGACGAATCAAATAGACTAGCTTTTTGCATTTAACAGAAATGGCAAAGGACTTGTGTCAAACACAAATTATTTAGTTGTGCTATCAGAGAAACACAGACTTTGCCAAAAAGTGCAATCAGATGCCCTATGAGACTAATAAAGTAGGGCACCACTGAATAAAACGGGAGAGATAAGACTCTAAACACACTAATCACCAGTTACTCTGTACACACCTCTAACCCTGCACTCACACTGGCACAAGGCTCACTCAGATTACACAGACCCATACCGGCACACCGCTCCCTCTGCAATCTCACAGGTACATTGCTCACCCTTTACTCACACACGAAGAACTATTGCTCGGCACGCTACACATCGCTCACTTGCACTCCATACACACTGAAGTCTATAAACACTCCGCTCACCCTTTACTCTCAGAGGTTCAATTCTCAGCCTACACTCAAAGGCACACTGCTCAACCCCCGCTTCCTCTGCACTTGCACGAGAAAGGAAGGGAAAGCTGCCTCATTGACAAAAAGATGATATGGAAGAGGTGTTAAAGAGAATGGAGACAAAAGAGGCACAATGTGAGGGACAAACGATGGGGCAGGATATAGAGAGGGGGAAAAGCAAAACGAGTGAACCACTGGGTGTTGCATGCTGACATGAGCAGACACGAGCGTGACATTCTGTCATAGCTCGTGGCTGTCTCGTGTCGCCGGGAGAATGTTTGGGTTTGAATGAGTGGAGTGTTGGGTTGTTGACTGGATGTGGGAGTTGGGGCATTCTTGACTTGGACTTCTTTATGGATAGACGTGCACCTAGGATTAAACTCACGTCTCTACAATCTTCGTCTCCGCCTTTTCATTTGTGGACCTACTGACTTCCTACACTGGCGACGAGCGGGATTACCCCTCAATTCTTTGGAATTGCGTCCAAAACTGATTGTACTTATGGACTGTACATTTTACTAAGCTATTCCTTATAAGCTTAGTCTCCGCCGCCTAGCGCTTTATTTCTGGAGTTCCTGCCTGTTTCCACTTTACCTCATTGGAAGTGCTTCGGATTTCTTTCCTCTGCCGCATTTTTTGAACAGCCTTTGTGTTCGCGAGCTCCCCCGACGGATTGGAATCCCGGAGCAGCCATCATCAGACGCACTGGATTAGCCCTCACGTCACTGTCATCACGTTCATCACGCAACGTAAACCGACGTGACTGCCATCTTTGTTGTGTCTCCACAGTACTGTATCCTAGCAACTGCTTTTACTCACCGGCATTCATCACGAAGTGGCAGTACATCTCACGCTGCAATCGGAAGATCAGGACATCAAGATTTACTGTGGTAATATTTATCCTTCGGTGACACGCACACCGCGTGCCATTATAATGCACTTGTACTTCTTTCACCTGTTTTTTTACGCTATATATTAGCGTGTTTCCTAGTCTTACTGTTTTATTTCCTTGTCCTTTTATTTAACCATGTCAGGCATCGTTCCTCCGCCATCATTCCTATCTTCCCCTGGTGAACCTCCCATGGCCTGGGAAGTATGGGAACCTGTTTTTTTAGCATATGTGGAAGTTTTGGAAGGGGTAGAGTGTGAACCTGAGAGAAAACTTTCATTGCTAAAACATTGTTTAGGTGGTATTGCCTTAAAAGAATTCAAGACTTTGCCTGTTTTACTTAATCCAGGTAATATTGACGTATATAAGTATGCCTCCTCACAACTCAATATACGGTATGGTAAAAAGAAAAATATTGTGATGGAAAGGTTTATCTTTTACTCACGGAAACAACGATCCGATGAACCTATTGAAGATTTTGTATCCGCTCTTAGGTCACTGGCTGTTACATGTGATTTCGAGCACATATCATACGAGCAAGTCCTCAGAGACCAGATTTTAATGAGGACAAACAACAAAAAAGTTCAAGAACGTCTATGGACTACATCTGACATGTCATTGAATAATGCCATTGACATAGCCAAGTCCATAGAACACTCTGAAAAATTTGTGAAAAGAATTAGAGGCAATGATAAAAGTGATGTTTTCAACGTTTCTAAAGACTATGATAAACAAAAGAAATTCTTTCCACAGAGAAATGATAACTCATCAAAATTTGATGGTAGATTTAAAGGAACAAAGTACGAAAAAGGAACTCTCAATTACTTTGCTACAGATGTGGAAGCGACGGTCATTTGGCTGACTTTAAATATTGCCCTGCTATCGGAAAAACTTGTTCAAAATGCAATAAGAAGGGTCACTTTGGAAAATTTTGCAGAGCAGTTCCTAAAAGAGTGAATTATGTTCAAGACATGTATGATCATGACCCTCCTTATGAGGACAATGAATACGAAGTCAATACGGTCATCAATATTTGTGGGGGTGGAGAATGTACTAAATTTCCTTCATGCTTCATTACTGTTAATGACATTGATTTAGAATTTCTTGTGGATTCATGTGCATGGTACACCATTATTTCTTTAGACATTTTTCATGACAAGGGGCCTAACGAAACACTTTCTCCACCTGATGTATCTCCTGGAGGTTATACAGGACACAAGATTGACCTTATTGGTTTTTTTTGTGCTAACCTAGAGTTTTCAGGTCGCGATATTTTTGGGAAAATATATGTAGCGAGATCAGGGCAGTCATTATTAGGGTGGCCGCATCAACAACAATTAGGAATCAAGCTTGATCCTAGAGCGGATCCCCCAGTCTATGCTGTTGAATCTCACAATGTTACCCACAAAGACAATTCCCATCTTCTTGATAAATTAAAGAAATTATTTCCCAATCTTTTCAGTGGAGATTTAGGGAGATATCAGGGTTTTGAATATGTCATTAAGCTACACGACAATGTTGTTCCAGTTCGTCACAAAGTGAGGAATGTTCCTCTCACTTACAGGAACAAATTGAAGGACATGCTTAAAGACTTGTGTCAAAAAAACGTTATAGAACCCATTGAGTCATCACCTTGGGTTTCTCCCATTGTGATTTCCATTAAATCTTCAGGCGAGCTTAGGCTGTGTGGACCTTCGCAGTGTGAATAATGCTATTTGGGTAGATGCTCACCCCTTGCCCAATCTTCACGAGATGGTTTCTACGTTAGCTGGTGCACAAGTATTTTCATGCATCGATTTAGCTAGTGCATACCACCAGGTTGTTCTTGCTGAGGAATCAAAAAACCTCACCGCTTTCATTACTCCTGAAGGTCTTTTCAGGTTTTGTCGCATGCCTTTTGGTCTTGCTAGTGCTGCCTCAGTGTTTCAGAGATTGATGAGAGACACTTTGGATGAATTAAATGGTGCCATTGCATTTCAGGACGATATTCTTGTGTATGGTAAGAATGATGAGGAACATGACTTGAATTTAGAAAATGTATTTGCTGCCTTGTCAAGGAAGGGTCTCTCTCCGCCTGGATAAATGTAAAATCAAGGCAAAGGAAGTAGAGTATCTTGGGCATACCATTAGTGGAATGGGAATCAAACCTAAGCGTAACCACATTGAAAGTATTGTGAATGCACCCACTCCCACTACCAAAGAACAACTGGTGGCTTTTCTGGGGCTTATTGAATTTTATGCAAAATTCATACCGAATTTCGCTTCTAAAATTGATTCTTTTAGGTGTCTTCTCAAGAAAAATGCAAAATTTATTTGGACCAATGATATGTCTAAAGTTTTTGAGAATTTGAAGAAGTTTATTGTGAATGCTCCATGTCTTAAGCCTTTTGTTTGTGGCAAAAGGTGCATTGTTATGGTGGACGCTAGTAGCACCGGTTTGGGTGGTGTTCTTATACAGAGAGACAACGAGAAAGAGTGGATTGTAGCATATGCTTCAAGAGCACTGAGAGATGCTGAAAAACACTATTCAGTTATAGAGAGAGAGTTATTGGCTTGTGTTTGGGGAGCAGAACATTTCAGGACCTTTTTGTGGGGTACCAAATTCATCATAAAAACTGACCATAAGCCCCTTGTGTTTTTGATGGCTCCAGGCGGAGGGCGGACCATGTCTGCACGCCTTGCTAGACTTGCTTCCAGGTTACAGTCTTTCCAGTTCCAGATAGAGTATGTTCAAGGAAAGGCCAATGTACACGCTGACTGCATGTCCAGATTAACTTCTTCTGTCGAGTGTCCAGTTAAGATTCAAGATGATGATTGTGAAGTAGCTTTCACCATGCGTGATGTTAATTTAGTGTATGGTGAACAATCTAATTTACGGGAAGATGTTTGGCTCCTGGAGATGGAGAAAGATTTAGAATTATGCAATGTCAAGAAGTGTTTAGTACAAGGTTGGCCTGAACAGAGGAAGTTGTCAGGTGACATGATGAGTTATTTCAAGGTTCATGAAGAACTTGCTGTTGAAAATGGTTTAGTTTTGAGAGGTGATAAAATTATTCCTCCCCATTCACTTAGAAACACTATTCTTGAAATTGCTCATGAAGGGCATTTAGGGATTTCCTTCACCAGAAGACGTGTCAGAGTTTTTTTGGTGGCCAAGCATTGATAATTGTGTGGATCATTTTGTACGTTCATGCATTCAATGCTCAAATAGTGACAAATCAGCTGTTGCTCTACGTCCTGAACCTCATCCTATAGATTTTCCTGTTGGTCCTTGGCGTAAACTTGGTTTGGATATTATTGGTCCGTTTAGTACTTTACCCAGACATGAAGCATTTGGCATTGTTCTAATTGACTACTACTCCAAATGGCCTGAAGTCAAAATGGTCAAGGAGGTCACCTCACATAAGGTTATTGAGTTCTTAGATGAAATTTTTTGCAGGGAAGGGATTCCCCAAGAAATTGTCACGGATAATGGGCCCCAATTTGTTAGTAGGGAAATGGAGGATTTCATGGTGAAATGTGGAATTACTCATAAGAGAATTGCGGTTTTCCACCCCGAGGCCAATGGTCAGGTTGAGCGGTTCAACCGTGTTGTGAAAGAAGCTATTCAATTGTCAATAAAGGGTGGTTTAAATTGGCGCAATGCTTTACAATCCATGTTATTGGCGTATAGAACTTCTCCCAATTCCGTCACTTTGGTCAGTCCATTTGAACTTTTAAGAGGGCGCAAACCCAGTACCAAATTGGTTCCTTGGTGGTTGAAGAAAAATCTAGGTGACACTGATGAGTTCTTTAGGGTAGATTATGAGGCAGTCCAACGCAGGGTTGGTTTGTATAAGAACAAAATGAAACATTCTATGGAGAAAAAAATGGGTTGTGCAACTAAACATGAGATAATGGTGGGCGATTTAATTCGTATAAAAAAAAAAAAAAAAAAAGAAGGGGTTAATAAGGGGTTTCCTGTTTGGTCAAGTCCAAGAAAAGTCATTGAAGTTTTCAGGAATGCTGTTAGAATTGATGGTGGTCCGTTTGGAATTTAAACAGAATTTCTTTATTTAAAGGTGTTACTGATTTACAGGATGACCATAACAGTAATGTATTTTTAGATGTTGGGCAACACAATGACCAAGGGAATCATTTCCTCCCTTCTTGCAGTCCGGAGAATCCTAGAGTAGTGCGTAACCATCGTCTTCCTGCTAAGTACAAAGATTTTGTCATGAATTAATTATGTACTCATTATTGTTTTTTTATTATTTAGTTATTTTCTTTCTGTTTTCTTTTAAGGGGGGAAGGTGTGTTGCATGCTGACATGAGCAGACACGAGCGTGACATTCTGTCATAGCTCGTGGCTGTCTCGTGTCGCCGGGAGAATGTTTGGGTTTGAATGAGTGGAGTGTTGGGTTGATGACTGGATGTGGGAGTTGGGGCATTCTTGACTTGGACTTCTTTATGGATAGACGTGCACCTAGGATTAAACTCACGTCTCTACAATCTTCGTCTCCGCCTTTTCATTTGTGGACCTACTGACTTCCTACACTGGGTACGTGAAGGGAGGAAATGATTTTGAAATAGCTTTGATCAATGTTTTATCATTGCAAGAAACTGAGATTCTCATTACTGCTGAGCTCGGTGGAGCCGGATATACATTTTTTATTTTTGTGTGGAATTATGATAAAGTAGCAACTTTACGGGTGGGGGGGGCGGAGTCACCTTAGCAGGTGCAGAGTTGAACAAGGCAAAGCCTCAAAAGCCATTGTGATATCCCGTTTTTTTTATCATCACACGTAAATTATGAATAAAGTGGATTACTTTAGTGGGTTCAAGTCGTGGTGGTGTAGTACCCTCTTCTTTCGCACTGTTCCAGGGGTAGCAAGCACTATATAAATGGAAACCTTTTTTCCCTCTTCTGTCCCTCCGCTAACCTTCTCAGTACAAATAACTGACTAATATCCACCACTCAAATTACTTTCATATTTCAATATACTAATTCAACACTAATCCTTTATGGGTTCCGGAGTAGTGTGCTACTCGCCAAAAAAAATCGCTTAGACGCCTTGTCAGGGGTAGTAGGCACTATATAAATGCAATTACAATACATACAAAGTTATCCATGGGCATCAGAGAGACTGTGGAGATAAAAGAGTCTGTGGGCAGAAGAGAGAATGGGGAGAGAAAAAGAGGAAGGTGAGAAGCACACAGGTAACTGATAGAGCTATCACTGCCAGACACAATTAACGTAAGGGTCCAAGAGATCTTTTTAGCTCTCCTCTAAGAAGGTGATCCCCTGCATGCTATGCTGTCTTCCATTCGACTCCAGCCTGCATCACCTGCACTATGTAACCCAGAAAATCTTGATCGAGGGTCCAACTCCTGGCAGGAATTCCTGTGCCCGTCAGCCCCGCGACCCTCACCTACGTGTGACTGCTTACCCCTTCGTACCTCGCTCCAGTGCGTGGCTGCTTCACAGTACCAAGTTTTCAATTAGTCTACCAACTCCTGTCTGTACCCATCAAAAGCAGGGCCTGACACTTGCTTCTAGCCCCAGGGACTGGTTATCTACGGAGTGGTAAAATAAAGAGGCTCTAGGTGTTCTGGTTATCTTTCAACCCCACTACTCACATCATGTTCCAGAGCTTTGGGAGTGTTCTGGTGCACAGATGATTTCAGAGGCTCCCTTATGAAGCGTGTACAGAAAGCATCACAAAGCCCTGAGCAGCTATGGTCAACATCGGTTCTTCCTACTGTATGGAGGGGGGGGGGGGGGAGTCCTTTTGCTACTGCACAGACACAATGAGGGTCTCTCCTAATAAACCCCTGCAGGGATAGAGGACTACGGTGACGCACTGCCTGGGGTGGTTTTACAGAGACACTATGAGGACTCTGGTGACTTCATTTGGTCGTCACCTGAGGGGCACCCGGAGCATCCACTACCAAGTATCTTCTCTGCCACCTCACTTCTTGAGCTTAAGTTACTATAGGCATCATGAGAGGTCAGACAGTACAAGCCTGAACATCTGATCTGAAGATGTGCGACAGAAGAAACACCTTATTTCCCAACTGGAAAAGGAGTAACCTGTTATTGCCCCGAGAACACTGTAGCAAAACGAGACTGCTTGCAAACCACTGGAAAAATTGGAAACATTTAAATGCCTCCAGTCGTAATAGCTTAAACCGTCAGGGACCAAGGGACTAACATAAGAGCTGTAACAGCCAAAACTGATGTGCCAGAAAGGGGTCAACTGGGAATATGCAGCACCCCCTTAATTGTTCTTGTTTTGATTACCAGTATAGGGATATGTGAATGATGGTAAAATGAGTCTAGGACTACAGCAAATTCCCTTCAATAGAGTAGAAACACTTCCGATAAGTAATGGTCGCTACCAATCAAAGCCCTGTTGTTCGAGGCAAAATACCTATGGTCAGCTCAAAAAGAGAAAGGAAGTAGTGCCATAGTGAAGTTCCACCTTTTTGGCATAGGGCCCCGTTTGCTGTCCTTGACATCCTAACCGTTGCATTCACAAGTGAGCTAAGTGTCTGCCGTATGTTTTTTCATAGGGATTACATCCATAATGCTAGTACTCTAACAAGCATCATAATTCCATAGTCACCATTCTAAAAACTGCCTTTCATTTTCCCAACCATCTCATCACTGATCAGCGCACATCTGACGAGGTTCTCCCTCACTGTGAAGGTCCTTCAAAAAAAAACTCACACTCCAGGCCTGCTTAAATTTGAACTCGCATATTTAGACATGGTATCGTACACATCCATTCAAGTAAACCAACTGCCTTGATGGAAAAGTGTCCAGCTGTTACTTTATGGAATCTATACTTCTATAGTCCTTTCCTTTTGCTGGCCCTTCATTAGTGGTTCCTCTGCCATTACCCTCTACTATTTCTTTTGAACACTCGCCGATGTTTTGTGCTGTTCCAACGTTTGGGTTAGGTTCCTTGTTTTAACAAGCTTACGTAATCTCCTTTGGCATCTCTCTGCTCCTGATTTTACACTTTTTATTGCTTACTCAAACCATTTTTGTGCTCGGTCTAGGTTTCCCATAACACTTCCTGGATTTTCTGTTGGTAGCCCTCTTGCATAGCTTTCTATTGGCTTTCCTAGCTCTCTCCCCTTCACATCTTTTGAGGTACTCGATGTTAATGACTGCCTCCTTGTCCCCTGTAAAGGGGATAGGACTATTCCCAGACTTTAAGTTGTGTACTGTAGGACAAGCATTCACTCCACTTATTTTACTGCTTTCTCTTCGCACTTTTACAGTTCATCTCCAGAAACTCCTCTGGCTCTCCCTTTTTCAGTAATCTTAAACTGCACCCCAACCCCTCACCGAATTAGATTTACAAATTGCATAAATTACATAGACTACACTAACGATGTGAAAATCCCATGGGCTAGTGCTGCTCAGTACACCTCTGTATTGCCAAAAAAGTACTTACAGAACTACAATATTAATTCCTGTCCTACCCCTACCATTCTTACCTGTAGAGCGGACTCCTTTCCACCTTGAGTAGCCAGACTCAATTCTTCCAGCTCTTTCAAGATATCCTCCTCACTGCAAAGAAAACAACATGTATTGTTCATTCGCCAAAACTACAAAGCAGAAAAATGTACAAGACTTAAAGATACAAAAGTGGGGTTACTCAAAATCTTGCTTTTTCCGCTCCTTCTTCTTTTTGGCCTTTGATTTCTGGGATTCCTGATCCTTTGAAGCACCAGCTCCCTCTATCTCAGCAGCCAGAGCATCAAGGTCAACATCATCCTTGGCACTAGAATAAAAGAAGATTGAAGCCACATTCAGTGAAGACAAACTACATAATAGCATATTCCTACCAGCCATCACGTCCCTATCTTGAACAGCTTGTCTCACTTTTAAAGAATGTGTAATTGCGTATTTGTAGTGGTCCCACAATATGCCTCTCGGCGTATATTGAATAAAAAGTCAAATGCAGTGTGCAGTCGCGTTAGGTTAACCCTCACAGATTAATGATGGACTTCATAAAACGTAACCATGGAATAAAAAGAAAGGGAGTGAGCAAACTTTTTTCTGAAGTAAAGCTTCCTTAGTGGAACAAAATTGTTGTCATAGGAGAGACTACAAGTCTGATTAATTAGAGCTCTTGGGGAATGAAACATACAGCCATATCCATAAACCAGGGGAGAGTCAAGGCAAAGGAAAAGTGACAACATATGGGTTGGAGGCTACCATCTGACACGCTACTAAAAGGGCAGGAACGTCTACATTAGCAAAATTCAAGTGGTTTGCCGGGGTTTTGTTAGGTATAGTTTCATAGGACAGGTGTGCTATCTTAACTGTGTAAAGGTATGAAGTATATGGGTGTCCTGTCAATGTTGCATCCTGGCAGAGTGATGAAATGTAGGAGTAAACATTTCCGACAAAGGGAGGGTTCCACCAAAGACTGAGCGAGGTCTCAATAGGCTGAAGTGCCCAATCACACAATGGAAGTCGTGTTTCAAAGGAGAGTACAATAATTAGACATTTTTACTGTAATTTAGAAATAAAAAAAGAAATACAATTTTCTTTACCTCAAATGGCATTGTGTTTGCAGAATGAAATCTTTAAGTTTATATGAAGCTAGCATCTAGCCATCTATGCTTCCATTCAACCTCAGTTCCGAGTTCATACATGAGTGTGTGGGTGCAAGAGATTGTGTGAGAGACTACCGAAGATTTATAGTTAATAAACCAGCAGTTAGCATATACAGTGGAATTTACAGGGCACAGATCATATCTCAATACAACATGTGACAAAGTAAGCAAGAGACAACAACAATCAAAAGCATAACTGGGTTAAGGCAAACCCACTTAAATGGACTAGATAAAATGAGAAACCACAAAATGTCATTTTGGGGAGTAGTTTTAGAGAAAAAAATCCTAAACTGCAAATCAATGGATTGAATAAACTAATCTAAACACAAATAGATGTGTGTGCGCTACATACAAACCATTACACAGCTTTCACTTGCAGGCCAATGTCACCTGCCCTTCAAAATCTGGGCAGTGGCATTAGAGCAACTTTTCATATAAATAACAGCAAACTAATTCAGAACTGCTCCCAATAGTAACAATATGAAAACAATAAAAACTGTACATCATCAACTCAGTTCCATACATCATAAAGATTAAAAATGTTTCAAGCATTTTTTTTTTTAAATAGAAAATTATAGCATATCCATCCATTCATGGGAAACACTACTAAGTTGCCCAATACCTCAACTCTTATATCAAACTTTAAAATCACCAGGTGCTTCGCCCCTCCCAGTGATACTCCAACTACTCAACTACCTCGACAGGGACGCAATACTGAGGGCTGCCCACGTCCAACAATCGGTTACCCTGCAAATGCAGGATAATGAGCTTTCCCAACTACACGGCGATAGTTCAACAGCAGAAGAAAAGGTTTGCCATGGTCAAGGCCAAACTGAAAGCAATGCACATCTTCTATACCGGGCCTGGCTCAAAGTTACCCACCAGGGTAAATCCCACCTGTTTGACACTGAAGAGTATGCCTGGGCCTGGTTTGAGGAAAGACTCCCACAAATCCAACCCAGAGAGACGCAAGCAGATGGTACAATGGATAACTGGCAGATGGCCCTCCCTCCGCATAGGAGACAGAGGGGCTGCACCCGGCAGAGGAGCTGGCGGGGAAGAAGATGATTCTTCGGCCTCAGATGACCAGACTGCTGCCCGTTGATGCTGGCGGGTAACTTCAGAGTCCTCGGACCAGGTATGCACGACTTACCCACCCTAATGGAGGTTGGGACATGATGATGGCTGATCACTACCTGCGGACCTGTGAACAGCTGCGCAGAAAGTACAATAGTTTCACACAGACACCAAGTGCCACACAGTTGTTGACACCAACAATCCATCTAACTCGAAATGCTATGACCTCCCTCCCTAACGAAGACCCATGGGGAGGAAACACCATTACGCCGTTTGACCTGGAACGTGAACGGCCACCTCAACAAAATTAAGCGCAAGGCTCTCCTCAGACAGGTCAGCTTGGGACAGATGCATTCTTTTTACAGGAGACACAACTCAAGGGAAACCACTGCAGATGTCTTTTGTGCTACATCTTCAGGGTAGCATACAACTCAAGCTTCCACCATGAGTCGGGGCCACACTGATTCACGCTCAACATCCTATTAGACCGGGTTTACTAGGATGACTTGGGATGGTAGCTCTGGGTGGCAGTCTCCCTGTGGGGGTCGCCTATTGTCCTGCGCTCGGTCTATGCCTCACCAACCCTCAGGTAGCTGTTTCTCACTCATCTTAGCGAGGAGCTCATTTCTGCCCAAACCCCCAGCCCCCAGGTCTCAGGATTGCTGGGGGCGACAAACGGGCTGATGGACTGCATTCCCAACCCCTCCACACCTGTTGGCTACATTCACTAAGGCACTTGGTCTAAGCAACATGTGGAGACGCTACCATCGCAGGGCAGCATGACACTCAAACAGCTCCAAACGGAGGAAGCTTGGAAGCTCTGCCAGGCCTCACTAAGCCGCCTCTATGAGCACCACAACCAATATGGGCAACCCAATAACCCCTCGGGAGCTAGGGTTTCTATGATCAATAAGGTAAATTGCTAGCAAGAGGATCATTTAAAGAGATATTTAAGTAGATGTTAAATAGCTGTCAAATAGAAATAATCCAGAGACATACAAAACTTATCAAATAAATCTGTTAGGAAAAGGAGAAACAGGCATACACAAAGAAATTTTAAAAATCCCTTATACTGTTTGAAATCTTAAAAGTGACAATTGTAGGGTACATTAGGAATAGAAAACCCAGCATACATTAGTCATTTACAGTAAATCAAAAATCTTATTAAAACC
Source organism: Calotriton arnoldi (assembly GCA_963921515.1). Lineage (NCBI taxonomy): Eukaryota > Metazoa > Chordata > Amphibia > Caudata > Salamandridae > Calotriton > Calotriton arnoldi. Next base: position 285,638 of record CAWUFW010011937.1, read on the forward strand.
TCCTAGATTATTGCATGTCAAGTTCACTCACTTGATACCTGGAATCAGTCCTTTATACGCATCAATTAATCCAGGGATCCAATAATTACTGTGTGAGAAGTGGAGTGATGTCGACATTTCGGTGTATTGTGTCACAAGTACACAAGTTCATCCACAGGACCAGAAATGCTAAAGGAGTTTCACAATGACCGACAATAATCAATAAATGTAGCTGCTACTAGTTAGCTTAATTAAATAGTTTATATTAAGAAAAATGAGTGAATCAGGTAAGGACTTAGTTTGTTTATAGTTACAATTGGAATCGAGTGTTTGCTAAATGCAGCTCTGCTGACCATTTATGGTTCTGAGGATGGTCTTGCGTATAGCGAGGAGTTTCCCCAAGTACTATGCCGTACTATATACACAAATCTCAGACATTCCCCGTGCAAGAGGTTGACCCTTATCTTTCCAATCTCCACTTGCCGCAGATTTCAGCGGAACACTGCTTAACTCTTGACGACCCGATCACGTCAGAGGAGATTGCAGGGGCTATATCCCACCTCCCCAGGGGAAAGAATTCCGGCCCAAATGGCTTCATGGGGGAATTACTTTGCTACCAAGTGGATATTTTCATCCTGCCTCCCGCCCCTGCTGAAGCTATTTAGCAATCTGGAGGGATCACCGATTGTGCTGATTCACAAGGCAGAACCCGCCAACCCACCCATCTCTTTGCTCATCGTATAGGCCCATATCATTAAAAGTAAAACCAAAATATTGGCCAAAACATTGGTATTGCACCTATTCACAGTAGTTCTCAGCGTCGTACACATGGATCAAAGCGGCTTCATGCCAAGCAGATCAACACGTCATAATATCTGCTGTTTACGCAATGTCTTGGCAACTGCTAATCTCATACAACACCCATTGGTGATGGTGCTCGTAGACTTCCAGAAGCTTTCTGAAGGAGTCTTGTAGGCCTACTTGTTTGCGGTATTGCAACACATGAGCTTTATGGCTCATGTGCACCGAGCCACACGCTCTAGGTTAGAATTGCGGGTGCCATGTCCCAAGTCAATGCCATTTGCTCTGAGGCGAAGGATGCGCCAGGAATGCCTGTTGTCACCCCTATTATTCACTCTTGCAGTTGAGCCCCTGGCCTGTGTGTTTACAGACGTACCCGCGCCTCCAGGGGTTCTATGGTCTGACACATGAAAAGATCGGTGTCGCTCTACATGGATGATCTCTTGAGCTACCTAGCGAACCCTCATACATCCTGACAGATAGTCATGGATACCATAGACAAATTTGGATGCTATTCAATATGACAAGATTTAGTCCATCTTTTAACAATCTCAACCTTAACCCTCTGGTGTTTCAAAATCTCAGACCTGAAAACTATCATTCCTGGGGAAAAAATCACTGAGAAAGCCACCACAATAAGCATTCATATACCAGATACGAAACCACGTTGCAATCACTGTTTCCAACATTTCCGGAAGAGCCAAAGGAGTGGGATCTGCTGCCTCTAATCCAGGTGAATCCCCACCCCAAGAATTTGATGACCAAAATGTACAATGTTCTGATGGGAGGATTAATAGTGAATAGCATGCACATAAGGTCCCAGTGGTAACAGGATCTAGAATTGTAGCTCACAGAAGCCCAGTGGTTCTCCTGCTATCAACAAACCACAGAGATCTCCCGAAATGGGCAATATCGCCTGATCCACTGCATGTTTTCCATAGGGTATACCACACACCAGTTAGCTTGGCCAAAAAGGGTTTTTGACTGGTGATACTTCACGCATGACACAGATTTTATAAATTTAGCAGGACAATGCCAAAGTGGCACAATTTTGGAATGAACTGAGAAAAGCAACATTGATGATGTTGAGAGGGGCGGCTGCCCCAGACCACCTTCTAGTACTACTGAGACATGTTGAGCTCATCCGTAAAATTCTAGAAGTAAACAGAAAGTTGGTTGCCATTTCCCTAGTGCTGGGAAAGTGGACAGTCGCTCGGACATGGGTGGGGAGGTAGCCCTCTGCGCTTTAAAGACTGGCTTAAACACATGGGGCTCTGCGAGAAACTCAGATATATCTGCCTCGACCCCCCCTAGTGACTGGTGGCCAAGAGACTATTTGTCACCACGGAGATCCCTTTTGGCAAATTTGACTGAACAATAATATAGACCGACTTTAGTAAACAAACAATTCAAGGATTCTGTGGTCTTACTGGAGGAAATTCCAATGTTATGCTAAAACATGCAATCAACATATATCAGGAATGATTGAATGTTACTATGACTGGCCATGAACAAGCTGTATAGGATAATATCAAATCTTTATTAGCCCAATTTGTAATACTGTGTTGGGAGTATATGTACTTGCTGTGACTAGTTATATAAGAAATAAAAAAGGAAAAGGTGCCGCAATACAACCACTGGCACACATATCTAGTAACAACCTCATAAATATTTGTCAATCAGGATTACAACCAAAATGCAATACTTGACCAGGTACTTGGAACCTTGGACAGAGGGGACTCATGCCTACTGGTAATGCCAAACCTATCATCAGCCTTTCATAAGATGAACCATGAAACCATTCTTACCATCTTTTCCACCAGGAAAGAAATGGATGCTTAAGTGCTAAAATGGTTCTCCTGTTTCATATTGTCAAGATCTTTTTTTTTCTCAAATGCAATCATTCAGCTCTCCGATTTTAATACTGAACTATACTGCTAAAAGATCACAATTCTGGGAATCATGGAATGCACTGAAAGACTTCCCACAAAAGTCACCCAACAAATTCATCTGCCTTCCAACCAAATTTAGCCTATGGAATAGATTGCTATCCATCAGCCAAAGCACTTAAGTGCCTCGTCAATGACTATGAAACCAGAAGTGTCTGATGTGCTGTGCAGTGAACACATTGAGCATAATCATCCATCTTCTGTTCTCATTCTTCTTGATCTAGCAGCAGCATTTGATCCTGTACATCACTATACGTTACCTTCCTCCATCCATACCATCGCAATTAAAGACCAGGCTCTACAGTGGTTCGCCTCACAGCTCTCCAACCACTCACTCTCAGTAATGTGAGATTGCAAGAGATCCCAAAAGACTTCTTTTTCAGTTGTTGTCCATCAAGGGTCCATTAGGACTACTTCTTCCTAGTCTCTCTGTGCTGCCTCACTTGGGGATATACTTTCCATTTTTGTCTTTTCCTACCATCCCTATGCCGATGACACACAAATCTCCTTTACTTCACTCTGCTTATCTCCAAACATGCAGCTCAAACTATCTTGCTGCAACTCCACACTCAATGGTCCTCAGATCTATTATGTTGGATTCATTTAAACTGAGATGCTCTCCTTTCCTCTTACTTCTACACCCACCTCCAGCACCTAATCCAATCCATTAAACTCGCTCAACAGTTTAATTATTTCTCAGCGAGAAGTCTGTGTGTACTTTTCAACCATTCAATGCATATGGCACTGTCTATTACTGCATTGCCACCGCAGCATTGTATCAAGTACTTACCTTTTTGTATCAAGTACTTAACTTTAGAAAGATTTCACAATCTATACCGCTGTAGCACTAGTAAATAGGATTATTGCTCGTGGGCCAATATCAATATTCATACTCCACACCTGACTAAGTTCTTTACTTTGCTTCAAGAACCTTAGTTAGCGTGCCCAGACACACACCCACTTCTCTTCTGTTATTTAGCTGACTGGCTCTTAGCAATGAACAGGCTCTGAATTACCAGTTAAGAATTATAGTCAAAGCATTACCCCACCAGCATTCTGACCTGCTAAACCAGAACAGGAATCAATGTTCTGCCAACAAGAACCTGCTAGTCACACATAAGCCTTTTTTTGCAGCATCTAGATTCCAGTCTCTCCATCTTCTTGATTCACATCACTGGAACTCACTGCACGAGATCCATGTTTGCCCACTCCTCAGACTTTAAAACTACCACAAAGATTCATCTTATACGAGCAGAACTGAAGAACAATTAATGATGCATAAAGTTTTAAAATTGTAAATAGGTTTATTGTGAAGCCCTATCATGTAACATGTCTCAATGTCTTTGTTTTGCTGTCAATTCATCACAAAACAGTATCTTTATACAGAATCTCAAGACACCCACTTTAGTTCTTCTTATCTGCTCCATCAGCCCATCATGGTACGGAACACTGCTTCTCAACAATATTTCTGCTACAAATGACAGGTTAATCGCATACAATTATATGAATAAATATTACATACACATATGTAATCATATGAATGACAGGTTAATCACATACAATTAACTGAATAAATATTGCATACAGTTACATGTTATCTCTTCGATGGGCCCCTACAATTTGCAGTAAAAAAATAAACACACCCTTTATCAAGACCAGTCTATGGGAATGGTCATAGGCCATGCTTGGAAAGGTCAATGGATGTGTCCGCCTATGTTCTATTGTAGCAGAGGTACAGCCTGTGGGACTAGATTTAATTCATACCCTGCACAAAAACCAGGTAGTCACTGTGAGAAGGTGGCCTGGTATATGCTGTCCACTAATTAAAGTGGGCACCCTGTACCAGTCCACACGACCCTTATGGTGTATGAGGTCAAAGATAACCTTTAGAAAGCTATCCTAGTGGTAGCTGTGGAGAGCAGCCTTCAGGCTTAATCTTGAAGGAATGTAAAGCAGCTTGTTTTACCAGAATATCACCTCCTGAATGACTAAACGAAGGAGAACCACATTGTGGTTATATAAAAATCTGTATTTATTAATATAACACTCTCTACTATCCTCTACATGAGGATAGAACACAAAGCACACAATACAAATTCAATAGAACAGTTATAAGTAGCACAATACACAGTGGGCTCCAGGGGAAGACCAAACCATATACTAAAATAGTGGTATAACAGTCACGACTGAGATCAAGACAAGGTCTGGAGCATGTAGAATCGCTGGGACCCCAAGGAACCACCCAAGTTGAGTAGACAGGGACCCCACGGAGGCTGGGTGCAGTGTGGGAACACGACCGCGGGCTCCGTACAATTCTATGGGGAAGTCGCGGTTACACTTTTAAAGTTTAAGGACCCTTCTAGGAGGACTTCGAACAAACCCTTTGGAACTTAAGAGTTTGAAGAGCCACCCCACCCGTGGATACCGTAGTACCAGAGTTACCTATCCCAGGGGAGCCGGGTGCATAGGTTTGAAGTGACGTCGGAAGCTCTTGTCTTTCTCAATGGAAGGCTGTGAAGAAGTACTGCTGCCGTGAAGGTGGAAAGGGTCCGGTGAAATCCAAGCCTGGATTCTGGAAGGAAGGAACCTGAAAGCAGATGGGACAGAGTCTGGGTCACTTCAGAGTGACCAGGGACTCGGGAGACGAATGCCCACCGATGTCGGGTGCTTCAGGTGCGAAGAAGGGATGCTTGACTCTGCAGCCACGAGGACCAGGAGACGTCGAGGACGACCAGGAGCCGGGGGTGAGCTGTCCCACGAAGGATGTCGAGTGCTGAGGGGTCGGTGTCCAGCGGGAGCACCAACAAGCCTTGGCAAAAGCAACCCACGCAGGAAGGTCAAGCAGGTTACGGTGTGGACCAGCAAGGTCCAGGAGACACACCAAACAATGGAGAGCCAGGGCCCGTCTGGAGCAACCAGGAAAGCCCACAAGAAATCAAGATGACCCTCAGGAGGACCCACAGGCCGAATGACCAGGAGTCGCGAGGGGACCTCGAGCAAGATTGCAAAGCACCAGACCACGGAGCACTCGGTGCGAGGAGGCCGGAGTTCTTTGGTGCAAATACTGCTCAGGTTCAGGACTACACGGAGTCCATTGCACAAGCACGGGAATCGCCAACAAGCATATGCAACTGCAAATAGACGCGGTGCACAGGGGTTCGGGTTATGCAGTCCCCACGAGGAATACTGGCCTCAAACTCGGTAAGAGGGCAGATTGACCTCAGGGACCTTCGGAAACCCACCTCCTGTGTTGCTGAAATCTTCGGAGTCCGCAGAAGCTCAGGAGCAGCAGACCGGTCAGTTGCGGTTAGATGCCTGCGAAGCAGGGGAGTAACTCCTTCACTCCAAGGGAGATTCTTCTGTAGTCTTAAGTGCACCACAGGTCCTGCATGGAGCCTGTATGGAGCAAAGGCCCAAACTAAGCTTCGGACGGAAATGGGGACGAAGTCTAGCCCAGTCGAGGTCCAGCGAAGTCCAAGGTGTCCAGACGGTCGAAGGTCAGTGGTTTCTTTTTGTAGAATCTTGTCCACGTAAAATCTAAAGTCTTACAGCCAGGTAAGCCCCTTTGTACCCACGGGAGAGGGTTGGACAGATTCAGGGGACCCTCCTAGGGGAGGCGCAGGACAGAGGGGTGGCTACACCCATGTCCTTTGTCCAGTTTCGCGCCAGAGCAGGAGCCAATGGCTCCCAGAACTGGTTTGAGCTGGACTATGCACAGGGACACCAAATGTGGCCCAATTGCAGACTTCAGGCACTCTCAGATTGCACCCACCCAGCCCCAATACACTAAATCCTGTCTGGGAGGTGGATGCCTATTGTGCTGCCTTCCTCTGCTCAAGCTTGGCTCAGCAGCAGGAGGGCAGAAATGTGTCTCTGGTCGGCAGCATCCATTTTGTGCTCTCTGGGTCGAGAAGGCTGGCACCGGTTAGACCAGTGACCCCACGAAGCTCGCTTCAAAAGGGTGGAATCATACCTCCCACACCAGTTACTGGTGTGGAGGTATGATTCCAAGGTGTTTGATACCAAACACGATATGTTTCTATGCAGCCGTTTTCGAGATAGCATTTACCGCGAGGTTATAATGCACCTCTACCTATATGTCCGGCTGAGTCACAGACAACCCGGGAGAATGGTCTCCGAAGGCTGCAGAGAGGCTCTGCTCATGCAGGGGCACCCTCTCACATCAAACCCAGCAGCCTGCCTTCAGGATTGTTAAGGCCTGCTATAGGGGTGACTTATAAGTTTTAAGTGTAGTGACAATTAGATATAGTGAACCTATATCTAATGTAAGTGGTGCAAGCACCATCTTACACAGGCTGCAGTAGCAGACCTCGTGTTCCATTTTGCATGGTCTCTCATAGGTGGCATAATACATGCTTCAGCCCATGGGAGGCCTCTGGGGTACCTATGCCCTGGGTACATGTGTACCATATACTAGGGACTGATAAGGGTACCCCAGTATCCAATCTGGAGTGTACCAAAGTACATGTATGTCTATTTAAGGGAGAAAGCAGATAGACTGGGGTCCTGATTAGCAGGATCCCAGTCAGACTAGTCAAAAACAGTGAGACATCAAGCAAAAAGTGGGGGTAACCATAAGAAGCAGATACTACTTTCCTACAGTCACAACCAAAGTCCATATCCTGCAGGATATTGGGGGCGGGGTGGGAAACTAGGTGCAGAGTGTTTGAAGTCTATGCAGAGCATGTGGTATGGCTCACACTAGAATAACGTGCGAACTTGGAAGAACAAAAAACCTGCCCTTTGTACAGTAGCATTCAATACACACAAACTGAATCTTCTGCACTACTGAGGTGGATTATAACACTCCCTACATCCCATAAACTGCAATGGGAAGCACCAAAAAATATCTGAATTGGTTCAGACCCTTCCATTCTTGGAATAGGTTGCCGTCCAAAGTGGGAAAAAGAAAGGGATCAACTCCATTTCTCATTTAGGTGTTTGGTAAGGTTTCTCTTGTAGGTAAAAAAAGAAGATTTAACAAAGGATAAAAAGTGTGAATTGAGGGTAGACAATATGCCTGGAAATCTAGCATATGGAAAAATGTTGATGTGTCCTCTTCGATTTTGTTAAGCATTAAAAAAATAATAAATCTAAGAATTGCACACTTATGAACTTTTCAGGAGTGTTCAGAAACAAGTTGAACAGTCCTACAAATCATAATATTAACAAATATTTACCAAAAACCTAAGGGTGAAAATGCGGATACTTCACTTATCCTACTTATTCTTATGCATGTGTTAAATGCCCCCTCTTAACATATTTTACTCAGTTCAAGTGAAACTGAAAGGGTCCTTCTGTTAGGCACGCATCCTGTCATGGTCACACAGTGAATAATAACAGCACTCATAAAATAATTAAATTCATAGTAGTATCTGTAGAATAATAGTATCTGTTTAAAATATCGCCTTTTGTCCCTGCACAGGTGAAAGGGGCAAGTGCAATATAGTATTTGGTATTCTGTGGAAGTCAAAAATGGCCATGAACTACTGTGCCAGATCCTGATAATAAACTTTTTTTTAAATATTATTTATAGATGATTCTACCACCTTTGCTGCTTAAAATCTGTGGTGTTCCAACCCTTTTTAACAGAAGGTCACAGTCCTGAATTATTTTTAATAATTCACAGAAATGACAGTACTTCTGTGAGCCAGGGATTTCATCCAATAGGAAACCAAGTCTCAGTTCGATTTTCGTATCCTCAGCTAATTACAATCCACACTTGGTAAACCCTAAAGCGAAAACATCATAACACCATTCTCAGACTGGTTTAATGAACATTTTCCTCATGAATAGTAAACAAAAACCTAAAACACCCTACATATTATAGCAACCAGGGCAAGCTGCAGAGCAGGCAAATCCATCAACTTTTACACCAAATATATTTCTTAACCCAGCAAAAACCGTCCTCACGAAACCCTACCTTCTAAACAAATTATTTTGTGATTTGTTTTGCTATGGAAAACTAATGAGTATAGTCAATTAATTGAGCTTGGCATTTTCAATAAACATTTACATGATAAAGCCAGGAAAATAAAAGTGCAACAGAGACTTCATAACGGTTAACATGTATAGTAGACTACAACAAAGGTACCCCCCCCCAAGGCTTCCGATAACATTTTCAAGACAATCGCCTCACGGTCCCATGGTTTGTTAGTCGAATCTGATGGCATTAGGCCATAGTATTTAAACTATACCATAATTATTATCCGTGCAACGTGTTGGGGGGGGGACCTTCTATGGTGTTAATTTTGAAATACTACAGCTACATGTTGGGCATCACAAACTTGTTGAAAACCACTGGGTTCTTCTAAAGAAACAACCTCAGAATAGCTCACTTCTAGCACTTGGAGAAAGCCCTAGCAAATCAATATGGCCCATTGAGTGGCTTTTTAGCGTTTGCAATTGCACAATAAGTTTCCACCACTATCTTAATGACTCAAAATAAACTCTGCAGCTTCATTCCGAGAAACATCTGTAATTACAGGTATAATGAAAGGTCACAATTAAAAGAACCATGAACTCACCTTCTATATGGGCGGTTTAACACTGAGCAAAATCCGAACGAAGTGTAGAGCAACCGGCCTGGACAGTCTATTTAAGGTTCTCAAAAAATTGCAAGCTGTTGAGTAAGCCAAGCGGAAACTCCCTTTTGGTGAAAACAAAGTCTTGGGAAAGCCATTTAAATGAACGAAAAATTTACTTCAAAGAAAGGGAGAAATATAATGTGTCTAGTATTTACAAATAATGAACTGCAACATTGTCGGTCGATGAAATATGCAGTTTAGTCGATTTATGAATGATTCACAGAAGGCTAAAATATCAATATACCCGGCACCCACTCCTGGTCTGATGCAATTCATTGCAACTGAAAGAAGTGCAGGGCATACTGAAGTTCAGAAACAAAATAGTTCAAAAGATTTGGCAGTAAACTCTACCTTCACAGAGTACCTACAAATTTGGGTGGCACACAGAATTTCCGTTTATTCGTGCAAAAACGAATCTTAACAAAGCAACTTAAAAAAATGCAACTGCTATTTCATTACATAAAATAGAGAGACTCAAATTGGTAAGGTTCCGATCTGCAGGATTGTCTATATTGTTCTGAATTGGAGCTTGAACCAGATGTAAGACGACACTGGAGATGGCAATACAAGTTATACATGTTACAGGCAGCTAACCTGTAACTGTACCTCGGCGCAGAAGAGAAGCACTCATTTCTTGCGAGTCTGTCATTCTTTTCAACAAACAGGACAACAAACTCGAACATCTACATCATTAGGGACAAAAAGGCAACGCCTAAACGTAAAGAATGATTTTATGAAAGTTGTGAGTAATTACCGGTGTATATATATAAATATACCCGTGAAGAAAAATGTAAGGATCCCTGGGTAGTTCCCAAGCAGCTCATTCATATGGAGCACTCTACAACACCACCAACACTTTAAACGTGTGCACCTCAAATATCTGTTTCTCTAGTAGAATTTTTAAACATTGGATTACACAGTGCCATCCACACAGGGCTAGAAAAGAGACAAATACTTTTGCTATGTTTGCAGCAAATTCTTAGTCTTTAAGCATAGGATTAGCTAGTGATATCCATGCCGCACTGAAAAATAAAAGCCTTTTTTCGATCCAGGCACACACAGTATTACGGCTTTGGATTGCTAAATACCACCCAAGCCAACTTGCAATAAATAACAGCAGCCCCTGATACACGTGCTTCATTCTTAAACACTCTTCACTGAACCAGGAACACACCAACAATCGTTTTCTGTGACATACTTGCAAAATTGCAGACAGGTTCATGCATGGCTAATATAGTAGTAGACTGGTTTCAGAAGAAAAGTGCCTAGAATCAGAGAAAAAAAATGCATAATTCCATGCATACCTGTGCTTGTGAAATTCACCATACTGCGTGGATTTGAAAGTGCTGTTCCGAACATCTTTATTTTGAGAGAGTAAGGGGGTTATTATTGGAGCTTCTTCAGTAGCAGAATAGTCCCTCCCCACACTGTTGACGGAGGGTGATTTATAAGGTTTCGCCTGCAGAGCGCTTGCACTGTGTTTGAGAAATCTAGTTTTTTTTATTATAAACTTATAAGGGACTTGCATACCGCCTCCTCTCTTTCCTTGCTTCTCATTGGTTCCTGTGCGTGACACTTACCTTTCCTCCATTTCTACTGGCTGTGGCATATTTTCCTGCATTTGCCAATGCTTGTTCCTCATCTGCTTCTCTTATCAGTTTCACGCCGCCGAAATACTGTTAACATCCACTTTGATGGAACTATATTTTCATAAAGTTTTGTCTTTTACTATTGCAGCATGTTTATATAACAATTTATCACCCGAGAGATTAAGTGATTTGCATAGAATCACAGGATGTTGCGCGCCACCGCCGAGACTTGAACCAGGACCCACAAGCTGTCTAGTCAGCAGCTCTGGGAGCTGCGCCACATCCTCTCCACTCCTGTGTTATCTGTCAGGGAGCTCTTTCCTTCTCCTGAACGATGATTGATGAAAACAGCTCTTTATTCATTACACAGGCGAAACCGATGCATTACCGATGCTTGTTTTTCTGTGCAACTTCTCAACACTACCATCCTAGCTGATATTGAAAATATACTTAATTATCCTTAGTTTGGGTGGTAAATCTTGTGTGTGAGCAGAAAGTCGCTTGCGGCAAGATCTTTAGTTTAAACGTTCTTTGCAAATGTAACTGCAAGAGCTAGATGTTGGTAGACTACAAGTTTTGAAAGGGAGAAGACTGGGGAAGCCATAGAAATCTATATTCTGGTGCCAAATGAAGCAGAAGTCACGACTAAACAGTTTTTAGGTCTCGCCTAGAGATGCAGCGCAAAGCGCTGCTCGCTATGCGAGATCTATTGTTGCCGACTTTTGCTCTGAGTGCGGGACAGGAGATGTGCACGCCGCATGGTGCGAGCAGGAGTTGTAATAGCGCCGCAGCCGCACGCGTGCACATCAACTGTCTGCGCCGGCTTAACAGACAGGAGATGTGCACGCGTATGGCCCGTGGCGTTATCACAACGCCTGCTCGCACCATACGCGTGCACATCTCCTGTCCAGGCAGCCGATGCGCACGCTCATGGCGTGTCTTCTTCATTCGTCTTCACGCGCGCGTGTGTGTGTGTGCAGGATGCCCCCGTGCACGGTGATCTCCATACCAGAGGGTACCATAATCCTCAAAAACACTACCTCACTTAAAAGCAGCGTATAGCAAAAGAACATGACTCGCAAATGTGAACATCTTGACACGCTCCATTCACGGTGCCTTCTCCCCAACACAAACGCAAAACGCAACTCTTTCATCCATTAGGAAAAGCTTTCAAATCTGAACCTACCCTAATAGCCCTTTTCCAATGGACCGGTTTCAAAAGATATTTGCTGCTTCCCATGACTGCACCCTCCCCATTCTTCTGTGCGCTGCATTCAGTCGTCACTCTCCCGATCACTACTAGGACAGGAGATGTACGCCGCGCGGCCGCCGGCGTCTCGCTGCCTCTTTCCGCTTCATTTTCCCTCCCTCCCCCGTCGGCTGCCAGATCATCTCGCTCGGAGATCCAGAGGCTGGGAGCTGGCAGGCAGCGTCTGGCGTGAAGGTAGGCTGGGTGCCTCTGGGTGGAAGGCTGGGGTAGTCATTATGGAGCACTTGTTAGGTCTGGCAACGGTCACCTTTAATTCTGAGACCTAGTCGTAGTGATAAATAGTTGAAAAACTTGGAAGTAAAGATTGTGGGTTTTGGGTCGGCTCCTTCAGCCTTTGCAGGCATTGGCTTGCTGGGTTGTCCATCACATGTTGGTGCATTTTGATGAGGTTTACATTTTTTGTTGTACTGTGTCAGTTTGACACGGCAGATCAACCATTGGCAATGCCATTGGGCATACAGTGTTAGCACAATGGAGGGGAAACACGGGGAGGTAAGCTAGTACACAGGACTATTGTAGGAAAGTCAGCCCTCCTGTAGTTCAGTTCAAGTACTTAAGTGGAAGAGAAAGGATACACGCAAACAGCCACTAGAATTAGGTGAGATAGGCATGCTCCAGTGGGCTGAGCCAAGACTGTAAAAAGAAAGGTTGAAAAAGACGGTTTTTGATACAGGCAGATCCAAAGATTACGGTGTATATTTTTAGCATTAGATCTGTTTTACAGCTGCACAGTAAAATTCCTGACCTAAAAAAGAGTTCCTCGGAGTACTCACATTTTGTAAGATGATTGCCGTGTCAGTGTCATGACACAATGGTCATATTATCTGAGAGAATTTGATATTGCACGCACATTCAGCACACTTTGCAGGAGGCAGCGATGCTGCCGATAGGGCTGCTGCAGACATCTTTATTGGCAGGTCCCTAGATTCTGCTATGCTACATTCAGGGAATCTAGAAGCTTCGCTGATACTGCCTCTGAGCCACTGCTGTAGTCCGAGCAAGCTGCTGCCTTAGGATCCCCTGATGCTGGTCTTGTGCATTCTGCTGCTGCTGTGCACGTGTGTAAACATCAGAACACCTGGTGGCCTGCCTTTGTTTCCTGCCTCAGCAGCTCTGTTGTTTCTGGGCACTCGTGTTATGCAACATATTGCCCGGCCAGGTGATTATGTGCAAATCACAGCATCTGGTGGTTTATCTCCTTCTCGGGCCTGGCTGATTTTCCACGCTCATGCCATTGTTAAACAAACATTGGCAAAGCCATTAGGCCTCACATGTGTGCGTCCTATTGGCTTTACTTATGGTTTTTAGTCCACGCTGCACAGCATCATTGATGCTGTGCAGAGTGACTAAAAAAGAACAAGCATTTGCAATGCATTTGCAATCGCATTTACGCTGAAGTTTCAGCTATTGACATTGTAAATAACAATGCCTTTTATTTTTGTTTTCGCTTTTAAACATAAATAAAAGACATTGTCATTTACAATGCCAATAGCTTAAACTTGTTAATTTTAGCGCTTTGTCAAGTAAACAGCAGCCCAGTGCTGCTGTTCAAAGTGGGGCCGCATATTAACGCCAGTAGGGCTAAAAGTGAACCCCGGGCCATACTTTGAGAATCCGAGTTCTATAACACGCATTCTCAAAAATGCATAGCTAAGTCCACCTGGAGTATAGACTGCTTTTCTTTATTTCCTGGCCATTGATTGGCTGAGAAGAGCTAAACCTATTTGTGTGGCAGCCATCTTGTTCTAAAATGGTGTGTAGGGATGACCAATGAATCTCACTAGAGGACCTGAATGCATATGCCAGACATCATATAGTATATTCTTCTAGCAGTCGGGTAAAGTGCTTAGTGCAGGCTGTGGGTCACCCGGGCCCCAGGTGTATGTATGTCTGTACTGGAGTCTCGGTGTGCTCGGGAGTTAGCAGTCTGTTCGCGCCTCTCGGAGTACACGTCTGTCTGAAGTCAAGGTCTGCGTGTGCCCCCGTCTCTGTGAAGTCAAGGTGTGCCTGTGTCCCTGTCTCTATGTGAAGTCAAGGTCTGCGTGTGCCCCTGTCTCTATGTGAAGGGGAGGTCTGCGTGTGGCCCTGTCTGTCTGAAGTGGAGGTCTGCGTGTGTCCCTGTCTCCATGTGAAGTGGAAGTCTGCGTGTGTACCTGTCTCTATGTGCACCTTTCCTGATTGATCTCGCAGTTCTCTGCGTAAGCTGGGCTTGTAACCTAGTCCTGTTAAAGTGTGATTAACTTGGGATGGTAGGGGTTCGCCTCCAGGTGTCTTGACAAATTCAGTCTGTGGGCAAGTATTCACGACCGGGCACGATTGAAATATCTGAAGCTGAGGCTCAAGGCACCATGGTTTCTCACAGTGGGCCGTAAGGTGTGAAGACTACATGCACATTCAATCCCTGGCCTCTGTGCAGAGCGATGCTCGTATATGTGCTAGTGTTAATTGTGTGACGGAGGTACACAGCTGTCAATCTGGGAGCAGCATAGGAAACGACAATGCAGTGGGGGAGTTGTATGCGTGGGGGCAGGGCTTTAAGTGGGCCGGGTCTCACCGGTGCTGAGCACTGGCAGTAACTTTATCCTATTAGCATTACAAATACATTATATTTATTTTGCTTAACAAAACTCACATTGACACAAGCCATTAACATTTACAAAGCCAATAGCTCGCACTCATATAAATGCAATTAATAACTTTTCCATTTCCAATTTTTAACAGTATTTGCATTTTACATTACAATCATTTTAATAAATTTTTACAAAACATAAACAATATAAAAAACAATGTCATTTACAAGGCCATTTACTCAAAACAATGTCCCTGCGAGACCTATTGCATTGTAAATGCTTGTTACCTTTTGGAGTGTAGCGGACAGTTAGCAGCACTACAGGCTAAGTACTGTAATGCTGTTTGAAGAAGGGCGAGCGGTAAATGCACACTCCGCATGGCATGCGTCAAAGGGAAGGATGTGTGATGCATCATAGTGGCAATCTTAGCGCAAACATTTTTATTTTTAAACATACATTCGAGTTAATTGCCACAAATCCAGGAGAGGACATCTCTGGACAAAACGTCACATTCTAGGTATAATACAAGAAATACAAGACATGTCAATACTTAAAATACTACTGAAACAAAAACAACACTATTCTGCCACTGCGCATGCATTCACCCGACACACTGAAACATTTTGATTTGAGAAGCCGACAACTGCGAGCTCCATAATTTAGGCAGAATTAGGCAGGGTAAAGGTTCTTGTGGGTTATTCATGTGAAGACTGTATCAAGAGTTTCTAGGCCTAAATCACCCTTAAAGAGCAAGGTCTGACTGCTCGATCTCTCTACCTCTAAGAGTTGGGGAGAGGATGTGGACTTACAGCTAGAGCGGTCGACCTCGAAGCTGGGGAACCGGGTTCCAGTCTCGGCAAGGATGCTCAACATCCTGTGATTCTGGGCAAATCACTTAATCTCCCGTGTCCTTGTGTAACGCAACTGGCGCTCATGTAAAGCTCTCTGATACCTTCGGGTCAAATTCGCGCAATATAAAACTCCGGAAAAAACAAAAACAGAGTTCTAGACCAAAAAGAACGTTTTAGACATCCAAGTTAGATGTCGCAGTACCCAAACCTTAAAGTTTACAGATGAGATAATGCTGGTCACAAGAATTATTTAACAGCGCAGACTGTCTTCCCCCCCCGGATCGAGAAAACTGGCCTTTCATGTTTTATTCCGTGCTGCACGTCTCCTTATGGCGACTTCAGGGGGCTCAATTTGAAATAAAAACACAAATCAGATATAATGCAAGGTCTGTTCGAGTCTAGAAGAAGAATCAACTATGCCTTATGTGAGGGCTTCAACTGAATGTGTGAACAGTTCTCTTTTGAGACGTATTCTAAACCCCTGGTTAGTTTTTTACATTAAGATGTGGGTTAATGACATTCTAGCGTTTAGATATATTGCTCTCAATAATTGACTGTTGTACTTTAGAGGTTTCATAGATAGTTGCTGGATCTTGTGTGAAATCTAAGATGCCTGGCAGGTTCGTAAATAGGTGTAAACATTTCAGGCACCCAGTGCCTTTATACTAGTAGAACAAGTTACTTACCTTCGGTAACGCTTTTTCTGGTGGATACAGTATCTGCCTGTGGATTCCTCACCTTATGAATATCCCCTGCGCCAGCATTCCACGGAAACTTTTTCCTAGCTCTCCACGCCGACTAGGTCGTCACAAGCCATGGCTCCGCACGTGGCTCCGCATGACGTCACCGGAGCCATAAGAGGACCACGACGGCGTGATGACGTCAGTTCCAACCATTTTTTCCATGCCTCCGAGGCGAACGGGCGGACCGACCATAGAGACAATGCATACATAGTATACAATATTCACACAAATACACACAGAGTAAAGTGAAAAAGGAAAGCAAAAGAAAGCAAGCATTTCCTATAAGCCTACACAAAAACAAACAGAGGCAATACAAAATGACAATATGAAACAACCATATTAACCAATACCTCTTTTAAGGTATAAAAGGGTGGACAACGGGGAGGCGGGTGGGTCAGTGAGGAGTTCACAGGCAGATACTGTATCCACCAGAAAAAGCGTTACCGAAGGTAAGAAACTTGTTCTTCTGATGGATACATCTGCCTGTGGATTCCTCACCTTATGAATAGAATCCCACAGCAGTCCCACTCCCGGAGGAGGGTGTCCACTCTTGTATACCAAAATGTCCTGCAAAACAGAACGCGCAAAATGGCCGTCCCTCCTCACTTTGGAGTCTAAGCAGTAATGCTTCGCGAAAGTGTGGAGGGAGGCCCAAGTTGCAGCCTTGCAGATGTCCAGCACAGGAACACCTCTGGACAAGGCAGAAGTAGATGACTTAGCCCTGGTGGAATGAGCTCTAAAGCCTTCAGGAGGCTCCTTACCAGCCAAAGCGTAGCAGAGTTTGATGCAAAAGATGATCCACCTGGATAGAGTGCGCTTGTGCACCACCTTCATGCGTCCAACGTAGCCCACAAAGAGCTGATCGTCCACTCGCAGGTCCTTCGTTCTATCCAGATAGAAACTAACCGCCCTCTTAGGATCCAAGCGGTGCAGCCTCTCCTCCTCCTTAGAAGGGTGTGGGGGAGGATAGAAAGTAGGGAGGGTAATGGACTGCCCTAGATGGAAGGGAGTTACCACCTTAGGCAGGAAAGCAGCCCTGGTCCTGAGAACCAACCTTTCAGCATGAATAGTAAGAAAAGGAGGCTTTGAACTCAAAGCCTGGAGTTCACTCACCCTCCTAGCCGAGGCGATAGCCACAAGGAAGACCGTCTTAAATGACAGCAGTCTCAGAGGACAACTATACATAGGTTCAAATGGTGAACCCATTAAGAAAGTTAAAACCAGATTTAGATCCCATTGGGGCATAATGAAGGGAGTGGGCGGAAACATATTAGTAAGCCCCTTAATAAACCTTAAAACAATCAGAGATTTAAAAAGAGACAGCTGATCAGGCAAACAAAGAAATGCCGATGAAGCTGACAAATAACCTTTAACAGTAGCCACAGCACAACCCTGCTGGGCCAAATGCAACGAAAAACAAAGGACATCAGAAAGATGAGCTTTTAAGGGATCAATAGATCTCTCTCCACACCATTTAACAAATCTAGACCACCTGTATGAATAAATAGACTTGGTGGAGTATCGCCTGGCCGATAAGATAACATCCACCAAGTCAGGCGGGAGAGAGAAAGAATTCAGGTTGCCCCATTCAATCTCCAGGCATGAGGGTGCAGGCTCTGGAGGTGGGGGTGCAGAACCTGCCCCTCCGACTGCGAGAGGAGGTCTACCCTGTAAGGGAGACGGAGCGGAGGGTGCGATGAGAGGTGAAGAAGATCTGTGTACCACACCCTTCTTGGCCAATCCGGGGCGATCAATATGACTTGGGCCCGGTCTTGGCGAATCTTCCTCAGAACCCGAGGAATCAAGGGTATGGGAGGAAACGCGTAAAGGAGTTGAGAGCTCCAACTCAACTGAAACGTGTCCCCCAACGCTCCCTGCTTCGGAAACTGGAGACTGCAGAATGACGGGCAGTGCGCGTTTGAGAGTGGCAAACAGGTCCACCCAAGGAGTTCCCCACGTCCGGAAGATGTGTCGAACTACCTCTGGATGAAGCCTCCACTCGTGGACGGCGGAGAACTGCCGACTGAGGCTGTCCGCACGTACATTCAGCACCCCAGCCAGATTTGCCATCAAGCAAATACGATGGTCCTGAGCCCAGGACCAAAGCCGCAACGCCTCCCTGCAGAGACGGTACGACCCTACTCCTCCCTGCTTGTTGACATACCACATCGCGGCAGTGTTGTCCGTTAGGACTTGAACCGACTGACCGCGAAGGGAAGGGAGAAAGGCCTTGAGTGCCAAACGTATCGCCCGCAATTCCAGAAGATTGATATGAAGCAATCTTTCCTCTGGAGACCAAAGACCCTTGATCTACAGATTCCCCAGATGAGCACCCCACCCTAGGGTAGAGGCATCCGTTATCACTGTGGCCACCGATGGAGGAAGATGAAAGGGCTTTCCTTGAGACAGATTGCCCTCCACACTCCACCAAGACAGATTCGCTGCAGCTTCTCTGGAGATCCTGACTGACTCCCTGAGATCTCCGTTGTGCTGATACCACTGCCTGCGGAGACACACTGGAGCGCCCTCATGTGCCAGCGTGCATGATTGACCAACAGAATGCAGGAAGCGAACAGACCGAGCAGGTGAAGGACCTTCAGAACTGGAACAACCGCTCCATTGTGAAACAAAGGGACCATTTCCTGAATGTCGAGAATCCTCTGCGGAGGAGGAACAGCTCGACACACAGTGGTATCCAGTACCGCCCCTATGAACAGGTTGCGCTGAGAGGGCACCAGGTGAGATTTGGGCACATTTATCGAAAAACCCAATTTGAACAACAGCTGGGTTGTTACCTGCAGATGACGACGCACCATCTCTGGCGACTCCGCTTTCAGAAGCCAGTCGTCCAGGTAGGGGAAAACCGGGATCCCCGACCTCCTGAGATGGGCAGCCACCACCACCACCAACACCTTGGTGAAGACTCGAGGTGCAGTAGTAAGACCAAATGGAAGGACCGCAAATTGGTAATGTTGCGAACCAACCGTAAATCGGAGATACTTCCTGTGCGACTTCAGGATTGGGATGTGAAAATACGCATCCTGCAAGTCGATGGGACACCATCCAGTCTTCTTGTTGCAGCGCCTGAAGAACCTGCGCTAGGGTGAGCATCTTGAACCTCTCCTGCTTGATGAACAGATTCAAGATCCTGAGATCCAGGATGGGTCGTAACCTGCCATCCTTCTTGGGAATCAGGAAATACCGGGAGTAGCACCCCTGACTCCTTTCCTGCTCCGGAACCACCTCTATCGCACCTTTTTGTAACAGGACAAGAACCTCCTTCTGAAGAAGTAAATGATCCTTCGTGCAAAACCCTTGGCAAGGAGGGTAAGGGGGGGAAATTCCCTGAAGGGAAGGGCGTACCCATTTTCTACCAGATCTAAAACCCAAAAGGTCCGAAGTGACAGATTTCCAATCCTGTAGAAAATGAGTAAGCCGGCCTCCCACAGGACTTGCATGATCCAGGATGGCGGATCTAGGGCTGCTTTCCTGCATTACCAGCAGGGGTTGGGGAGGTAGAGAAGGAGGAGGAAGAGGGCTGACGACCCGTTCCACAAAAACGACCTCTGCCTTTACCCCTGTAGGACTTGTACAAGGGGTTTTGCTGCTGTTGCTGCTGCTGTGGCTGACGGATACCACGAAAGGAAGACTTCCCGAAGCCACGGTATCTTCTATAGTCATAACCCTTTGCCTGAGTCTGCAGACCCAAGGATTTCGCTGTAGCCTTACTATCCTTGAACTGTTGCAGGGCAGAATCAGCTTTTTCACCAAAAAGTTAGTGCCATCAAAAAGAAGATCAAGTAGGGCAGCTTGTACATCAGGTGAAAACCCAGAAGACCTTAGCCACGCATGTCTTCTCGTAGCAATGGGTGAGCCCATCACCCTAGCAATGGAATCCGCAGTATCCATGCCAGACTCCATGACCTGGCGAGCTGCAGCCTGTGAGTCTGCCAACACCTCACTGAGATTTCCTCGATCTTCTTCAGACAATTTTGGAAGAAGCTGTTAGGCAGAGTCCATAAGGGCATGAATGTATCTGCCCAACAAACAGGTAGCATTTGTGGACTTCAAAGCCATACTCGCCGAAGAGAAGACCTTTTTTGCAGATTGTTCCAACTTCTTGGAATCCCTATGAGCAGGAGCCTGCGGAAAGGCGCCCGTGGACTGCTTCGAACAAGACGCCTGCACCACCAAACTCTCAGGCGAAGGATGCGACGAAAGGAACACAGGATCCCCTGGAGCAGGCCTGTACCTTCTGGACACAGACCTTGAAACTGCAGGAGCAGAAAGAGGATGGCGCCACACATCAAGGATTGGCTCAGACAAGGCATCATTGAATGGCAAAAGTGGTTCAACCACGGAGGACGGAGAATGAAGCACCTCTGTAAGCAAGTTAGGCTTATACTCAGCCACAGGGAGCTGAAGATCCAAGAGCTCTGCAGCCTTTCTTATCACCGCATGGTAAGGTGAAACTTCCTTCGAGGGGGAAGCCTTCTGTGAAGCAAAGTCCCACTCCGGGGATGTATCCAGTCTACTTGCCTCACACAGTCCCTCAAACATATCTTCAGTGTCATAAATTTCACCTTCTTCCATCTCTTCAGCCTGGTACTGCTCCTCCTCAATCAACCTCTGCGCTTCTCTCCTCGAGCACAACTTCGGCCGCGGCGTCGGTGGCGCCAAACGCGGCGTCGATGGATCCGGGAGCGGCGTCGATGGAGGATCCGCAACAGCAACCGGCGTTGAACGAATCCGTGAAGAAGGTTCGAGGGATGGAGCCGAGGACTGCACATACGGCGTCGACATCCTCGGTGCCGGAAATTGCCAGGACGGCGTCGTCGGCATGAATGGCACAAAGGGTGCCTGAGGATATTGGTGAGGCACACCTAAATTAAATGCCAAAGGACCCATGGGACCCGAAGGTGCACCAGAAGGGTAGGAGGCCCTGGCAAAAACGCCATACATCGCATTTAAAAAATGCGAGGGATTCGATCCCTGTGCCGGAAATTGAGGATACTGAGCAGGCTTGAGATCCACTCGAAGCACCTCCGGAGTCGGAAACGCTGGAACCACAGGCGGAGCTGCTGGAACGGAAGGATCCTCAGCATCAGCCGGATACGACAAACTTTCCGGAGTCAGAGGAAATCTCGGCGTCGGTGACCGCGCCGGAGTCCCCTTGAACGAAGGAGAATGGGTCAGAGTCGCTTCAGGAGACACCGAAGGTGAAGGAGAGACAAAGTCCTTTTCACGACGCCGAGGAGCCGGAGAAGGCGACCTCGAAACCATAGCCTTCGAAGAACGGCGCCGAGATCCATGTCTCTTCTTCTTCTTGTGCTTCCTCTTCGAGTCACGCGAAGTCGACGACCTCGACTTCAAACGTTTCGACCCCTTTACTTTTCTCTCACCTTAGACATGTACAGCTTGGCTTCCCGCTCCTTCAAGGCCTTAGGTTCATTTTCCTACAGGAAGAACAGCCTTCGACGTCGTGATCTGATGATAAACACCACAGACAGTCATCATGGGGGTCAGTGATCGACATATGACCCCGCACTCTTACAGGGCTTAAAACCCCGACTTCCTCGGAGCAGACATGGTAAAACCACAGATAGAAACAATCCAGAATACAAAGTATCTAGCATAAAGTATGGAGAGTCCCAGAAAAACCGTTAGCGTCGACAGCGCGGAAAAAAGGGAACTGACGTCATCACGCCGACGTGGTCCTCTTATGGCTCTGGTGACATCATGCGGAGCCGCGTGCGGAGCCATGGCATTGCGACGACCTTGTCGGCGTGGAGAGCTAGGAAAAAGTTTCCGTGGAATGCTGGCGCAGGGGATATTCATAAGGTGAGGAATCCACAGGCAGATGTATCCATCAGAAGCGCTTGTGCACTGAACATGATCACAGACTCCATCAAGGTTCAATGGAGTGCTTCCTGGCCAGTTTAACGTGGTCATGTTTCTGCAGGCACAACCTGGCAGCTTGATATTAATGTCTCTTCAGTTTGTCACTATTGCTGTTTGCCACTGCAACCACTCAAACAACAAACTTGCAGATAGCTGCAAAAGATCCATGAACAAAATTGTGTGAGAAGTGATCATTTCAGTGTTTAATCCATCAAGTTTCTCACCGAAGGAATAATAACGACAATGACCTCCTCACACACTTGTGTACTCTCATTCCAGGGATAAAATGATAAATAAACAGCATGGCTAAAGATGGTCAAACTTTTTCCTCATGCCTGCCCTGTATATCTGTAGTAACAGGGACATGATGGCAACTGCGGTGGGATAGAAATTCTGCTCACTGCCTTGGGCGACAATCAGTGGCAGCTCATCCGCTAAGGCGGATGAGCGTCACCCCACTGCTTTTCAGCAGTGTAAAAGAGGAAAAATAAAATGATAACATCATGCCATTATCATCTTTTTATTTTTTCATGCTGAGGCAGTTTTGCGGGCCTGGCTGCTTTGCTCAGAGCAGGGAAAGGGGTGGTGGGCACTCTAAGTGCGTATGACGGTTTGGCCGGGAGTCTTGGGCCGGCCAGTCATGCACACTTCGCATGTTCTCCACCAGGATGTATTGCACAGCCTGGGTGGAGAACATGTACAGGCTCCCAGTCCATGTCTGAGCGCCGAAACACTGCGCTCAGACCAATCACGTCGCTGCTGACAGCAGCTTCGTGATTGGCTTAGGGGCCTGTGTGCTCTCTGCTTCCGTTCCGGGCGGACTCGTCAGGAAGAGACGTGGAGACGATGGAGGAGAGACATAGTGAAGAGGTAAGTGTATTTTTTTTCTCACCGCCCCGCAAACCCCGATCCGTGCCAGCTGCCTCTGGCAACAACATTTACATCACATGCTATTTATAAGAAAACGAGAGCCTTCCTATGAGATGGGCATTTTCATGATCATTCTTTTCACTATTCAGCTACAATTTGGATAGACCCATGGATAGATTATGGCCAAGCATATCATGGGCATTGAAGCAATATCATCTTATGTGGTAACGGCTGGCCGCCCTGATCTAGGTTTGTAAGATAAGGGGCTCAGTACTTTTATGAAGATTCTTTTTTTTTCTTAAGGTCAATTGGAATAAAGGTTCCAGACAAAACGCTATAACATTTCAAGTATGCTATGAAGCCGCTGGGTCTACTTTCTCAGGAGGGCTGGAGCAGGTGCCCAAACAACCAGTCCAAGGTTAAAGTTCCAGTGTCCAGTTAATAAGGATACAACGCTCTGGTATTTAGTGACTGGGAAGGGGGATATCTAAAAATAATTCATGCAAAGATCAAATTCACTACCAAGGTGCTAATTGTTCTGGAAATCAACAGACATTCACAGTAGGTCCCCTGCAATAATACATTTTAAAGGACCTGTAACTTGTGAACGACTGGTCATATCACAATATTTCAGAGGGAGATGGCACCTTGGGGACATGGCACAACAACTGGACATAAATGGTCCCAGCAGCAACTGTGGAACCTGGATTCAGATTAGGGGCAAGTTTAAGTTTATGAACTGTATTATCTTTAATGGCCAGAGAAATTGTTGGAACAGCTCTGGAATCATGGAGGAAAGACAATCAATAAAAAGCTATCCTAAGACTTGGAGTGAAAGAAAAATTCTTCTTTGACCTTCTTAAATTGGAAAATAGGTGTAACTGGCTCTCAAAAAAACCAGGACTGACACTGGCCATTTTAGTGCAATGGTGGATAACCACACTCATGGAGTGTTTTCTGTACGTCATCAATACTTCCAAACTAGAGAAATCTGCTTTGCTTCTAGCCAGCTGGGTTTAAGGCCATTGTGGCTCCTGGACAGCCTCATTGTCTGAGATGACTTCCACTCAGACTGATGAATCTTGCTACAATTCTCAAATCCTCTTACAGTCAACATGTCTTTCACCCATAGGCTACTATAGCATGGGCTTTCTGAAGGTAAAACCTTTGGCAAAAAACTTCTTCTGACGTATCAGAAACTACATTAACAAAATTAAATGATGTTAGCATTCCTAGTCTCATGAAGGCTGAAGTGGAATCCCAATTCAGTCTCTATGAATTTGCTAGCTAATGCATTTATCCGTATTTTTGCATTAAGAAAGCCACACTATCACGAAGACCGCATCTCCTTGTACGCAGACGACATTCTATTATACATGGCCTCACCATCATCTACCCTTCACCGTATCCTCCACATTTTTCACATATTTGGCACTCACTCGGGGTATACAATTAATTGGTCTAAATCTCAGCTATACATACCTTGGGGGCCACCACCGCGTAATCCAAGAGGATATGACATCCCTGTTGCATCGGGGGGCTTTCGCTATTTAGGTATATATATATCACGACCGACCCAGCCCAATTCTATGAAGCAAACTTGCAGGAACCTCTGAGACGCCTCCGCGCCGATGTCAAACACTGGCGTTCTTTTGGGACGTGCTGCCCTTTTTAAAATGCTGGTGCTACCGCGCTCTCTTTACGTGTTGCAGAACACCCCCAATAGAATCCCTGACTCCTACTTCATATACATCGACAATGCCGTGCGCGCTCTGCTATGGGATGGCCGGGCACCACGGATTGCCATGAAAAAGCTATCAGTGGGATGGTATGAGGGGGGCATTGCACTACCTGATATCAAGTTATACTATCAAGCATCCCAGCTAGTCGCGATTAATCGATGAGCGCATGGGAATCATGAGGATCCGAACTTTCGCACGGACTGGTGGCTCATGGGGCAGGGCGGATATAATAGAGCACTATACACAAACCCCCGAAAATTAAACCTCACTGGACCTACTGCGCGCACAATTGAAACTTGGCATAGGGTCAATAAACAAATGGGTTGGCACAATAGAATCACACGTGCTACATCACTCTGGGAGCCCGAATTCTTGGGTCGTCTGAGTGTCTGCCCCGGGTTTGATAAGTGGGACCTGATTGGCATCTCAACGGTGAGGGACATATGGAAATCAGGGAGACTAGCCACTTTCACAGACCTCCAGAAGAAATACGAGCTCGCACAGACCGAAACATTTAGATATTTACAGATTAGCCACACACTCAAAGCAGTGCTGCCAAAGGGCGACCCACTTCCCGAGGCCTCTCCATTAGAAGATAGGCTACTATTGGATCCCATGAATAAAAAGGCCATATCCCTCACATACAAAAAATTGATCAACAACCGCCCGGACCCTTCAGCGCGTCTGCGGCAACACTGGGAGTTGGAACTGGGTGTGCTCGAAGAGGTTTGGAGCGACGCCTTGGCCTCCCCTAGAGAGGTGGCTATCCCCATGAGACTACGCCTGGTCCAACTGAAGATCCTACATCGAGCTTATCTGGATGCGGGGGTTCTAGTCAAAATGGGCAGACAGGTAGATCTTTTTTGCCTCAGACGATGTCGCCAGGAGGGGACCTTTTTTCACATTATTTGGGACTGCCCAGTTGACCGATCATACTGGGACGCTATTACTACACAAATGGAGAGGGCTGGGGGTAAGACATGGCCGGCCTCCCCAAAACTTTGCCTACTAAATGTGTGGGATGCCACTGACCTTACACAGACCGAAAAAACATGGGCCTCGTTGGGATGGGCCATTGCAAAACGCAACATCGCACAGAAATGGGGCGTGGGAGCGATGCCTAGTATTCGAAATTGGGCAGTGGACATGGATAGAGCCATGACAGCCGAGAAGGATGTCTTCAAACACAGGGGATGCCCCAAAAAGTGGGACCGTAAGTGGGGTATGTGGAATAAATATAGGGGGGGATATTTGTTTGTCTTCAACAGTTGAACTGCAGCGTGATAAAATGAGACTTGATAATGCATTTGCTATCAATGGGTCACCTCCGAACGGAGGATTGTGATGTTATTAATGTAATGTTGACCAGCTCATAATGACTGTATTCCTAATGCGTACCATGACCTCAATGCATTGCTGTACTGTTGGTTATGTTTTCACCAATAAAACAGTTTACAAAAAAAAAAAAAAAAAGAAAGCCACACTACATTGACGTTAGGGTGAAAAACGTGTTGCCAAACAATTTTAAGTATATCAGGCTGAAGTAACTAAAACTAGATGATTACATACTGAAATATGCAACTCAATGTAACCACAAATGTCAATTTGAAATTTCTAGAGAATTATTAATAACCAAATAAATATAGGCGAGTAGCAAACTGTAAAATAAAGAATAATGCCTCTGTTATTGAAAGACTATATCGTACATTATTGTACATAAAGAAATTACCCTGACATAACTGCTGTGTTCACAAGTACAAGATAGTCTAATTTTGGGTACTTATGCCATCGAGCTTGGCAAAGCCAATCACCACTAAATAGTTTATCAATGTCTAAGCAGCATCATACTTATGACACTAATTACTTATGGTCTTTATTATACACTTCCTTGTCACCAGCCTTTCAGAAACAAAACTTTAAATCATTGTTGTGTCACAGTTGAATACTGTATGCTTTTTCTGAATGCACAATAGACACAAATACAGTTGTCAAACTTCCACAGCTCAAAAATAAAACCGGCATGGGAATGTCCTATGTCAAATCAGCAAATCCTATTCAGCCCAGGAAGTCAGCACAAACATTTCTGCATTGAAAAGGATTCACAATGGCAGCATGGCAGAGACATCCCTTCATGCTCCCTCAAATGCTAGCATTGTGCACTTCAGCATAAAAGCACAAACTATGTAGGCTTTAGGTTTCAGGCAGTTGCTAGCTGCAAAGTTGAACTTGCATGTTTTACTTCACTATCTCAGGCACATATGTATAAAGTGTTCCAGTAATTTGGAAAAGAGAGTCCACAACCACAAAGTAATCTAGCCATGTTAAAAAAGACATGTAAGATTGACATTTAAAAGCTACAGGAAGGGACTCTAAATAATCAACTTGAAAGTTTATTGAACTAAAAGTCACAGCTCAACTACTGTGTCAACAAAGACAATTGGAAACCAATCATAACTCAAAACACAAAAGCCAATATTGTGACAGATAGACCAGACTGGGTAGACCAGGCTGTGGAGTCTACCACACTCATGCAACTGTAACAGGACGGGGATACAAAGATAATTAGCGCATATGAACACTAACAGCTCTATAGAAACCACTATTTCTTTTTATTACAGGCTACTTGTGACATTACAACTTACTGGAAATATGAAAAGGACATCACTTAAAAATGGTAATAATTTATCACAGTTGACCTGTGAGGTCACAATGCTTCCGCAATCAGACAGAGTATAAGGAACATAATTGGGAAGAATTAGAACTGCTATGTAAGCAATTGTAGAGATAATCAGATATTCAGCTCTATTATTTCTGAACTACTGTCCCTAAAGAATTCACAGTCACTAACCAATAATGAGACATTTATGTCAGTGTGTTTATTTTTTGGGACAGCTGAAGTTCATTACACAAAAGAAGGACTAAAGAGAGGTGGGAGGGAGTCGCAGCAGCCATTGCTACACCCAAGATTCAATATCATCCCCAGAGTGCAATCTGAACCAGCAACTTGCTTAAAAAGAGGAGTGTCCTCGGTGGCCTGATGCAGAGGATAATTGGACGCTTCTGCTCACGCTCATCTCCTCAGCACTAAGTCCTTGCCTCTAAAATCGGCCAAACAAGTTAGCTACACTCCAACTGTATGGGGGAAGAGCTCTGGAGCGTACAGGGAAGCGGCTCAGGAACCAAAACCGCTCCCAGATGCTCGCAATCCGATGGAGTAACAACGGGCTGTCCGTGGCCTCCAACATGGCTGCTCCCGTCCCTGCAAAATGGCAAAGCCACATCTGAAAATCCAATGCAATCGCTTCAGCTAGGAAAAAATACGTCATTGAGCCTATGATCAACGGCGCTCCTACACTCTGAACGAAGTGAGTGACCATATTCTTGAGAGGATAATCTCAAAATAATCTCAACAGCGCTGCTTGCAAACCCTCACCCATGCAGTGTCCAATTAAGGAGGCCACAGCGCTGTAAACAAACCTGCTGCTGTAGAAGCCACATCTTTGCCTACATCACCACGCTGAGACCTTGGAAGACCCCAAATCACTCCCCTCCACACCCCCCCGACATCTCTCAGTAACTATTGCCCTATGACCAGAAGTAAAGTAACTTTTTTCAGTGCACTTGGGCAGCACTCTACACAATTGTGCACGTACCAATTAAAGGGGCCACATTTCCACCACAGATTGCACCACGACAAAAACGCTCCCACTTAGCTGGATAACAACGGTATAAAGCGGCCTGGAAGCGGGCCCTCTGCGGCCTTCAGCCGAGCTGCTCCCACACTTTAGCACTGTAAGGCTACAGACTGGGCCTGGTGCGATCGTTACGGCCTGAGACGTCTGCTGCACCGAGCCTCTGATCGCGGGCCCTGCTGCTACCAACGGGCAGCGAGTGACTCCAGTTTCCTTCTGTGAAGAAGCTTTCTTCCCCAACTAAGTTCCATACAATCAACTGTGAGCCTGGTCAGACCCAAGGAGCCTGTCAGAACTGTGAGCATGGTCAGAACCAGTTAAGAGCGGTGCAAACTAAGCTACGGCCTCTCTGCAAGCTTCCTCCTACTCCGGGACTACTCATGATAGACTCATTATATAAGCAACACCTTAAATAACCTCGCACCACCAATTCGAGAGGCTGCAATTCCACTACACCATTCAGGAGGTCGGGACTCCATAATTAAATATAGCACTGCAGGCTACACATATGTGCCTACATCGAGATTGGTTACACCTATAATGTGAGGTACGCTGCAACCACCCGAGAAGAGTGGAAACACTTGTGAGGACTTCATCATTTCAGTGTGAAGTGTTCTTCATCCCCATTCCTGCTCCAAATTGGCTGAACTGCTAAGAGAGCTGAGAAAGACTCAAAAACAGCCATAAAGAGGACAAAGTCAGAGCCTTCGACACGGAATCTCCCATCAAAAACAAAATTGAATTAAAGGACACAATGGACACCATCCTTAAAAAAATTTCTGACGTCTTACAACTCGCTCAGACAAAAGTCAGCATGAACACAACGCAGCAGGATGTGGCGGGCATGTGATCTGATATCAAGCAAATACCAGACACCCTATCTGCTGCTGAACAGCGCATCAGCGATCTGGAGGATAAATTTCTCTCTACAAAATAAGACATCAGTTTGCTACACAAAACCTCTATATCAATGCAACAAGCTATTGCCGAACTTGAGGTTAGAAATAGGAGGGGCAACATAAGATTGTCGGCTTCCCAGAAAATAGTGAAAGACAATATGCTCTTGCATCTCCTTTCTTGAAGACTGGATTCCTCACAATACTAATATCTCCTCTGATAACCATTTTGAACTTTAAAGAGAGCACCGTATCCCCACACGACAAAATGATCATGCCACCTCAGCTGGTCTGACCAGGCCAATAATCTGTAAACCCTGCATTATCAACATGTGGAACTTATTTTGGAATTCATACGCAAGAACAAGTGTATCACTTGGGAAGGACACCAGATCACCATCTTGCATGATTACTCGTAGTCAGATGTCTTCAAACTGTGGGGCACGCGCCCTGGGGGTCCTTGGAAGTGTTCCCATGGGGGCACAAATGTTTTTGTAGCCATTTGTAAATGAAGATGGCCTGGAAGTGTGACTTTCTTTATTTAGCATTTCCAGACTGTAGTTATCAAAATCAAGCAGTTGAAGTGCATAAAAATGTATGGTGATTCTGGGTGCCCTGGTGGCGGGATTAATGACATTGCTAAGTGGCTTAGAAGAACAAAATGTTCTGTAAATATGTTTTTTCACCTTTAGCCATCTGCATATAAAATAATGCACATACGTAAATGAAAAATAAATGCAAATTAAACTAATCATTGGGAACACTTCCTTTTATGTTGTGAAACCTCAATTGGTTAATATGATAGCTGCAGATGCCTAATTGTATGACCACATAATTGCATCCTGGTTGGCGCAGTGCGTAATAGTGGCTTGTGCATTTATAACACTATGAAGTCCTAGCCTGTAACACAAAGCACTGTGAATATGCAAGTCATTTTTTAAAACGTGTACTGCACGCAGCATCAGCTTGACCACTGGAATTATGCAGCAGGGTAAGACTAAATTATTCAGCATGGCTGACTTAATTATTCATCCAAAAAAAGCAAAATATGAGGCTTGATGTGGCTCTTTTGGAGTGGTATTACTTCATTATTTTGTCAGTTTTCCACATGCTAACACTGTCTGGGCAAAGGAGTCTCCTCATTAGTACCAGTTTATCACCCAAATATAGCAATAAGCAACAGAAAGGTGACCAGTAAAACTTTGCGACGGGCCTTACCCAGCACTGCAGCATGTATTGTTGCATGTTTAGTAATTTTGTATCCCTTTGAGATAGAAACACATTTTGTTTTGTGTAAAATCTGCAGATTATACAGCAGATGGTGAATTATGCGGCAAATCCATAATTATATAGACGATTATGCAGCCACAAAATTGCATATTTCCAGTCGTCCTGAGTATAAGGTAGGCTGCTCAAAATGATTTTGTTTTTAAGATAAAGCAGGTGCTCTCAAAGAATACCTTTTAGTAATAGGTAATACACTGTACCTAGTGCAAACATTTTTATAAACCCATTAAGAGGCTGCTTTCCTAAGCTTAAAACCCTGAGATCACCTCTCAAAAAGAATAGATCTTTGTCACAAAGAAGCTTCAAGTGACTCCATTAATAAAAGCCTGTACTCTGTTCCAAGCAGCCTTTATAAATGGTGATTAACCAATTGCACACATTTACCTTTCTTTCTGACAGGAAGTACCCTGTTGAGAAAGTCCGTTTCTTCCTTAGTTCCCTGTTCATGGATAGTTTCAAAGAGATGGCCCAGAGGAGAGGATGCTATGTGGGGGGCGAATTATTTAATTTACAATTGGCCAGACACAGCTTTCTCAGGGAGATCCCCTGAGGAAGGTGGAGATTTATTTTTAAATGGCCATCACTGGCATCAGTACGGCAGGTGCTATGAGGGACCACTGCACCCATATTTTGTCTGTGTTACTAGTAAAAAGATGGGTGGAAACCGTATTTCGCTGTTAGCATTATGGCCCAAGTGACCCTTGCTGTGCAGGGAAGAGGTCCAAAGCAACAGGGGGCAAGATACGAGTTTTTTTTCTTCCTTTTTTATGCAAGGAGGAAGACAGCTGGCTTTGGGACTCCGGCCTAGGAGTGATGACCAGTGGAATGGGTAGAGGAGTAGGTATCATTTGTGCAGCAGATGCCGTGTCACAGGGGCCCAGGGGTGTGAGGCCCCTTCTAAACTCCAATTAGTATGGTTTTGAAATCCTTCCATGCTTACGTTGGGACTCAGTGCACCACTGCTGTGCCAGTGTTGCTTTGGGTCTTGGACCAACAGCCCAAGAGAGGTCTCAGAGAGATGGCAGAGCAGAGAATGGGGCAAGATGGAGGCCAATGTCTTTATTTATTTATTTATTGAATTTGTAAGGCGCGGCAGCTACCCAAGAAGGGTTTCCCGGCGCCAAGGCAGACTAGATGAATGTGTAGCAGCTTAGTAATATTACTGGTTAAACAACCAAGTCTTCACGGACCTGCGGAAACGGGCGTAGACCGTTTCTTTCCGGATAGCTGGGGGGAGTGAGTTCCAGAGTACGGGGCCAAGGTAGGCAAATGATCTGCCTCCCATCCTGGATAGTTTAAATCTGGGTACAGTAAAGTTCTCATGGGTTGATGAGCGGAGGCGGCGAATAGGCACATAGGGGCTAACCAGAGTTTGCAGATACTGTGGGGCCGCGCCTATCTGGATTTTGAACATGTAGCTCAGGGCTTTGAACTTGATTCGGTTCTCCACCCTGAGCCAGTGCAAGTCCTGTAGGTGGCTAGAAATGGAGGTGGCTCTGGGAACCTTGCAGAGTAGTCTAGCCGCAGAGTTTTGGACCATCTGCAACCTGCGAGTCACAGCCTTGTTGGATCCAAAATATAGAACATTTCCGTAGTCCAGTCTTGTTGTCTTCAACAAGGTGTAGAGTAGGCTGCCCTCTTCGTCAGGCAGTTGCTCTCATTTCTGAAGCAGGTGCAATGGCATCGGGGCCAAGTGTGTGAAAAGCCCACCACATAACAATTATGACTGTCTTATTTTATCAAAGAGGATTGGAGGCTCATTTTCCTAGTTAGCATTAGGGCTGAGGGCACCCTTGCTGCAAAGTGGTGGGCAACATGTGGACGATCATTTAATTCTGAAAGAGACAGAGAATCTGTTTCAAGATTGGAGTGATGGCCAGACATGGTGGGAAAGGGGTGAAAGGCACAGGACACAGTTTGCTACTCAGGGCCGCGGCTATCATTAGTGCAACAGGTGCAGTTGCATAGGGTCTCAGGAGTGTGAGGGGCTCACAACACCCAAAGTCTAGGTAGTAGTGTTTTTGCTTGATATATTTGCTCTTTTATAAGTCTCATATTTACTGTGGATTGTGAGCTAAAGAAAAAGTACCTCAGAAATTATAAGCCTGCTCCCTGCATTCAGTCCTGACCCTTCCACTCTCCCAAGTACTGCCATAAAGATTTGGAGGGGGGCCCCACTTAAAAAGATTTTGCTTATGGGGGGCTCACAGCAAAAAAGTTTGAAGACCTCTGCTCTAGGTCCACTGTCAAAAAAAGGAAAGGCTGTTAGAAATGGGGGTCTCTGGTTGGCAGAGGTAGGTACCTTTGTCCAAATAGGGACCCTTGCTTCTAGTCAGGGTAAGGGAAAAACACACTCTAGATAACCCCTGCTCACCCCCTTGGTAGCTTGGCACGAGCAGACAGGCATATCCCAAAGGCAATGTGTAAAGTATTTGTACCAACACTCACAGTAATACAGTGAAAACACAAATGGATACCACACCAGTTTAGAAAAATAAAGTATCTTTATCTAAACTAAACAAGACCAAAATGACAAAAATCCAACATACAGATATTCAGAAAAATGACTTTCAATAGGATATTGCAAAAATAAGCTTGTAGAAATCAAATAGCATCAACTGGGGCTATTGTGACGTCGTGATAGCAAGAAATCCAAAGTACGGCGCCGACCGAGAGGACCGCGGCGTCAGGCGCGGAGTCACACAGACCCCCAAACAAACAGTACCTTGGAAACGAAGTCAGTGACGATGCACGGCGTCGAAGATGGCCGATGTCGGCTCCGTTGACGATGCGACGTCGGCAGTTCGTAGGGTCACCCTCGGCGGTTATCGGCGCCGCGATAACAGGATGCTGGCGTCGATGTGAGCGCTGGCAAGGATGGCGTCGATGCGAGCGCTGGCGTCGGACACGGCCGATCACTGCCGGCGTCGGCAGGCGTCGGAGCTGTGGAGAAGGCCGGGCGATGCGTCGTTCACTTCACGAGCGGCTCCCCGGGCCTTGGTGCAGGTCGCGGCGTCACAGTGGCGTCGGAAACAGATTTTCTTCCTTCTCTTGGGTTTCTTCCAGCTCTCAACAGCAGAGACCACCTCCAGAGGCCCAAAACTGGTACAGGCACCTCAAGGCAGGTCAGAACTCACCACCGCAGAGTTCAGGGGAGCTGGGGGTGAAGTCTTTGTGTCCTTGAGACTTCTGAACAGGAGGCCAGCTCACTTCAGGCCCTTGGAGTTCTTCTTCAAGCAGGGGACACAGCACACAGCAAAGTCCTTCTCCTTTCCTTGGCAGAACAGCAACTGCCGGCCAACCCCAGACACACAGCAAGGGAAGTACTTCTCCTCAGTTTCTCCAGCTCTTCTCCTTGGCAAAGGTTCCTCTTGAGTCCAGGAATGATCTAAAGTGCAGGGGTTTTAGGTCTAATACTTATACCCCAAAATGTCTTTGTTCTCTTTGTGCAGGGAGCTCTGGGCCCAGTTCAAACCAGTTCTGCCTTCACTGGTGCAAGATGACCACAGGAGGTGGAGACAGCATTGTGCAAGGGAGACAGGCCCTATTCAGGTGCAGGGTAAATCTCCTCCCACCACTCTATATGCAGCCAGGGTCTATTCAGCTCAGGGCTGAGCCATCCAGGAAGGGCCAGGCACACCTAAACCCCCCCCGCCCCCCAGAGGCTGTCTACAGGGAATGCACATCCTGTCTCTGTCACACTGAAACCAGACAGTCAATCCACAAACAGGTAGAGGCACACAGAAAGGTTGAACAAGAAAATAGCCTTTCTAAAAGTGCTATTTTCAAACACATAATTTAAAAACCATCTTTACTAAAAGCGGTGTTGTTAAATTCTGAGTTCAGGGATACCAGACTCCAATTTTCTGTCTTACTCCCATGGGAAGTTATGCTTGTAAAATGTTACAAAGCATTCCCCCCTTCTGTCCTATGATGGGCAAGATAGCCTTTCAATAGTGAAAAACAAAATTGGCAGTATTTCACTATCAGGACATGTTACACACACCAGTACATGTCCTACCTTTCACATACACTGCACCCTGCCCAGGGGGTACCATAGGGGTGTCCTATGTGCAAGAAAAGGGAAGGGTAGGGCCTGGCAAGTGGGTGCACTTGCCAGGTCCACATGGCAGTTAACAACTGCGCACAGGCACTGCGGTGGCAGGCCTGAGACCTCTTTTCAGGGCTACTCATGTGGGTGGCACAATCAGTGTTGCAAGCCTACTAGTAGCATTTTAGTTACCAGCCCTGGCACACTCAGTGCACTTTACTAGGGACCTACTGGTAAAACAAATATGCCAATCAGGGAGAACCAATCACAATATCAATCTATACAGGGAGCACTTGCACTTTGACACTGATCAGCAGTGGCAAAGTGCCCAAAGCATCTAAGCCAGCAAAAACAAAATCCAGCACAGCATCAAAAACACAGGAGGTAGAGGCAAAAAGTTAGGGAAAACCACGCCAAGGATGCCAGGTCGAACAGGCTTCCTTTCTCTCAAACCTAGACAACAGAACATAAAAATCCCCTTTTCCATATCACCTACAAAGGATCAGCACACCTGTTCTACGACCACTGAGACTTGGCTTCCTTTCTGGAGGACATTCAAGAAGCCGAGATGGATACATCCTCTTCTAAACACAGGGACGTTGTGAAGTATCTTCGCCTCTTATGCCGTTTTATCTACCTTTTAGTCTGGGCACGCAATTGTTTAGTGATATTTTTACAAACGTAGTTTAACTTTGCTTGCAAATGCTAACCTAAAGTGTTCTTTTGTTCTCATTTGCTTAGGCCACAACATGCACTGCCATTTCAGACATTTAGGCTTATTCCACAACCTCATTGCTCATACCTGTCAATCTCTGGTTTCTTCATTACTAAGCCAAACGTCATAAATACTCACCCCGCATGTAATGATACTTCATAAGCCATGACCGTAGTCGACTCCCTTTCCCCAACTCATCTACGCAGTGGTGTGGAAAGTCTTGAAACGCTTTTGGTGTAATAAATGCCTCGCTAACTTTCCCTTTAGATGACTATCCCTCCTACAACCACTCACCTGCTTAAGCATTTGGCTACCTATGTCATTAGCCCAAGATGACTGATATCACCAATTATTTCCCCTATGACCAACTGTTCGCCTCCTATTCCCTTCACAAGAAGATCCCATCACACTCGTAAATGTCTACGCTGAACCTCTGTTTTGTCTTGATGACTGTTATAATCTGTCAACTGTTAGGCCAATCAGCCTAATTACCTGTTTTGGAACTGGATCCTCACTTAATATGTTCAGTACGATAGCGTTGTCTTCCCACCTTCACTGCTGTATCTTTAGCTCTCGCTGTGATGCACATTAGTATCAATGCATCTATATTTGGGTTCATTTACATATTTCTGAGCTGTTTTCATGGTGCTCGGGAGAGGTTTGGTCTTCTCCTTTGGGTCCCATGCGATTCCTTTTTCACGTTGAGTGAGGTAGGGTGGGTTGGGTTATGGACTGGGTGGGGTAGGGTTATGGAGCTGTGGGCTCTTAATGTTTGATTTCATTTTTTCCTTTCTCTTCTTTCCTTTGACTGCCTTGTCTCCCAGATCATGTTCAAGATGCCCCTGTTTTGCATTATTCACACTAGCTATATCAGTAGGATCTCAATGCAAGACACTTATGTGCACTTCCTTCTCACACCACATCGGGCCGACCCAGAGTAATTGTGCCTCTCCATCACTTTACCACTCTAACCATTCACGAAGAATGATTCCCTACAACTCCTCTCACTTAAGACAAAGGGGTTGAACCATCCGGATAAGAGGAGGAACATTATTGAGTACACATACAAATTCAAATGTGACAAACTGCTGCAACAAGAATCTAAACTCTCCATCTCAAATATCTCCTCCTTTAAGGCCTCCTGGTTTTCGGAGGTCATAGTTTCACCCGCGCACAAGAAGTATGGGATCTTTACTGTCATAACTAAACAAGCAAAAATTACAGCATTAGACAATATAACTGACCAAACCAGCAGGTGGATACTCAATAAGTTGTCCAAATTTGGCATAGAAGTTTATCTGTTGAACATCTATGGACCCAATACCAATGACAGACTTTTGGAAACACACTGACGAACCAATCCCTGGACTCCTTAATGACTCCCGACTGATAATGGAGGTTGCTTTAACCTTCGATCTGACCCCACCATTGACCGCAGTTCATGAGCCAAATTCAGACCATATTCATCCCAAAAATTTCTCCATAAAATATATTCCAAAAACTCTCTTGTGGACACATGGCGTATTTAACATCCAGACTCTATATTAGATTAGATTTTCTATTGCACAATTACTTAAAATCATTGCAATTCTTAACAAAAGATATTTTTTTTAAAATTAGCTTTCTGTTAAAATAAGTTTGTATGCGACATGACTAAAATTCCAGGTGGCCTTCTATAGGAAGCAAGGATTTTATTGCAGTCATGAATTTCACAAAACGGGCGGCCAATTGGGTGGAATCACCCTTCATGCACTCCTCTAGGGCCTCTTGGCATGTCCGTACCTTAAGGATGCGCCAGATGGGGCGCAGCCAAAAAATTCAGAGAACACAGGATCTTGCAAATACATGTAACGTGGATTAAGGATTCTCCCCCTTTGCAACAGAAGCGGCACTGGGAGGACGTACCTTCCTTGTACCTCTAGGCATATTTGTACGCCATCAGGGGGATTAGCCCAAATCGTAGTTTTTTTAAGTGGTGTTTCACTGAAGGCTTCAGGGGAGATGTTAAGTAGTGTGGTAAGGTTACGCAATCAAAGTTTTGACGACCAGCTGCCATGAGAAAGATTTTTCACTGCTAGCGCATCATATTCAGCTGACATTATCTTTGCTTGATAGTTAACAAATTTGCGCCACACTTATAGGTAGCAAGCTT
This sequence comes from Calotriton arnoldi, assembly GCA_963921515.1. Taxonomy (NCBI): domain Eukaryota; kingdom Metazoa; phylum Chordata; class Amphibia; order Caudata; family Salamandridae; genus Calotriton; species Calotriton arnoldi. Next base: position 323,304 of record CAWUFW010011937.1, read on the forward strand.
GACCAGATTTCATGGGCGTCCAGTACGTCCAAATAGTGCGTTAAGAAATTGCTCCAAGTGGATCCTGAGTTATTTATCAGTGACCAGATGTGGATCTTTAAAGGAAGGTCTCGGGCGTTTTTAGGCAATAGGCTATAAATCTTGCTTTCAGGGTCCAATGTTGAGATGACAGGTTGAATTCCGTACAGATTTGGGCATGAGAGGTCGAGTTTAGGAGATAAAACACTCTGCGGTAGCAGGCTGATTGCGCTCTGTCTAACTATATAAACATTTTATCTTTAAAAATCACAGCGCCGTAGGCTACTGTCGGCAAGAATTTGGCACCCATTACACGAATTAGCGGTGATAAGTACGGCGTGCTCAGGGCTTTCGTTATTCTTAAGAAGGCCCCCTCTAAGCTGTGGGCCAGTCCTTCCATTGCTTTGATATGCGGTGCCAATCTTCCTCTATGGTCTATCCAGACTCCCAGGTACTTGTATGCGGTCGCTACCTCTATAGGTTTTCCTTCAATGTGCCAGAAGCGTTTTCTTACTTGTTGTCTCGTTACCGTCATTACCTTAGTTTTTGTGATGTTAATCTTTAGAGCGTTTATCTTACAGTACGAGGCCAGCGAGGTGAAGAGCCTCTGGAGGCGCAACGGGGTTTGGTCAAGGAGGATCGTGTCATCTGCATATTGCATTGATTGAATTTTCAGGGTAGCAAATTTGGGCAGAAATGCCCGAGTGACTGCCAGCCACTCAGGCAGGTCTGCTAGGTACAGATTGGAGAGTAGAGGGGCCAATATGCACCCTTGCTTTAGGCCTCTGTTGGTCATGATTTTGTCCGTCTTTAACCATCCGGAGGAAACTCTTATTTTCACCCAGGTATCAGAGTACAAAGCGATGAGAGCATTTAATAGGGATTGCGGGATGCCCCAATTGTTTAATTTTCCCACAATCTAGGGCGGGCGACGCTGTCGAACGCTGTTTGGGAGTCGATAAGCTCCAAATACAAAGACTTTCCTTTAATGGCGAGCGTGTCCTCGATCATGTGAGCTAGACAGATCAGGTTGTCTTCGACATGGCAGCCCTTTTGAAAACCGGTTTGAGTGTATGGGATCAGTTTGCGGTCTTCCACACAGCTGGTCAGTTCTTGAAGTAAGGTACTAGCATACCACTTCCCCTCAACGTCAAGGAGTGCAATCATCCGGTAGTGTTCGGGCTGGATCAGGGGCTTTTTTGTAGATAGAGGCAAGGAGAGAGCTACGCCAAGAGTCGGGAATCGACCCGCCCATTCTGCATTCCCCGAATAGGAGAGCCAAGACTAAAACCCATTTTTGCACCGAAACTTTGTACACCTTTGTCGGGATGCAATTTGGGCCAGGTGCTCCACCTGAGCGCATTTTTTAGGTCTCACCTAGGCAGCGCTTGCACGGTCTCTTCGAGACATGCTGTATTCAGGTACGGACTTGCAGCTCCGCCCATTTACCGCCCTACTTTTCAATTGGCTCCTGTTACTGTTCATTCTAAATAGTTGCTTCTAATTTGTGAATAAGCTTTCTAGTCCCTCCTTAGTAGCGCCTTTTCTGCTTTTGTAATCTCCCATGAGGACTGGCCCTTTTACTTGTGTTGTTACTCAGTAGGTTTCATTTACAGGGCTGTGAGCACTATTTTCTTAAATGATTTTCTCCTATTGCACCCACGACATGCTTTTCTGCAATGGTGCCCGCTTTTCCACTCTCTGCTGACTGTCTGCTCCTCATCCGTCCTGCCTCCGGGCGCCATGCTGTAGGTTTCGGCACGGCGCCCGCTTTTAGTTTTTTTAATAGTAACGGCGGCCGCGCGTGATGTTTTCAAAATGCGCGGCTTGCCCAACTTGCACATTATCATCATTATTTATTTTATTTTTATTTTAAGCACGGCACGCTTTAAAACTATAGCCACACGCCTTTCTTGTTTTTTGGCAGCCTGACACCCAATAGCGGCCGCACGCCTTTCTTTTCATCAGTGTACCCGCCAATGGCGGCCGCACGCCCTTTTTCCATTCTTCATCTATGAGAATTTTTGGTTTCAGTAACAAGAAAAAACTGAAATGCAAGATAAACTTGTGTGCCTTGTAACGAATGGAGCGTAAAATATACACAGCATATGTACACGCATTATAAACGGCGACACACCAGATTGCTCTGGGTTTTTAAATAAAGGATAAATATTAATTTAAGAATAATTTTGTCATACCCTTTTAACTATATTCAGTAATTATATGTAGATTTGAATTTTGGAAATAAAGTGGGCATGAGATAAAAATATTAAAAGTTAGTTAAAAAAAAAAAAAACATGTTCTTGAAGACATCGACTTACGTTTTTACAATTTAAAAATAGTCGTTCTATCAAGGCCGCTTGATTATCTCAATTCAGTGCTACATGCTGCCGCCTTGCGACAAATGAGTGTTGGTGGGAGCGTTGCTAGAAGAGAAAGGCGTTTATTTGGTGATGAGAACGTCACTCTTGCGTTGGGAGGAACTCGGTGCACAATCACTTTCTCATTGTAGAGAGAGACGCCTCCAACGTAGAGAAAGTGGTGAGGAGATATCGGAAAGTCCTACATGCTATGCTATTGAGAGTGGCCAGTTTAGGGTATCTGTATTTTACGGAAGTGGAAATTCTGTTATAACGCTTACAATAAGGGATAAAGCATCAGGCAGCGTTTGTCGTTCCTACCTCTCAGTAATGGATTAGCAAGGGTGGCATTGATGTCAGCTCAAGAAAAATGCCCCCAACTTTTAGTTGGTATTAAAATCCAGTGCTGTTCTGTTGGCCCTTTGTGCCTCTAGGCCTCAGTGCCTGCTGGGCCATTGATGCATACTTTCGTGAACCTCGGCCAGTCCATGCTATCAAACTGCACTTGGAAGTTATTTGTGCAAATGCGCTGTTTTACAACCGCATGGGTAGAATAGATGGAAGCGTGACTAGGCCTAATACCGGCAGTATGTATTAAGTAATTGTATAAAGTCATTGTATAAAGCGTACCAGCCAGACATTTCGTGGGATACCAAGTATTATAACATGCTGTAAAAAGTGGCGGAAACTATGAATATTATCAATAGAAAAGGTCAAACCATTTATTTTATAATGTGTTGTTTATGTGGCGCCTTTGCAGAATTTCAACCATCTACAAGCGTTATAAAAAATTACGAGCGAGACCTTAGCTGCCAAGATGTAAACCCGTCCACTTCAGATCAGTGGAGGCAATCGGTAACTATTTATAAGGAACGGAACTGCTTGCCACTGGCCCGTGAGCATACATTCTCCTTAGCATAAACTAGTTTGTTGAAATCAAAGCAGGCCTGCTCTTCGTCCATACTTCATCTGGTAGGGAAAAATATAGAAGCAACAGGTATTTCCAATCTCTGGCTATAGAGGAATCCGTCTGCCCATCTCCTTTCAGTACCTTCCTTTCACAAGACTTGGAATGGTGGCCAAACATTTTGATGGTCTCTACCACAGTATATAACTCTTTACACTGAGGCTTTGTGTTTGATGTTTTCCTGTCAGTGCTCAGCTGTGTTCAGTAATTACAGACATTGAAACGGACCCCCAGAGGACCCAAAATGTATGCCCTTAAATTTAAGAGTAAAAACCACAAACTCTCTCAGTGTGTTCAAGAACATATCTATCCTTTTTAGGTCGAGCCTAGAGTCAGCTCGCATGCGCTGCTCTGCGAGGCATGCTGTATTGGAGTATGCATTTGAAGACCCGCCCACTCTCCACCCATATTTTTCATGGGCTTGTGTCATTGCCCTTCGTAAATGCTGGCTTCTGAATCGTAAACAGGCTTGTTCGTCCCTCCTTAGTACCGCCTTGTCTTCATTTGTAACCTCCTATGGCGACTGGCCCTTTTACTTCGGTTGTTACACGGTACGTGTTATATAGTCTGTAAGCACTATTTTATTTAATTAGTTTCTCCTACTGGAGGCATGACATGCGCTGCTTCAGCTTGTTTTTAATGATGTTCCACGACATCGCAGCGTGCCGCACGCGTTTAGTAATGTATTTATTTTAATTACAGAGCGGTCCGCTTTAACTATAGCGGCCGTGCTTATTCACAATGAAGCCGCACGCACCACTCGCGGGACGGAACGTGTTTTTTTATTTTATTTACATGAAATCACAGCGAACGCGTGTCTCACGCAACTTAATGAACTTTTTTGTAGCTGGTATTTACCTCAGTGTTTCTTTAATTTGTATACTGCCGTTGCATATTGCCATGTAAAATCGTGTACATATGTAATGTTTCCAAATAATAATTTTTCATAGTAGTTTATGTTCCCAGGAGACTTTAAATTAAAATGAAGTCTGTACACTTAAAGATGGTCGACATGTTTGGGAAGGGATTTCAGATGCTCGCCTCTTCTGCCGACTTGTTTGTCCCTTTTCTGTGTTTACCACTGCACAGCGAGGCTGGAGCTGTGAGCCGTAGAGGTGTAGACACAATACATGATGTGTGCTTGAGGCGGATAGTCACTTCTATTTCCACCTTCAGCCTGGCCAGGTCCGGCAACCACGGAGTCGTTTTGCGCTGTGCTCATTGATGTATTGTTGAAATGCTTTGCCATTGATGAGGCCTAAGGGGTGGCCCAACACCATAGTGAGTAATAAAAATTTGGAGTGTAGAAACTGCGCCTTTGACGGAATACCATGCCCAGATGTCCCCCTTTAGTTCCCAGCGCCACAACTTCAGATTTGAAGATGTGTCGGGCACAAGACAAAACGAATCTTGCAGTTTTCTGGTTTTGAACATGAAACATGTTTCCTGATCTGCTATCCTAAAAGGTTTCCCGTTTCCCCTGAGAATGATATTTTCGTTTCAAACTATCAGCCTCTCCTGCTGTCAGTATAGAATAAATTGATAGTTCGGTTTGAAAAACAAAGGCAGCTTTAATAACACAAGCATTTGCAATGCAATAGGTCTCGCATTTGTGAGAGTTTAAGCTATTAGCATCGTAAATGATAATGCCTTTTATTTATGTTTTAAAGACAAAAACATAAATAAAAGGCATTGTCATTTAAAATGCCAATAGCTCAAACTTGCGTAAATGCGAGACCTATTGCATTGCAAATGCTTGTTTTATGATGTAAGCAACTTGGGTTGATGATATGTTAACAGTGGGCCCCGATCCTATACGAGAGTGGTTTAAGCTGTAGCATCCAATCCGATTGTCACTGATGGGCTCTACGTAGAGTGTTTTAATGTGAGCCTCCCACTCAACACCCAGACTCTAGAGATTATACTTTCTACTCTTCCCTCCCCCCCTCACGAGACATGCTCCAGAATTGACCACAAATTAGCATTTAACAACTTGGCAAGAATTATATATGATTTTTCCATCGAACCCAGATTGATCTCAGATTACTCGATCATTTTGGCTTCACTACACCGGGCCGCAACTACCCCAACTGATAAGTCCTGAAGACTCAACCCGGACAGCTTAGAAGACAAAACCCATTTAGAGACGATCCGTCAAGCTATTACAAACTTCTTTAATGAAAACCCACCAAACGACTGCTCTCCCCAGGTACGCTGGGATGCCTTGAAGGCCACTATTAGGGTGGTGATCATCAGTATTGTAGAAAGCTTTATGTGATAAATCAAGAATCTAATATACCGTGTGAAGAGTCCAGGGGTTCCCTTATGAGGGGACAGGGGCTTGCTATGAAATCCCAAAGTGCTCTATTAGGGGGTAGTGTGGTCAAGCAGCCTTCGGCTTAACACAGAGGAGTGCAAGACATTTGCAAATACACACAACGATGAATAAATGACACACAACGATGAATAAATGACACTCAATAAGGAGATCCACACCAATTTATAAAAATAGCAAGTATCTTTATATACGTTTAGGCATCAAAGAAAAATCGTTCAGGTAAGTTAGTTTTAAAATAAGAATTCTTTTCACTTCAAAAAGTGGACAGTGCAATTTCTGAATTCTGCAAGGTTATCCTATGGAAGGAAGAACAAGTTCTGCAAACAGGTAAAGTACAGCGACTTACAAGACCAATATCCAGGAGTTAAGGTGAGTGGTGGGTAAGGTCCAAGGTTGGACCAGCAGTACCCCACCAGCGGCACGTGGGCGGCAGGGTGCAAAACAGCATTGGGAGCCCAATATATTTCAATGGAAATCGGTCACTGCGGAGAGAGGCTACAGGCTCTGGCCAGGAGGCCAATCAGGCTAAACCAGCAAGGAGGCTCAAGGTTTGCAATGCTAGGGGACACCTTTGGTCCTCTTCTCCAAAGCCCAGGGGCAACAGGTGCAGGGGTGTCCTTGGGCATCGGATTTTTCCTTACCGGAGCAGTCGTGGTGGCCTGTGTGCAGATGCTGAAAGTGACGTCGGGGAGTCCAGGAGCGGTGAAACCACGATGGACTCAAACTCTGGAGGGTTGGGGGACCTTGTTGACACCGGTGGCCCACTTCAACTCGGGTCAGAGGCAGCAGGTGAAGTGGTGACTTCAGGTTTTTTCTTTTGGACTTTCTTCATAACAGGTCCGCTGTTCACTGGAGGTCTAGAGTCTTTTTCGAAGGCAGGCAGTCCTTCTAGGTTTCTGGATTCAGCAGCGGCAGGACGATTCGACTTTAGAGCATGTTTTCTATTAGGGACGCAGATGGGCCGGCAGGGTTGGTACCAGGTCAGCTGCTTCTTCTCTCCACTTTGCTTTTGCGTCTCTTCTGTGTCCTCTCTTTTTAGGTCGTCAGGATCTGCTTCTCTGGTACCAGAGACTCCCCTAAATACTGAATTTAGGGGTGTTGGGGGAGTGTAGGGTATTAGCCAATGGGCCACTGACCCTTGGCTTAACTACACCCCTATATGACTAATTCCTGTGGGAAGTGGGCATAAACCTGTCGCAGAATTCCTAAGTATGCTATCACAAAGATGGCTACTTCTGAAAAATTGTGTCCACCTCACAATAGCACACCTTAGGGGTGGTACTAGCCTGGAGGTGGCATGCCTACCTGACTAGCTAATTTTTCTCACCTGTCCAGGTGCCAAGGGGGTTCCTGGACAAAGGGGGCGGCTTCCTCTTCTGTGAAGGGAGCCTGATTCTCATTCCAAAGGCAGCAGCTCTATGAAGCTTGCGGGCCCAAGGAGGCTAATCAGCAGGTCATCCTGTGGGAGGGGATGTTATACCCTCTTCATGGACAGGATTTTGTTCTGGGTCTCCTGAGAGCAAAAGGCTCTCACCCTTGGAGGTTAGAACTGTGCCTCAGGTGGCAGGCTGGCAGAAACTAGGCAGCAAGCACACCAGAGGCTTATAGGTTTTCAGGGGACACCTCTAAGGTGCCCTCTGGGTGCATGTGTTTGTGAATCCAACACTGGCATCAGTGTGGGTTTACCAATACAAGATATTTGATAACAGACATCCATATTTTCAGTGAAGCCAACATGCAGCTGGGGAACTCGTTTTCACCAGTGTCCAGCACATGTTTTAAAATGACTTCCCTAGTCACTTGTACTGGCAGTAATAGGACTGAGCAGCACAGGGGCATCTGCTCATGCAGGTATGCCCTCCCATGTAATATTCAGCACCCTGCCTTAGGGCTGATTTACAAATATTACATGCAGTGGTAGGGGGCATGACACACAGGGATGTGAGACATGTTGTGTTTTCACTTTTGTCTGCACCAAGACACGCCTGTGGTAGCAGCCTTGCATGAGCTTGGTGAGGAGTCCCTTAGAGTGGCACAATTCATGCTGATGACCTTAGGGACCCTCTTCAGTACTTCAGGCCCTAGGTATCGGGGTACCATTTACTAGGGACTTACAGAGGGTGCTAAATGTTTTGCCAATTGGGGAAAACAATTGTACAGTTTTGGGAAAGAGCTCTAGCACTGGGGACCTGGTTAGCAAGAACCCAGTGCACTTTCAGTCGAACTCACATCAATTACCAGGCAAAAAATTGTTGACCATGTAAAAAAGGGGCACTTTCCTACAGGGATCAGCGCCCGTATCAATAAATCTGCAAACACGCAGATGGAAAAATTGGAAACCGAAATTAAACAGTTAGAATTTAGACCCTACTCCGAGAAGGGCACCCTCCTGTTGGACATCTTAAACCGAAAAAATATGAATTAAATAGACTCGAGCACCACAGCTAGTCAAGGGGTGGCCAGGTTTAACTCAATAAAATTGTGCACATGCAACACTGCTGTTAAAGTTCTAGCCCGCTACTTAAGCGCAGACAAAACAGTTCACGACTGACCCCTATCAGAGACAAGGAGAGACAATTTCACCTAGACCCGTATAAAATATCCAATGTCTTTCTAGACTTCTCCCGGACATCGTACAATGAAAATACTGGTTTTAATTCCTGGGATAGCTTGACATATCAATCTTTCTAAACTGGATGCCCAACGCCAGTCTCTACTCAATAAGGCCATTACCAATTCAGAGCTACAATCAGCTATCAAATTACTTAAAGTTGGGAAAGCCCCCGGCCTAGAGGGCCTTACTGCTCAAATTTACAAATTGTTAACGGATGACCTGGGACCACCTCTATTGGTTCCTCTTTCATGACTATGCAGGAACTGGATGCATTAGGGGAACCACTGCAGAAGCGATTATAGCTCTAATACCTAAAGATGGCTAGGATCATAACTATCCTAAAACTACAGGCCAATATCGCTCATTAATTTAAATAGCAAGCTTTATTCTAAAATTCTGGCTAAACGTATCGAAGCAATGTTACCATTCCTGAACGGCCTGTATCAAGCTGGTTGCCTCAAAGGCAGGCTCTCCAATGATATTAGGCCACGTATTACAAATTGCTAAAATCAAAAATTCACCAGTACCAGTCATAGCACTGGATGCTGAAAAAGCACTTGAGAAAGTTGCATGGCTCTTCTTCAAAGGCCACAATGTCCTGCTTCAATTTAGACGAGCCATTTATAAAGATGGCAAAAGCCCTAAACTCAAACCTCAGTGCGAAAATCAGGTCTAATGATGTATTATTTGACTCGTTCTCATTCAAACAAGACACAAGACAGGGTTGTCCTAGAAGGATGGTCACCAAAATTCCTGACGGGGTGGGGTAAACTCGAATACATTAAAAGGGTGATCACTCCAATTGTTAGCTACTTATTAAGCATGTACCCCATCCCCTGCTCCGATGACTTTTTCCACAACATAGACCGCCTTCTCAACAGATTCATTTGGAACTCCCAAAAACATTGGATCTCCCTAAAAAAAACTTTTACCCAATCATCTAGGAGGGGCTAACCTTGCAGAGTTCCGGAAATATCAACTACCTTTTCAGGCCGCCCAAGATGCAAAATGGCTGGATAAGGCCCGGACTTCATACCTCCATGGCTCTCCTTGGAACGATTGCTTGCAGACAACCTATCATTGATGTCTCTCTAATCATTTCTAAAGACCACCACATTCTTGACAACCTGATTTTGAAGCACAAGAAACGTCTTACTAGATCACGATCTGCGCCTGTCAACTGGGAAAATCAAACACTCCCAACAAACCTCTATCTACTTCAATAACGATATTAAATGTGACTTAAGCTTCTCCATAGGAAGTTTGTGGATTTTGAAAGAACTCTCTACAGTGAGGGTGACGTTGGCTCCAGACTAACCCCCTATTGTTTTACGAGATTAAACAAAAATACGACATAGCTCCCTCCGACTTCTACGACTTCCTTAAACTCAAAGTAACCATTTCCAAAACCAAAGCCTTCCCTTTCAAAGATGCCTCACTTCCAATTCTCCTATCATTACTTAAGAGAAGAGACACGTGGCCTCTAAGATATATGCCAAGCTCAGACCCCTAACTACTTCACTATGTGGCACTACTCAGCAGAAGTGGTGCATTGACTGGTCCCAAGACGGACTACCTAACCCGTCAGATACTGACTGGCCAGATCTGTGGGCTTCCCCATTCACCAAGAAAATAACACCAAACAACATATTCATCACAGAACCTTTTGGACCCTGCACCACTTTGCCACACTCATAGACAAAGACACCGGCTGGAGTTGTTGAGTTTCTAACTACGAGAATGCAGCTCTTCACCACATGTTGTATGAATGTCCCCTGTTAATTTCTGGACTAAGGTTAAGAATACCACAGATGACCTCTTTAATACTAGTCTCCCTAGGAAGTTTTCGTTTTCCATCTGTGGCGTTTTAGCCCCTAACGCACGACTCAATCACAGCGTGATACCTTACTCCTAATCGATCTTATGTTCACCCTGGCTCATTAAACCATCCTTTCCTCTTGGAAATTACTGGTGAATGCCTCCAATAACATATGGTGGGAATAACTGATATACTTTTTGGGTGCACACTCCATTCTATATACACAGTATCCCTGGATTTAGGCTAATAAGGCTCTATGGAACAGCATAGATCAATATCTTGAACTAATCAATCCCCCCTGAAACACTACTATTTACACCATTTTCGCCAGTTTTACCAACACCACCTCACACTGGTTCACAACCAAGTCTTCTAGTTTTGTCTTGCTGACTCATTCTACTGCGACTCGACAGGTCCTTAACATCAACCCCAAGTTGAATGTAGCCACTCTCCTTTACCTTTTTGTTTTCTTTTTCCTTTGCTTCCTCTCTCCCTCCCACTCTTTCGATTCTCTTTTTACTTTCCAACCATATGGTTGAGCAACATAGATATTGATGTCTTATTGAGCTCTCTGATAAAATGCCTACCTGCCTTCTTACTTGACGTCCGTAACTAAATGTACAATCGCAATACGTACAATGTATTCAGCTAATGTATGTTTGCCAAACGCTTGTTTTGTACCAAAATCTCTAATAAAAACTTCTGAAATAAAAAAACACAAGATGAGTGCCCTCACCATGGAGTTGCTATGCTAGGTGAAGGCTGGAAATAAAGTACATTAGTTGTATATATTGAAGAAAGAGGAGGCTCGGGAGGGGGGACAGGTCTGGGCAATAGAGGGTGAGAAAGGCCATCATGAGTTTCTAAAGTAAGCTGCATTTAAAAAGAATTTTAACTTTTTTTTATTTTTAAAACACACAAATCACAACTGTACAACTAGCACCCACCACGGGCTCGAAACAGTTGAACAACTATTTCACATATGTACTGTAAGTTATTAGCATGGGCAACAATTAGTGCGGTCTCAAACCCATGCCAGATGAAACCATGACTGTCTGATACCCAGAATGAGATAACTGACCAACTATCCCTATTGCTAGGATCCCATTGATGAATGAAAGTCGTGAGATCAGCTTATATTGAGAAAAGAACAGAAAAGTCAATATAAACCTTTTTTTTCATTTTTTAAGTAGCTGAGCAACTACTCGCTTCACAGAAGCAGGATCAACCCCCAGTCAGTGACAAAGAAATAACTATCATCAGCTGAAGAAGGGGGTTCGCGAAGGGAAACTCAAAAGAATCAGTCACGTTGCATTACACATTGTTAGATTTGGGGGTCTCTAGTTGGCAGAGGTAGGTACCTTTGTCCAAATAGGGACCCTTGCGCCTAGTCAGGGAAAGTAGGTACACTCCCGAAATAACCCCTGCTCACCCTCTTGGTAGCTTGGCACGCAGCAGACAGGCTTGGAGTTCAGAGGCAGTGTGTAAAGCATTTGTGAACACATACAGTAATCAAGTGACAACACTACAAATGGACACCACACAGGTTATATATTTATAAAAATAGGTATACTTTATATAGATTTATCACAAGACCATAAACGACAAAAATAATCCACAATACTGTTAAGAATACTTAGTTCTGATCAAAAAGGCTTAATTCAAGGTTCTGTGCGAGTCGGTAGCCTCCTCCGGCTACGGCGATGTCGAGAACAAACAGAGTCTAACAAATCCAGCTGACCGCGTCGAGACGGGCCAACACAGCGTAGACAGACTCGGTCACAGTACCTTTACTTGAAGCGGCAGGCACGGGCGTGCGAGCCGGATGGCTGTCTCGTCGCGGTCGCGATGCAAAAATGGAAGCGTTGCAGGACGCGTTGTCCCTCGATGCGGTGCAGGCAGCGGCTCGTTGGACGTCGTCGAGACGGAGTCGGTGAGACCAGGGCCGTGCGTTGCAGAGCGGGACGGGTAGCCTCGATGCGGTGCTGGCAGGTTGCGGTGCGGCGACGGAGCCGGATTCAGGAGCTGGCGTCGATCAGTCCGGACAAGCGGTGCGAGTCGGGCGGTGCGTCGCAAAGCGTGCGAGCGGTGCCCAACTCCGGTGCGGTCACAGGACTCGAACTCAGCAGCAGTGACCGTGGTCGGTCGGACCAGTTCGATTCGGCGTAGCGAAGCGTTGCAGGACGCGTTGTCCCTCGATGCGGTGCAGGCAGCGGCTCGTTGACGGAGTCGGTGAGACCAAGGGCCGTGCGTGTGCAGGGCGAGACGGTGCTTCGATGCGGTGCGCTTACAGGACACCGAGTCGGTCGTGAGAGTCGGTCACAGCTCCCTACCTCTGCAGCCACTGAAACAGAGTTTCCAGCAGCAGTTCACAAAGGGGTGAAGTCCAATGGTCCTGGGACTTCGGTCAGGGGGCAAGCTCTCTTCCAAGCCCTTGGAGATCCTTCACAAGTTGATGAAAGTCACAGCAAAGCAAAAGTTCCTTTCTCCTTTCTTTGGCAGTCAGGCAAACCACTGCAGGCCAATCCCCCAAGCAGCACTTCAGCTTAGGGATAGTCTCTCCTCAGTTTCTTCTTGGTTCCGCTCCTCAGCAAAGGTTTCTTCTTGTTCCCAAAAGTGATCTAATCTTCCTGGGGTCTGGGTGCCCCTCTTATACCCTGATTCTCTTTGTTCTCTGGAGGCAGAGAGGCCTCCGCCTAGTCCAAAACCAGTTCTGGTCAGTCCTGGAGCACTTTGTTTTTCTGACTCCTTCTTTCCTTTCAGAATGTGGGGCAGAGTGCTCAGCCGCCCGGCAGGAGGTGGAGCCAGCATTGTGGAAGGCAGGCACAGCCCTATTCAGACCCAGGAGCAACTCCTCCCTCCACTCTGGATGCAGATCTTTCTATTCAGCCCTGCCCGGACTCACCCTGTCTCCTGAAGCCACCCCCAGCCCCTGTCACTCAATCTCCAGACAATGAATACACAACCTAGCAGAGGCAGGCTTGGATAGTTAGGCAAGAAAATACCCACTTTCTAAAAGTGGTATTTTCAAACACAATGTTAAAACCAACTTCACTAAAAGATGTATTTTATCATCCTGAGTTCAGGCATACTAAATTCGTTTTTCTACCATGTTCCCTGGGTCAGTTCTGACTATAAGGTGTAATAGTCAGTCTGCCCATTCTGGCCTATGGGGAGCAGGTAGCCTTGCAATAGTGAAAAACGAAAATGGTTGTAATTCACTATTAGGACATGCCACACACACCAGGGCATGTCCTACCTTATACTTACAATGCACCCCACCCTAGGGCCTACTTTAGGGGTGACAAACATGCAGTAAAGGGAAGGTTTAGGGACTGGTAAGTGGGTGCACTCACCAAGTCGACAGGGCAGCCCTAGGCTACACACAGGCTCTGCGATGGCAGGCCTGACACACATTTTACAAGCCGCTTCTGTGGGTGGCACAACCCGTGCTGCAAGCCCACTAGCGGCATTGTATTTACAAGCCCTGGGCACACTGAGTGCACTGTACTAGGGACTGACAAGTAAACCAATCATCCAATCATGGAGTCACTAATACATACATCAATTAACGATAGGGAGCACTTGCACTTTGGCACTGATTAGCAGCGGCAAAGTGCCCATGAGCATCTAGTCCAGCAAAAACATATCGGCAACCGTGGAGGCATTACGAAAAAATGGAAGGGAGACCCACGCCAAGGATGCCAGGTCTAACACACATCTATAAAGTCTTAGAACCTCCAACACCAGACCTCATCAAACAACTGAAAAAGAAATGGACAACCCACATTCCTGAAAACCTAACTTCTCAGACTCTACTTGGCATAGTATCTGGCATTCTCCTTTCCAGCTAAAATTACACCAGCGATTGCTCAATCCAGATTTTGGTAAATTCACAAATCCTACTAAACTCCATCCAGACTCCACAAACTGAGATTACTGCAATCAAAAATTTGCTGGAGCTGCGAGGAATCCACTGGGTCGATTGAACATCTGTTCCTCACATGCAAAATGGTCCAACCACTATGGTCCAAGATACAGCAGACCATCCAAGACATTTTTTAAAACCATTTCTCCCCAACCGTACTGACCTCAATGCTAGTTCTAGCAGCACATCACCCTATCATCAAGCTATCCCCACAAGACTCACTCTTACTCGACTTAATGCTAGCCTTAGGCACTAAAACAATCCTGCTAGAATGGAAATCAACCACAAAAATCCCCTTAAAAAATGGTGGCACATTTTATGTGCCACCAGAAGCGCCGACAGCATCATGTATTAAAAAAAACACACAACACCTCTGGCTTACGTGGTACTCACTCGACCTATACCTCCAAAAAGTGGATCCTCCGTAGCTCACATGTACCAGGGCTGACATTCAAAAATACACATTCTTATGCCTTGCAGACCTACCACCACCTAATTCCATGGGGCACACAAAATGCACCAGGGGACAATATTCCCTCCTCCTCTCCTCCCCCACTCCTGTCCTCTCTTTCTCCGCTATCTCGCTCTCTTTTGCATGCTCGGGCATCTCATTTGCCCACCTACTAGTGTATGTCTGGCTAACTCACCTTATCCCCCCCAGTTCGGGCCATCCATACTGGTTACCATCTTATCACTACCCACACTAAGCCTGAAATCTCCCATCTTACTTTTGCTAAGACCGCCTGAGAGCACGCATCTCATGTACTGTAACGCTATTCTACTACGAAATTTCATTCCACTCTATCATTTACCTTGTAGTGTGCAAATATCATTCACTATGAATCAGCTCACTGTTTTTCTATTTTTTCTTTGTTTATGCATTTCTCAAAATAAAAACTTTGAGCAAAAAAAATAAAATAAAGCACAAAAAAAAAAAAAGGAATGGGGTTCGCAAAGTGCCATAATAGCCTAAAAGGGGAAGGATCATAATCAAAATCAACCAGCTTGTGATTCTATATGAAATGTGGTGAATCTCTCTTTAACTGATCAGGGTACAGCAGAACACCGGAAGGTGAAGTGGACAGCGCCACTAATATTGGACTCTAAGCTGCAAACGGTCAACAATCAAACCGTTGTGAATGGAGACACTTGTGTCTAATGGCTTACTGCTCAAGACACCTGTTTAGCAGCCAATGCTAGGCCTGCGTCAGTTTTGAAGTAAAAAAAAGCTGCCTAAAGCCGAACTCTTTGGAAGAAAGACCAGAGAGAGGAGGAAATAGGTATAAGCAACATGTTTATAGAAAAAACCAAGTTATGTGGCAGGGTCTGCAACGCAGACAGTTTTGTTGTGCCATGTACATAATGTTGTTTAATGGCCCGACTATGCAAATTTAACTAAACCTCGAAAGGTAGGAGGGTGGATGGGATTTTCACCATCTTCTCTTCAGCTGTATACGTTGCTGTTTAAAAGCTTTAAATATTCTAAGTTCAAGTGTAAACTATCACCCATGATGTTGTAAATGTATCACTTTTTCAGGCGCTAATGAAGAATGAATGTTGTGGCAAATCATGATGGCAAGCCCTCCAAGTTCTTCACGACTGGAAGAATTAGAAATTGGCTCAAAAGACCAGGGCAATGAGTCCAATCAAATGGGCTGCGTTATAAGAATTATTTTTTCTACAACTGTTCCTTTGGGTCTTCTCATTGGGGGGCCCGAATAAATAGAAAAAGGTTTTCCTTGCATTACAGAAAAAAAAGCAATTTAGTCTGCTGCCCTACTAAACAAGCATTGGCATAGCCAATAGGTCTCGCCTTTGGGGCCTTATAAGTGTTTAGCCAGAGCTATTGACTTTGCCAATGTCTTCAAGCTGTGCTGTAGAGAAGTGTGGCTGCTGTGCAGCATGCTGAAAAGTTATAATAAAAAAGTGTCAGAAGCATTTTTGTTACTTTATATATGACCAAGAAGGCATTATGTAAAACTGAACAACCATATTAAAAAAGTATTTACAATAAAAAATGTCCTCAGTTTTCTTTTGTTCTTGCAATGCTGGCAACTTGTTTCTGCCTATTGCAATGGTTGTTTGTTAAAGCTTTTTTTTTGAGGGGCATAAACAATCGCAGGGTGAAGGTTGGGAACTAGTACCTGTATTATAACACTAGCAGCGGCCAGACGCTAGGGGAGAATCAACAGATGCCAGATTCCGAGAGCAGGCTGAGGTGGTGCTGAGTGATGCTGAGGTGGTAGTGGTGGTGGTGACTGTTGCGGAGACGATGCTGAGGTGATGCTGAATGATACTCAGGTCTTGCTGAGTGATACTGCTGTGGTGCTGAGTGATGCTGTGGTGGTGCTGAGTGATATTGTCTTGCCGCTGAGTGATGCTGTGGCGGCGCCGAGCGATGCTGTGGCGGCGCCGAGCGATGCTGTGGCGGCGCCGAGCGATGCTGTGGCGGCGCCGAGCGATGCTGTGGCGGCGCCGAGCGATGCTGTGGCGGCGCCGAGCGATGCTGTGGCGGCGCCGAGCGATGCTGTGGCGGCGCTGAGCGATGCTGTGGCGGCGCTGAGCGATGCTGTGATGGCGTTGAGCGATGCTGTGATGGCGTTGAGCGATGCTGTGATGGCGTTGAGTGATGCTGTGATGGCGTTGAGTGATGCTGTGATGGCGTTGAGTGATTAATGCTGTGCTGGCTCTGATTGATGCTGTGGTTGCGCTGAGTGATGCTGTGGTTGCGCTGAGTGATGCTGTGGTGATGCTGAGTGATGCTGTGGTGTTGCCGAGTGAGAGATAGAGTGAAGATATAATGCCCAATTAGAGAGGGTGGCGAGAGAGAAAGAGAGAGAAAGGGTGTACATAGAATAAAGAGTGGAGCGGGATAGCGAGAGAGAGAAAGAAGGGGAGAGAGAGTGAATGAAGGAGTTTGAAAGAGAAACAGATAAAGGGGTGAGAGAATGAAAGGCCAAAAAAGATAGAGAGGGGAGAGTTAATTAAGTAGAGAGAGAAATTAGAGAGGGGAGAGAGAGAAGGAGAGAGACAATAAGAGTGGGGTGTGGAGTTTAAATAGAGTGAAGAAGTGACGCGTAAAAAGTAACCTTAAATATAGCTTTGTGCAAATAAATATTTTTTTAAAAACAGAGTGAGACAAAATACTGGTAATTAGGCTGCGACTCCCAATATAAAACAAATAGCGATATAAGGTGAAATCAACCCACCGAAGCAATATTTCTAACTAGACAAAAAAAAGCTTGCATTTCAATGCTAATCGCTGTTGTTTTTCATGTGACTGTAGTCCAGGGCAGTCAGTTGGTAATGTGAGCTGCTGCTGCGATTGAAACATCAGAGTCCAGAGAGTTAATGAGCCATGATGAGGAAATGAGGAAGAGATAGGAAACCCAGATGGCAGCTGCGGCGTGCACGCTATCGTGAACGCAAGCTGGTCGCCAGCCGAAAGCCAGTGGGTTTGCACCTCCAAAACCCGCTTACTAAAACTCTCGGCCAGACCAGCGCAAGTGCTGGTGCAGGCCGAGACCTAAAAAGCATGCACTATTCTATGTCAGGCAATACATGGGGTATACTGGACTGGTTTATCAGATATCTGTAGACAGGAGCACAGTGCTAGGCTTGGCTGCTTTACATAGCTTCCCCACTAGATGAACATATGGTGTCCCCCATGAATATACTGATGGATTAGTACACAAAAATACACCTCTCCGGCAAGAGTGGGTGGGTGGGTGGGTGGATGGATGGATGGATGGATGGGTTGCACGGACGGATCCCACGCACTCCAGGCGTTTCTGGTCCTTTATGTTACATCAGACTTTGAGGATCATCTGATGGTTCCTTTCCATACACTGTCACAAACTCCTCCTGACCCAGTCCCCTCTCACGCTATCCCTTTCAACTCCTTGTCCACGGGCAATGCCATGACAAACATTCAGAATGCGTTCACCCTCATCCTTTCAACTTTAAAAACTTTATTTTGCAGGTGCAAGCCTCTCGCCTGAATATTGTGAGCTGGGAGTCGTGTATTCATTCAATACATGCGCACGGTATCAGCCTCAAAGACTGGGAATGTGGCCACAAGCCGGATTCACAGACACATACATGCGCGCGCAGTCCCATCCCAGCCACGAGAACACTGTGCGCACATACCTACATCTATCGCCCTATGCCTTTCTAAGAAACACCTGCAATACCCCCGTGGATTAATGCACATGCCGCTCGTACCTTGCTGCTACTTGAAAGTCACAGGTTCAAATCCTTACCGACTCACTCAGTGTTTTACACTTTTGAAATTGACAGACCCAGGGCTATCCAGCTGTTTATTATGAAAGGGACTATGCGTGTGTCTAGACTCTAGAGCCTCAGTGAAGTGAAATATATGGTGCCCCGGGTTAGGGTTCAGGCAGGTGCGTGACTCAGAAAAGTTGCAGACAAACCTTTATTTTCTTCGCTTCTAGGCGCCTTCCTTGCCGCTGGGCATCTCAATGCCACGCGCCCTTCCATCCATATGCACCACTATATTTGTGTAGAATCCTAATTTCGCATCATCTGGGTATTAACTCAGATTTTGGTGAGGTAGCCACACCCCCTTTTCCTTTCCCAAACTGCTATTATTCCCACAAACATATTCATGACCCATGGAGGCAAAGAGCCCTCCGTTAATGAATGAGGTCCTCTGTGCGCTATATGATAAACTGGCGATAACCCAGCTGCCTCCGCCGGTATCTTCTGGGAGGCAAAGGCGCCGCTCACGCACGAGGTTATCTCTCACTCGTCTTCGCTCAGCAAGCTAGCGCCTCGACGCCCCTAACAGCACCCCATGGTGATCATGCGCAATACCCCAACACTCCAATCATAGGTCACTCTAGAAACCAGCACTCTTCCAACAAAGCACAGCCTGTAGAGTCGCATCCACCAAAATCGTCTTCGGCGCCTCGTAAGAGGTATGAGGCGCTATGCGATGTAACCATGAACCACAATACTATCAAATATGATCTCTGTGCCTTCCTTCTCTCCCGGGACCGCTAGAGCTGTGTAACTCAATGATGCCTTGTGGATAAACGCTTCAGTACCTCAATTAGGTTTAGGAAGCGCTATACAAGTGCACAATGCAATGCAATATCTAAACTAGTCAACACACACAGCCTCACTCCCCGGCCTTTACTCATAGCGCCTTATAGTTATAACGCTACGGAGGTACTTCAAATGACAAAGTGCAGAAGCCAAAATGATAGAGCCAAATAGCCGTGTGTGGGTATGTGACAGGCTGCAGCCACATAATATTACACGGTATGCCGAGACGGATATATACACCACACTGCTGAGAATAGATGGCCCCAATCAATGATGTATTGTGGTCACTTTCGGAATAAATATACGACTATAGACAAGCACTCCGAGCAGGGATATGGGGTGTGAAACATTTTATAACGCTCCAGCCCCCTCCCAATAAAACAACAAGCAATGGCCGCGCGGCCGTGCGAGACGCGCTCTGTGGTGGGGGAGGAGCGGGAGAGTACGGCCGCGCGGCCCCGAGAAGCGCTCTGTGGTGGGGGAGGAGCAAGTGACATCAAAGGCAGATGGCCTGGAGCATGCGAGGAAAGCGCGTTACTGTGCGCGTTCTCGCATGCTCTAGGCCAGCCAAAAGTTGTGGTCGCATTTCTGAAGCCCACACTACAAAATGTCTTGCCCAGAGCCAGCGCTGAAGCGCTGGCTTTCAGGGCGAGACCTAACAGAGGAGCGGGGACGAGAGGAGCGGGGGCGAGCGAGCGTGTGGTCAGCCTGCTGAGCTGACCACACGCTCGTGCATCGTGCCTCAAACGTGCAGGTAACCGCACGGAAAAGGCCATTGTGCACGAGCGTGGTCAGCTTTGAAATGCCCACTACATAAAGTCTTCGCCAGAAGCAGCGCTTGCGCGCTACTCTAGGCTCGACCTAAAAATGTATACAACAATAGGGGTATGCCCTGCTAGTCCCACTTGGACCTGGGCATTAGGTAAAGGAAACAGAAAAAGTAGTAGCCTGTGGGAATAGATCGTTACACAACTAAGCCAATAAGCATATTAATTGGTCACTGGTCTGGAATTACAAAATGCTATTAATTAGCCTTTTTAAGAAGCTAAACCCCAAAACTCCTAAACTGGGGTGCGGAGAACAGTGTATGGACATAATGTAGTGACAAAACAAATGTCTATTCACAATACAATGTGGGACATATCTTCTTATATATTAATCATCAAATACAAAAATAAAAACAAATTTAAGTGTCACAAAACAAACACACATATATTCGATGTCCCTAGAACACTAGGAAACGTCTCTCTTCCAAAAATGTTCAAACAAATATATCGCTGCAACTTATAAATATCATATGCAATCCATATTAGAGGTAGTCCATTATGGCGACACCCATGAGGGAACATCCTGCCCTCAAATGTTTTCTTGGGTGTCCCTCATTATATGCATCAGATTTATTTTTGTATCGGACTCCTCCAATCAAAAGAGGTCGACACGTTTTGGCTCTTGTAGTTGGGCCTCTTCAGGACATAGGAAGATTAGGAACACTAATTCTAATACATGGACGGGATCTAAAAAGATACTCATGGGCAGCTTGCACACAAAGTGTCTAGCCGTGTGTAATTCAATGTCTCGCTGTCTTTTGCAAGGATCAACAACCGCTGCAAACAGCCATCCGTCTAAAAGGTTCTCTGCACAAGGTGCGTACCGTCAACGTCTGTACAAAGAAGCGGACCGTCATAATCCAAGCCCCGCGGTCCGACCGTGGACGGTGGAATGAAGCGCTTCCTCCTCGCCGTCAGCCATCTATGGAACTAAGGATTCAGTAGTTTGAATTACCCCATTGAAAGAATAAATTAAAACATGGTTATTCAATTACATTTGTTTTCGATACCTGGGCCTGTAAAAATGTGTTTGGCTGGCAAGCCTAAAAATAGTCATCCATAAACTTCCACCTTTTTAACCAAGGACCAAGAAGGACACAACGGGGGAAATCAGATTAAGGACATCTGTATGGCAGCCATTGATGTTGAAAAAGACGAATGGGAGCGCGTTGCGTGTGAGGGCGAGTTGGTAGTTTAAGTAACGCATCAGAAGACACAGCATACTGTAATGCGAAGATGGAAGAATATTGCGAACAGACACAACTGATGGAATGCCTAAGAGACTTTTGGGAACCGTACAGATAATTTGTACAGAACAAAAACAGGCTCAACCACCAGTGATATACGAGGAGTTAATTATTAGTGATTTGCATGAAGCTGAAATATACCATTCGACATGCAAAACAATAATTATGGTTTTGGATTGATAACGCCATGAGTTCATGCCAAATATCTTGATGCAAAGTGCACTATATGCTGTGAGTGTAACGCAAGTGAAAAAAAATCATAAATTTTAAAAAAAGTAACGTACCAGAAAAAAAGCATACAAGTCACTGAGGATGTCTAGAGTTTTATACCAGCCCTGTCAGAGAGGAAAGAAAATGAGGGTGACAGAGTCCAGCCATATGTGCTGCTTCTTAATGGTTACCCAAACTTCCCTGTTATAGACACATTTCATAGAGTTATTACAACTACGTCCCTCATCCCAGTGATCACAGGTGTAATGACTGTGACGAGGGCAAGTAGAACTAAGAGTAATGAAGATTCCCAGTAAGTAATTGGGGCATTAGATTCTCTGTAAACTGAGACAAGATTGTAAGCAATAAAAGCATCCGTTTTATTAGCCTTTGATTTGGGGCACACATCAAATTAACTTTTTGGGTTAAGCGATATGAATGGTGCTAGTTTCATAAGTAGAGGCCATACTGCTTCTTTTAACAAGCATTTGCAATGCAATTGGTCTTGCATTACTGAACGTTTGAGCTATTGGCGTTAAATTAATATGTGAAACGGCAATAGCTCAAACTTTTAGTAATGCGAGACCTATTGCATTGCAAATGTTTGTTAATGCTATAGTCAACAATCACTGGCAAGTCATACATACATGTGCACATGTATATTTAACCACACATACAAAATGATGCACAATCACGTAGTTTAAAACAAAACAAATATTGGCAAAACCAATAGGTCTGGCTTTCATAAGGTAACGTAAGAGGTTTAACCAAAAATGCGCTCCCGATTGTGGAAGCGTTGTGTTACTGCCAGCCTTAAACCAATCAATTGGCAAAATAACGACATCAAGGCGAACACTTCATTTACTGAGACGGCTTAGATGAACAAGCTGCGTTTTCGAAATCCACCAAACTCTACATCTAGAGTGATAACTTACTATTCGCAAAGACATCAAAAGTGAGGATTCCTGCACTGTCCTTATTGCAGGGACAAAAGCCCTGGAAGTGGTATTAACAAAATGGTGCCTTACCGTAGGAAGTTGGGCGAGCCGCGCCGAAGAAAAGAAAGGAGCGGCCACCATTGTTAAAGTTGAAGGCGGCGTGCTGCACTGCTTATGATAAAATTAGAATATTGAAAAATTAGAGTTTGGCGAACGGCGACGAAGAAAAGAAAAGCGCAGCTCGCTAAACTATTTTTTCAATATTGTACTTTTTCTTTAAGCAGCGAAATACGCCGCCTTTACCTTTAGGCGGCTGACAGGACAGCTGCGTGCTGTGCTGCTTACTGAACGCATATAATATTGAAAAAATAGAGTTTGGCGAGGGGCGCCAAAGAAAAAAAGGCTTGCCAAACTATTTTTTTAATTTCTACGTTTTTCGTAAGCAGCACAGCACGTAGCCTGTGCCGTGCTTCTGACTAAAAGCATATAATATTGTAAAAATAGAGTTTGGTGAGCCATGCCTTTTGCTGGAGTGTAGCGAGGCGCGCGTTTTGAAAATTAAGGCGCACTGCGCCATTGGCTGCTTACTCCAACAAAAAGAAAGGCGCGCGGCTGCTACTATTAAAGCATGCCGCGCTGCCAAAAAAAACCTACTTTAGAAATGAAAAGGTGCAAGCCGGTCAGAGCTGCGCATTTTGAAAATATCACGCGTGGCTGCCATTACTGCTAAAAATGAAGCGCTGGGGGGAAAAATACAATGCAGTAAAAATAGAGTTGGGCGAGCCATGCACAACAAAAGAAAAGTTGTTCGGCCGCCATTGTTAAAGTGCAAGCATGGCGTGCTGCACTGCAAAAAATAAATAATTACGTTGCGGGAGAGCATCTTGTGCCTGCAAATGCAGGTAGGAGAAAGTCCTGCAAGAAAATAGTTCTCACAGAGTGTAAATAAAACATACCGAGTAACAACACATGTAAGAGGGGTAGTTCTTATGGGAGGTTACAATATGAGAAAAAAAAGGTACTACGGAGGGACTACTAAGCCTATTAACAAATAAAAAGCCACCATTTTCATAGGACAGTAACATGAGCCAATTGAAAAGACGGGCGGAGCTTCAAGTCCATACCTAAATACAGCATGTCTCAAAGAGACAGCGCAAGCGCTGCCTAAGCAAGACCTAAAAAACGTACAGCAACTTCATTAGTTAGCCAGGTCACACAGTCAATCTTACTTCACTCAGTAATCGAAAATCTCATCTCTCAGACTTTACAATAATTAGTAGCATGAATGAAAAGAGCTGAGAAAAAAAACGCTGTCACACCAAGCCAATGTAGCCCCCATGAGGTCTAAAGCCAAATATCACCTGCACATTGGTAATCTTACTATTGGTTACTTTTACATACTAAGCCACTCTCCCACAAACGGTTTCTCGGGCACACTGTAGACGCTGACTGCATTGTAACATTCCAGCAAATAATTGTGTACCGAGCAACTAGTTATATATTAACCCCATCAAGAAAACTCTCTCATATTTATAACTGCCACACAAGATAAAGCAATCGTACCAGACACACGTTCAATTGACGTCCATTTGCTCGCTCCTACGACAGCAGGAATGACATTTTAAAGCGAAAGCACGATTATGCACGACTCTGACAACATCCAGAGCATATCACACTGCTTTTGGGCAATTTTGACAATAAAACGCCGCTTAAAATAATAAGCATTTGTCTGGGTCCAAGGTTTGGACACTGAACGGTGTCAAAGGCACACGATCATTCATTTCACACAGCAGTCAACATGCTTAATACCAATTTCCGACGCTTATAACACGAGTGTAGACACTGTCAGTGAGATCTTGATTTACTTTAACCATGTTTGCGACGTATGGTTTCTATTCCTTTAATGCGATCATATGTGTCTACGTCACCTATGAGGTCTTGGATAATCTAAATATTTCATATAAACCTTTTGGGCCGCATGTCGATAGTCCTCGTAGAGGGTGGGGAATTAAAGATCAGCAGAGGGAGGCAAACGTGTGCTAAAAGCATGAGGATGTCACCCCCCCAACGCAGTAGGGAGGAACAAACAAGCTGGCACTGCCTACGAAGCTTAGGTGATTGGGGAGGCTACGGTCAAGATGAGGGAGGCTAAAGTCAGAGGAGATCTACTTGGACAGTGGTTACCTGTCCTCGTTCTTTCCTTTCTGTTTCTTCCCCATGGCGGCGGCGCTGTTGGCGTCTCGTGCTCTCTACCCGGCTTGCGCTATTATGGTTTGTGGTCTCTCTGCCCTCAACCCACGGCCCGGCACAGCCACACTGCACATATGGTAAGGAGGAAGCCGAAAACTGCGCATGAGCTACAGCGTCTCCGATGCGTGCTGATGACGGAACAGGGAATCCAGCGCTAGCTGAGACAGATAGAGCGCGTCCTCAGCTCGAATGCTGACCGCGGTGTATGTACTACGCTGGAGCCCTGGTTCTGATGGATTTATAAGATAAACCAGGCAGGGGAAGAACAGAAGGAACGAGCCGGGTGCACGTGCGCACCTAGTTCAGGTTTCGTCTAAATCGTGCGACACTGCGTGCGTGCTGCCAGTGCTGTGACAGTGTTTGAATTGAAACAGTAAAGGATCGAGGTCTCGAGATGACTAGATTTTGTCGCCATCTTTGGTGAGGCAAGTGCGCATCCCATTTCCAACTAAATGGCTTTGTCTGTTAAACAAGCCGTGGCAGGGCGGTTATCTACAATTTGTACAGGTTAAAGTTGTGCAATACCAGTGCTGGCATTGTATGCTGGGCAGCAAGTGACTAACTACGCCGCCGAAAGATTTTCACAGAGGTTGACGTGTGCCTGACTTTAAAAGCAGGCTTGTCTCCGCCACGACACTGACCAACTCTAGATGAAGCTATACAAGCAACACACTTCAAAATGTAGGAAACTAGAAAGCTAAAGAATCAACACAAAATCCAGCAGTTTCTAAATGACTCCAAACCTTTGTCGGCGCCCTGCCCAGCGTTTCCACCCCTAGCCCTTCTGTCATCTGACTTGTCTACCAACATTCTTTTGTGGCATACAGTTGCATCATCAACAAAACAGACCCCACACTTTTTTTGTAGGAAAACTATTGCAAGTTTATTCACATTCTGTTATGCAGTACACAAGTAGGGTCAACTTACGGGTGATCATACGAGTGCTAACCGCTGACACCCATCCTATAATAAAGGTTATTCATATTCTGTTATACAGTACACAACAAGTAGGGTTAACCTACGGGTGATCATACGAGTGCTAACCGCTGACACCCATCCTAAAACAATCTCTAGCCACCGAGCATTATATATCCATCTTATTATTCATCCAGTGCTGTATATTTCGCATTGGGGCTGCGACCCAATGATTTTAATGGTTGCTGCACCTGTGCCACCACGGAGCGAGGTAAGGTCAACCCCTAGCTGTCAGGATACCAACTGTCCCTTACGGGATGAAGGATTTGCGGTCGCGTTCTTCTCATGGGCCCCTCTGGCCTGAGGATCTCATATTTAGCAGCCTCATCACCACTTGATTGGGTATTCATCGCTTTTTGCATTAGGATCACCCTGTAACTCTGCTTGCAGCGCTGTACAGTGATCGGCTGCTCTTCTTAGCTTTCCTGTTCCTGCCGGCTGGGTGGGTGGTAAATTCCTTTGCTGCTGGCCACCGAAAGAGGAATATCCCATCTTGTGTCTTGTTTTCGTCTGTCAGATTCCTTCTGACAGTGGTGAGTTTTTGGATACCGAGGCGGTAGCCTCATTACTCTACATTCATTTTGAGTTTTTTAGTCGCTGTTTAGGTTGTCTTATTGATGTGTGACGCTTTGTCACAGTTGAGGTTGGATCACGAGGTCAGCGCTGTGATAGGCCGTGGGTTGCGGTCAATTGGGTTTGCAGAAGTGTCAGCAAGTTTTATCGCAGAGTCTTGTTTTCGTCTGTCAAATGTCTTCTGACGGTGATGAGCTTTTGAGGGCTGCCGCGGCGGTTGCCAACTGACAGTGATGAGTTTTGGATGCCTGCCGAGGCGGTTGCCTTCAGGCAGTGATGGGTTTTGGATGCCTGCCGAGGCGGTTGCCTTCAGGCTATGATGAGTTTTTGGATGCTGTGTTGCTGTTTCAGTTTCACAAGGTTAGCGCTTCGATGGGCCGCGGGTAGCGGTCAAATGGGTTTGTAGAAATTTCTGCAAGCTTCCTGATCAGTGGGTTTTCTTTTTGATCCAATCCTTTGTAGAACGTCCTGTTGAGTTTGCGGAGATGGTCGTCCAACATCTCAACGCCTAGGTCTCTGTGGAGGTCTGCTGTTCTTGTAAAGATAGGAGCACCTGTTGCAATCCGTAAGGCCTTGCTCTGTAGTCTCTGTAGGTCTTTCCGATGCTGCGGGCGGCAGCCACTCCAAACTGGTGAAGCGTATGTCATAGTTGGTCGAATTATTGCGGTGATTGCTCTCACCTTGCTCTGAATGGGCATCGACGTGGTCTTCAGGAGAGGGTATAATGCAGCCAGTTTTGTTGCTGCTTTCTGGCAGGTCTTCTCTGTGTGGTTTCTCCAGCTGAGTTTAGAGTACAGAGTCACCCCCAGGTAGGAGCTGCTGTTTTCCCATTTGATCTCTTCCCCATTGAGGAGGATCTGTGGGGTTTCCTGTTCAGCTTCCTGGTGAATAATGTTGCTGTGGTTTTGCTTGTGTTTAGGGTGATCTGCCAGTCGCTGTACCATTCGGAGAGTCTGCAGAGCGATGTTTCAAGGTTCTTAGCCACTTCTTTGTCACTGAAGGATTGGGAGAGGACTGCAACATCATCGGCGTAAAGGGCAAGATCAGTCTTCTTTAGGTCCGTGGGGATGTCGTTTGTAAATATGTTAAAGAGGAATGGTCCTAGGATTGATCCCTGAGGCACTCCAGCAAGAATTGGGCGTGGCGTTGAGCATTCCTCTCGTACCGCCACGTGAAAGGTCCGTTTTGACAAGTAGCTAGACAGCAGCTTAACCAGGTAGCTTGGAAACTTGAGCTTGATAAGTTTGTAAAGCAGTCCCTCATGCCATACTCTGTCGAATGCTTTGGCTACATCCAGAAAGACTACTCCAGTAGACTTGTTGATGTTGAATCCATGGCTAATGATGTCCACAACTCTGAGGAGTTGGTGATTGGTTGAGTGGTCTTTCCGGAACCCAAACTGTTCTTTGGCGAGGAGGTTTTCGCTTGTCGCAAAGTCCACGAGGCGGGCAAGGATAACTTTTTCGAAGAGCTTTGATAGGCCAGATAGCAGACTTATGGGGCGGTAATTTGCAGGATCTCGTAGTGGTTTCCCAGCCTTGGGGAATACGACGACTCTTGCTTCTTTCCAGGCATTAGGGTAGTGCTGGTGCTGCATACATGCGTTGAATATCTCAGCAAGATGATCCACTGCGGTATCTGGGAGCATCTTGATGGCTTGGTTGGCTATTCTGTCCTTTCCTGGTGCCTTGCCGTTTTTCAGTGTCTTTACCAGGGCCAGTAATTTGCCCATTGAGCATTCCTCAATGATTGCAGCTTCTGTTTCTGGTGGGTGCTCCCGGTGGTGCTTAGCAACCTCTTGCTCGACTTCTGCTGCCAGTTTGCTTGCCTGGTTAGGCCTGAAGGATGCCTCCAGTGTGTCAGCGAAGACCTCAGCCTTGTCCCTGTTGCTGCATGCCAAGTGAGTCTTCCCTTGTATCGGTGGGTTTGGTTCCTTCTTCCCAGTCAAGCGTCGGGTCATTCTCCAGAGAGAGTTGTCTGAGTCCTTCAAGTTAGCTGTAGCTGCTTCCCATTTTCACCTCTGTGCTGGCTTATTTGCATCTTCAGCTGTCTTGTCAGCTCATTGTACTTCTTCAGCAGGTCGGGGGTGCGATTCCTTTGCCACTCTCTCCGGGCTCTGTTCTTGTCAGCTATCGACTGCTTGATGCCCTTCGGGAGGTCGTAGATAGAGCATCGTTGGAGTTTCTGCTCAGGGACGCTGCGCTCAATAGCAGTGTGGACTGCCGCTGTGAAGTGGTGAACCGCCTGGTCAATGTCTTCGATGGAGCAGAGGGGGCCAGGGACCAGTGTCTCCTCCAGGCTTCTCTTGTATAGGCTCCAGTCTGCCTTCTTGTAGTTGTGCCTGGGGCCCTGTTGCTGGTCTTCAAGTACGTCTCCAACTGTGATCAACACTGGGTTGTGGTCGGACGTCAGTGCTATTAAGGTTTCAAGCTCCATAGACTGGGAGAGATTCTTCATGACGACGATATCCAGAACATCCGGTTTATGCAGTGCAGAGCCTGGATAATGTGTTGGTTGAGTCGGGCCAGCCACTACAAAGTCCTCCTTCTTTGAGTGGGCAAGTAGAGCGTGTCCTTTGCTGTTTGCCGTGCGAGAGTTCCAGCACTGGTGCTTGGCATTAAGGTCCCCTCCAATTAATGTTGGGATGCTAGGGTCCAGTAAAGCATCCAAGTCCTTTGGGCTTAGCTTGCCTGGGGGTGAGTAGGCGGCAATCAGCCGTAGAGGGCCTGCAGATGTCTGGATCTGTATGCCAGTTGCTTCAATACTCCCCGCTGGTGGTAGTGAGATCTCGTGGTGCTTCACTTTTGTGCTGACAATCACTGCTGTTCCTCCGCCCTTGGCTCCGGTGGTGCGATCTGTGCGGTACACCCTGTGGTTTGCTATGTTGAGCTTCTGGCTTCCTTGGAGATGGGTCTCGGAGATAAGTGCTATACTCACATCCATGGTTTCCATCAGGTGCAGGAGTTCTGCGGTTTTCTTCTGAATGTTGTTAGCATTCCACATCAAGAAGAGGGAGTTTCCTTTAGATTGTGCTGCCATTGCGGGTGTTTTCTTCACCGTGGAGAAGTCCGGCGATGAGATTCGCCACCATTGTCACCACAGGGTGGATGTTCATGTCTGCAACTGTTTTCGCAATCTTCGTGATGAGTTCCTGCCAGTTGATGGCTGAGCCTATTTCACAGGATGGTGCTGGGGCAGTTGTTGGCGGTGGGCTGTCCTGTTTGGGTCCTGTTGCTTCTGCGTATGTTCTTCCATCCGCGGCGCATTGCTATGGCTGTTGGTTGGATTGCCAGTTGGGCTCCTGTGTGCTAATGCAGGTTTGTAAGTCTTCCTTTGTCCCTGGTCTGTTGTTGTTGTGTGTAGGGAAGTCTTTTGTGGTTGCGGGGGTTTGCGCGGTCCATCCTTCTTTGCCTTTTGCAGGTAGGGACAGCCGCGATAGCTTGCTGGGTGTGGTCCTGTGCAGTTAGCACATATTGCTGGTTCAGTTTCCCGGTTCCTTGTGCATTGGTTAGAGGTGTGCTCGCCTCCACAGCGTACGCACTTTGGCTTCTGATGGCAGAAAGCAGAGGTGTGCCCCAAGCGCTGGCAGTTGTAGCACATGACTGGTCCTCGTTTCCCCTCTAGGCGCTTCTGTGGTGACGGTGCAGCTGCAGAGCCGTGTGACTGCTGAGAGGTCTGCTGGCTTCCCATCATGGCTTGCCGACAGGGTTACAACAAAGAGGGGAAATTTCTTGTTTTTGTCCGCTGGAGAGGCAATCTGTGTTATGTTTTTGACTGGGAGTCCAAGTTCCGATAAGTCCTGAGTGATGTGCCCAAGGGATGCGTTTGCTGGGAGTCCCCGTATTACAAAGCGCTGGGCTTTTGCAGTGGTCAGTGAAAAGGTGTGGTACTCCATTTTCTGTTCTGTAAGCATGCTGGTCACACTCCTGTAGTCCTCTGGTGTGGTGAGCATGATCTTGGCCTGGTCCTGCCGGGGCTTGATTGTGAACGTGGAAGAACAGTGTTCCTCCAGTAGCTCCACGAGGTCCTTGTGGGTGGTTAGGTTCTTCTTCGCTCGTCGCTGAGAGAGACCGCTCCCGCCATGGCCCGCACCAAGCAGACAGCCCGCTTTTGACCGGTCATTCCTGAATCGGATTTGCGGATCGGACTCGCGCTCCGAGCCGGCCGCTCCCGTTTTTGGATGATGACAATCTGAGGTCGCCCTGAGGTCGCGCTCCGATCGGGACTCTCCCTCCGATTTTGATTTGGATTCCTGCTCTGACCTGGGTCGCAGCACCGAGAGAGGTCGCAGCACCGAGAGAAGAACACGCCTGGTCGCCGACCTGCTGATTCTTCCGATGGCCACCATGAGGAGGATTTGATTCCTGCTCCGACCTGGTAAGCGCCATTTTCTATCCTTTGTGATAGATTTACCCTGCTTTTTTTTTTTTTTTTTTTTTTTTGCGCGCCAGGGTGGGGAAAAGCTGAATTGACAGAAGACTCTCCCCAGATCCAACAGGGTGCTGGGCCTGCGTCTCCCTGGCTTGACCGGGGCCAGGCTGCGCGCCTCGGTGGAGCGAGGCTGAGAGTCCATACCCAGGGCTACTGAATCCCAAGGCTGGGCCTTCGTCCTCTGGCTTGCCCAGAGCAAGGCTGCGCTGAGGGGACGGGAATCTCAGGGGAAGGGCCTCCAAAAGATGCTAGCCAGCGGTAGGACCAGACCAGCTAGAAGGGCAGCTGGCGTAGTAGCAGTAGCATTTGAGCTGAAATATCTGAAAACGCACCAGAGCCCAAAAATATCTACCCAAGGTGCTCCACTGCACTCCCACCAAGCATCACCAATGATGGATGCTGGCGCCATGGCTCCCCCCACCAACACTGAAAGCAACAACATGGAGTGGCACACACCGTCAAAGAGAGCACGCGACTCATGCGAGAACTCACCGGAAAAAGACCCCAAGCATGCCTGCGCACCTCCCGGAAGCTCTAGAATTTCACTCTCAAACTGCTTTCAGGTTTTTCAAACTACCCAGGACCATGACGCCCACGAGACTGACGTAACTGAGAACTCTTCAGGTCCCACTAAGCGACTACGGATCCCTCCCATCATCCTTCAGAACCTAACCACCCACAAGAGGAATATCCGGGTGTGGCGCCCGTCTAAATACCATAACCGATGTCCCGGAAGTGACATCATACCTGGGGTCATGGGGGAGGCGAGATCTCGCACTCACAGTGGCCAACTTCAAAGACAGGTGGCAACAGAAAAATACTACTTCTGGGCAGTGAGGAAACTCTAAGGGGCTGTCCCCTCCAGTGTCTCCCTGCAGGTGACGTGGCTGCCCACCTAGCGTTTCCACCACTAGTCCTTCTGTCATCTGACATGTCTACCCACGTACTTTTGTGACAAAACACAGTTGCATCATCAACAAAACAGACCACACACTTTTTTTTTTTTTAGGGAAAACTCGCAAGTTTATTAATGTTCTGCAGTACACAGGTAGGGTTAACTTACGGGTGATCATACGAGTGCAGTGCCGTTTAGGACTAATGATTGCTGCACCCGTGCCACCACGGAGTGAGGTAAGGCCAACCCCTAGCTGTCAGGATACCAACTGTCCCTTGCGGAATGAAAGGGTCACCGTCGCGTTCTTCTCAGTGGCCCCCTATGGCCTAAAAATCACATATTTAG
Source organism: Calotriton arnoldi (assembly GCA_963921515.1). Taxonomy (NCBI): domain Eukaryota; kingdom Metazoa; phylum Chordata; class Amphibia; order Caudata; family Salamandridae; genus Calotriton; species Calotriton arnoldi. The sequence continues at coordinate 355,112 of CAWUFW010011937.1, forward strand.
CGGCCCCATCTCCACATGATGGGGCATTCATCGCTTTTTACATTAGGATCACCTGTAAGACTCGCCATGGCTCAGGGTGGCCTACCACGACCCTGAGTCCCCCACTTGTGTAGCTCTAGGGTTTATTAGTCGCCACTAAATGGCTTTAAAATGGGTAGGTACTAATGAGGCTGGCCTTTGCCCATTTGGTAATGTCGACCCTTCAGTCATAGCTTGCCTTCTCATCCACCACCCGTAATTAGTTTGCAAAGCAAATTTGCATGTTGCTATAATTTGTTGCAAGGATGCAATAGCAACCCTTGTAGCTGACCCCCTTGTTTTTTTTTGTTTTGTTATTGACTCAGTATGGCTACCGCTTTAGGTTTCTGAAGTGCTGCCGTCCTTGAGTCAAGCAGATCCTAAAGAATGCCATGACGGTTGAATGTCTCACTATCTGTGTGAACTGTTAGCATGCTACTATTGGAGACTTTCTGTATATGTTACTGTCTGCCCACTTGTGGTATAGTTGACACTCTGTACCTGTACAATATCAGTTGGAGTTCCTTCGCATACCTTTGTTGCCCCTAGTTGAGCCGTGACCTTGCAGCCTAGACTCTTATCACCTTCTATTGCGCTCACGCAGTTAAACTGATATCATCTTACAGCTTAGCATAGCAGTATGTCTATTTTGTCCACTGGGGTGGAATGGTGACTCTAGCCGACTGACTTGCTCCTTTTTCTTTTCTGTTTAGCCCACTTGAAGCAACTACAACCCAAAATTATGCTCTATTCTACGCAGATAAAGCTCCTGCTGTCAAACGCCTCGGCAGGTTGAAATTGTATACAGCCGTTAACAAGTGCGACCTAGCGTGTCCCTTGGTTGGGCCATGATACTGTTGTTACTTTAAGTTTATATCTATGAATGCCTCTAGGCCGCCTTCGGATTGCACTACCTTAATTGCTTCCCAGTTATTGCAATATAGAATCTTGCAATGCATGGCCTTGGCTCAATGAGCACATGCCACTGCAAAATGGCAATACTTTCAGTTCAACTACTTGACTAAATATGTGATAACTGTGACCCTTTTCACTAATCTGTTGAAAATTAACCCTGGACAGACCAATCAATGTGTGGGAGCAATTGCTCACTAGCTCTCTTGCCACATGTGGCTTTTTTTTAATACTTGACATACTGTTGGGGCTTACAAGTCCCAAGACTACACCGACATTTGACAGCAGGTACAAACATTAACCATGCTCCCCCTGCTGGGTTTTATAAACAGCAAAAGCCTACTTGTTTAGACGTTGCAATGGATTTGTGATGGCCTATTGTGCATCAAAATGCTTACTTTGCTTTATTTCTGCTTTCTTGTTGAAGGAACCTATTGACCTTTGCTGACGAACCATGCCTCCATGAATAGCGCCATTTGCTGGGGTGCTCTGCCAACAGATATTTCCATGCTGCCTGCCCTAGGGTGACTACCTTCTCATAGGTGCATGTAGTTCAAACTCAAGGTCACTATTTATTCCCGAGGCTCTTGGACCGATGCTATAGTCCTTAGATCTTGACATACCCACACTTACAAGTAAACTCATATGACCTGTTGCCCTTTAAGCTCCATGTGTTTGGAAGACCTTCCACGCACTACTCTCAAAGTGTAGAGCATGTGCTGATTAAAGTCAGAACGCGGTTTGCGTGAGGATAAGACAGGTCTGCTGCCTCACTAACCTTGAGACACTGGTGCCAATTAAACATCTGGCTCATTTGGCCTATTTATTCATCTCAGTCTTGTATTGAATTTTAGTTGCCCTTGGGCTGCTCATTGGCATTAATCGTTACTGATATGCATGGTAGCTGCTCTACCTCCATGAAGTCGAGCAGTACTTGTTGTCCAAGTGATGCTACTTTGCTCTGCTGGGACAGTGTCTCTTTAAGGATTTTGGGTACCCAAGGCAATATATCTTCTGGGGTGGCCCCTGTATGGAACAACTGCAATTTATTACTCATTCCCTTCCAATTCAAGCCCCATAATGCCAAACAATCTTGGATTCTATGTAAAAGGTTGACACACCATAATAGAAGTGAACCATAAGGTTCAGTTTTCCAGGGGCCTTTTGGAAGGTGGGGAGGGGAGGGCATAGTAGTTGCCCACTGTGCCCAGCCTTTAAATGCGTCCATCCTGGGAGCGTGTCTTAATGACGGCACACACTGCAGCTGTACTGTTAAATTAGCTTTGTGAGTGGGGGGCGCCAAAGAGCCAGCAAGCAAGATGGCCGCACTGTAGTGAGGCTCCTGCTACCCGGTAGCACAATTCTGCACAATCCTAAAGAAGCGGGGATTGTCGCTGCAAAAACATACCCATTTGTGAAAGCCCGCGTCATGCTGCCATAGAGAGGAGACATCAGGATCGCGAACTGGCAGAAATGATTGAAGATAAACACTTAGGCCTGGCGTGACCTGATGCTAGGAGGCACGGCGATTGGCAACATGGCGGAACGCCTGTAGCGGGACACAACGAACCCCAAAACGGTCGCACCAGGCCGGTCGGAATCCTGCCATAGCCTTGGAGGGCTGTTCAGACGTCGCATTCTTCCTGAGGCGAGGAGTGTTGATTGGGCAGAGCCACCGCGCCACCCGGTAAGGTGAGACTGCACTCCTCCTCGAGTGGTGGTGCACATGTATGAGCCAGAGTTGCAGAGGTGTGGAGCTTGGGCGAGAATCACCAGCGTGGCTGAGTAAACGGACCGCTGCCCCTGAGTGCTGCTGCTTCTGTCTATCGTTGGGCGTTACTGGGGCGTCTGGTGCCGCGGGTGGGAAGCTGCTGGGAGGCTGGGAGACCACGGAGAATGTTGGGTCCCTCTGCCCCGCTCCGGAGGTGCGATTCCTGTACGGTGGGGGATGTGAGTCGTCCCCCCCACCACTTCCCCCCAACACAGAAATACTGCAGCTGCAGAGGAAGGCATGCTCCCCTAAGGAGAGGCAACGGTGAGCTGAATGCCGGCTCAGGTGGGGGCCGGGACGCTGCGCCGCAGAGAGAGGCCCGCATACCGCTCACAAAATCCTGGCGGCAGCGGCCAGGGGAGATCACGGAAGACACCTACGAGATCGTGCTGTACACGCTAGCACTGAGCTGGAGAGGGAACGAGGAGCATAACGGCAACTTGCTTAGCCAGCGGGAAAGCATATTGAAAGTGAGATAGGTGCCGAACCAGGCGGAGGCTGAGGCGCAGCGCCTTAAGAGAGCCCACGCGCCACACAGATAATCCTTGTGTAGACTGCCTGCAGAGACCCGGGATGACTCCTGCTGCACTGTGATGGTCGAGGCACTGCCAAGATATTGGGAAAGGTGCATGCGCAGCGATCATTGAATCGGGCAGTAGAAAAGCGCACCTCTATTTGGAGCTAAACCTATATTGCTCGCCGGCGAGGAAAGAGGGGGTGACTCTGCCTTAAAGAATCCCTGCAAGTCCACTCTGAGCCTTAGCCTGTATAGGCACGCCCTAGACTACGATCATTCCGGCTGATGGGTGCTGGGCGCATAGCACTCACGTCTTCAGGTTCCCAGTTTACTATTCAGAGGACTGTTATGAGCCTTGGCCTGTATAGGCACGCCTTACACTACGATCATACCGGCTGATAGGTGCTGGGCGCATAGCGCTCACGTCTTCAGGTTCCCAGTTTACGATTCAGAGGACTGGTATCGGCCTGGCACCACTGACACGGCTCAGAGAGCATGGGAAGGACCAAGACCAAACATGGCCAAGCTGCCCTCTGAGTCCCGCAAATCGACACAAAGCCCTCCGGAGGATACAGATGCCAGCATGGCAGAAGGCCAGCAGCCACCTACCCAGTCAGATGACGTGGATATGAAGTCCTTATTGCTCACAATGAAACAGAGCCTCACAACGATTGAATCTAAGATTGACTCCATGAACATGCAAATGGATTTTATCACGCAGCGTCTCGAGAAGCATGATGGACACATCAGCAAGACAGAGCAGAGAATCTCCCACTTAGAGAATGAAGCAACGACTAGCGGAGAGAAACTGCAAGGCATGGAGTGTTTGTTGAAGGTCATCGCCGCCACAAACGAGGATCTGGAGACGCTCTCATGCAGAAAAAATATTCGCATTATAGGAATTCCAGAATCCACTGAGACCGAACGAATGGAGGACTATGTAGAGACCATGCTGGTGAATCCATTTGTGGCCACATCCTTCTCCAAGCAGCTGGTAGTGGAGAGGGCACATCGTGCGTTAACTGCCAGGCCCCCTCCTGGCTCTCCCTCCCGGCCCATATTGCTCAGCTGTTCAACTACCGGGACCGAGATGCTGCACTGAGGCTGGCTCGGGAGAATGGCAACCTGAGCTATGGAGGCAACTCCATCTCCATCTGCCCGGACTTTTCAGTGGCGGTTCAAGAGACTCGCAAGAGGTTTGTCCCGGTGAAGGGTAAGCTACAGCAGGCACACATCCCCTATGCCATGTTATAATAGGCAAAGCTCCGCATAACCTTCCAGGAAAAACATCATTTCTTTACAACCCCACCGCAGGCTCAAGGACTCTTGAAACGAGCGAGCCGGCGGGCTGCTCAGGCCTAAGAAACTGGCCGCAACTCCAGATCAGTATCCCCACTTTTGGACACAGGCTAGATAAGAGACCCGGCGATCTTCGGAACTGTCTACCACATACATACTAACACTCCAAGATACACTTGTACTTAGCAGCCGGGGGCGCACACAATCAACATTAAGTTCCTGAAATGTTTACTCTCTCACTCAATTATTTTACAGAACTTCTTCATTGAGGCAACTTCGCACACGCTACAGGGTGACTAGCGGATGCCCATCTTGGTGAAGAAACACATCAAACACCCTGAACAAACTATTTAGAAGAAGTTAAGGCCAGGGACAGTCTCTGCCACCTATCTGAATCCCGGACACCCTCGTTTTGGTGAGGCGTACAGCTAGGAGCTCTGGCGAGCACTTCCAGCGGGAACTCCCTTGAAATATGACATGGACCCAGCTGCTGCTGACATACTGGCTGTCTTTCTTTAATGCAGTATTTTTCAGCCTCCCCCCCTTTTCTATCCCTCTCTCTTTCTCCCCTCAGACTTCTCTAGCTCCTATCCCACTCTCGCTGCTCCCTTTACTCTTTGACTACTGGCACACTAATTGTCTCCCTCCCAAGGGGATACCTCACTGTTCTAATACAGCTTGAATATTGGTTCTATTGTTTTGTTCTTGTTGGGTGATATTAATGGGACTTATTCGCCAGCGGGTTTGGGCCGCTGGGGTGGGAGGGGGAGGGTGGGGGTTAGCAAAGCGAGATGTTTGCAGGGGGCCACACTTCTATCTACAGCTGCATGTACGTTTATTGATGTCATATCACACTTAGAACACCTGTTAAGAAAATGAATGGCCACGGATACCAGACACCAACGAGCTGATCATCAAGAATTGGCCAATGGGCCCCTAAACTGCTCCTCTATTACTTTGCTGACTTGGAATGTGCGCGGAATTAGAGACCCATGGAAGCGCAGACACATTTTAGGATATCTGGACAGGCATAACGTTCAAATCGCAATGCTTCGAGAGACGCACCTCGACCCTGCGTTACCTGCCACCTTCACTACGAAATGGGCAGCCCACAGATGCTTTGCCTCCTATTATACCTATGCTTGAGGGACCGCCATACTAATTAAATCAAATGTGCAATACCACCCAGCTGGCGCTATGCAGGACCCCCATGGTGCTACTGCATCATGTGGGGACATATAGCCCCACATTCTATCACTCTTGGGAATTGCTATGAACTCAATATAGACAATGCTAACTTCTTTAGTAGACTGAGGGGACTCATCCTGGACATTGGCTCCACATACTTAATATGGGGAGGGGACTTTAATACATGGATTGTTAGTGTAGATCATCTTGCACAAACATATTCTGAACATTCCCCAGTCCTGCTGAAACTACGACCCCTGGGTACACGGCAGCCGTACCTGTCGTGGAGACTCCAGGCCACTGCCCTACCTTTCGAACAGAAGGGGATTAGGAAATAAGCGACTTCTTTCCAAGGAATCTAGATTCAGTTCTGACACTGGCCAGACATCTGCATCACGAAGGGAGGGGGGATCCTTAGAGATATTAGAAAAAAGCTCAAGCATATAGAAGCAGACATCAAAGCCTTGGATACCCAAGCAGTAGACATAACAAATGGCTGGAGGCAGGCACGCCTCCGCAAGTTGACAACGGAATACCAGGAAACAGCAGAACGGGAAGACCTATTCAGATCTAACTATCATCATGCCCGCAGGTATGGGGAGGGGGAGAGCCCTGGCGGAAACAGTGCGCATCCCCAGGTTCTCCAATTATATCCTGGCAGTTGAAGACGCAGATTGCTCAATATGCAGAGATACTGAGAGTATTCTTGGCGCTTTCTCCGCATTATACTCCTCCCTTTACACGACGCGTAGGACAGCACACATTGTTATGGACAGCTATTTCGAAGATATAGCTCTTGGATGGCTGAGTGATGCGCAGAGAGAATTTCTCTCTGCGGACACAGAGAAAGAGGAAATCCGAGTGGTTATAATGCAGCTGCGATCTGGAAGGTCTCCGGGGCTGTATGGCCTACCGGCCGAGTTTTATAAATGTTATGCAGAAACACTGGTCCCCATTCTAAAAGCAGTCTATAGTGAGGCCAGAGACTCCAGCATCCTTCCCCTAACCGTGAGTGAAGCATCGATCAATGCCATTCTTGAGCCGGGGAAAGCGGCCACAGCGTGTGAGGCCTACAGGCCACTGTCATTGATTAATTGCGACGCAAAGATTCTAGCAAAGGTCCTGGCTAACAGGGTAATTCTTCTGATGGAGGGCCTTGTACTGCCGGGCGAGGCAGGGTTCATACTGGGACGTGCCACCTCCCATAACCTGTGCACTATATTTGCCCTGTTTCAAGATATAGACCCTGATGTAGCTGCTGTTGCAGTCTTTTTAGATGACACCAAGGCCTTCGACTCGTTGGAATGGGACTACATGTTCGCGGTGATGAGGAGGATGTGATTCCCCGCTTCATTCCTGTCTTGGATCACCCTACCGTATTGCAAACCGAGAGCCACCGTACAGATTAATGGTAGTAGGTCCAATTCCTTCCCTATCTCACGAGGTACCAGACAGGGGTGCCCCTTGTCGCCCCTCCTATTCGCACTTGCGGTTGAATCCTTGGCGGCTACGCTCTGGCAACACTATAGAGAATACGCACTCATATACCCTATTCGGCATCTGCTAGTATCGCTCTACGCCGATGATATTACACTGTATATCCATGACCCCCACATCAGTCTAAATCCCATACTTAGAGAGTTTATCCGCTTTGGTGCACTATCAGGGATAAACATAAACTGGAGCAAATCGCAGCTATTTCGTCTCACCCGTGTACCTCAAAATTCTCATTGGACTACCCTCTGAAGTGGTGTGAGACGAAGGTGAGATATTTGGGGGTGACAATCTCCAGAGATAGGGAGGACACATTGTGAGCAAAGTGTGGCACAGCAATATCCTCCATTACGAGCTCAATATCCCGCTGGATATCACTGCCCCATCCTTAGCGGGCCGGATCTCCCTTGCAAAAATGATAATACTGCCAAACCTATTATACTTTTTTCTTAACATACCATACCCCCCGGGGAGACCATTCTTTGACACGCTACAAACTCAACTAATTTGGTTGACTTGGGGGCAAACAACCCAGAGTGAGTTGGAAGACACTCACTCTCCATTTTGCACTGGGAGGGTTTGAGGCGCCGGACATGGAACTCTACTATCTATGCGCGCAGGCCCATTATGCGACCTACTGGCTTAATCCACCCCATTCATGCCACACTAGGCCATTGAGCAGGGATACCTGGCCCCTTTCCCCTTTTGCCTCTGCCTGCTTTCCTAGGAGCCAGAGTCCCTGGCGAGGACACCACCTACTCCACTATTTCCTGCACTAACCTAGCGTGGAGACGGCTAGCCAGACGTCTGAACAAACCCTTACTATATTCTTCTCTGTTGCCTCTCCCTTTCCACCATTTAATCCCAGTCACCCATGAGGGACTATGTTGTACCATGTTGAGTAAAAGGGGGATTGACACGAGGGGAGAGCTGTACCAAGAGGGACAATTTAAAGACAGAGACAAGTTCTTCAGTGAGAGGCCCCCCACACCATTAGAACTCTTCCTATACATCAGACTTCGACAGGACGTCCGAATTGCCATGCCCAGCTTCCCACATGAGCCCCCCACCTTCAATACGCTGCACAACCTACTGAAGGTGCCGAGCCGATCACACGCAGTATCCAGACTTTACAGGGCTGCCCTTGCTGAGAGGCCGGACACACAGACAAACTCGCGGCCTGGCTGGGACTCGGAGCTAAGTATACCCCTCACTGACGGGCAGTGGCTTTATTGCTGCACCCAGACAGGCATGATAGCGGCCAGTAGCCGACACCGTATCATACATTTCAAATTTATACACCGAGTATACTACACACCGTTAAAGCTAAACAGATACAAATTGAGGCCGGATGACCGCTGTGACAGATGCGGGCAGGAGGGGGCGGGGTTCTTACACTTAGCACGGCAGTGTGAAGTGAATAAATACTGAATGGAAGTGGCGCTGTCCTGAATGGTGGGGGAGCACATCACTCTCACTCCACTCATTGCGCTATTAGGCTATACACAAGAACTCCCAGACACATATAAAAAAAATATTTCATTGGGACTGCTATTGGCGAAACACAGGGTTGCATGTCGATGGAGCAGAGGGAGAGCCCCAAAATTCAAAGACTGGAACGATTTAATACAGTGTAAGGAGCAACTGACAACATACGCAGAACTCCTACCAGTGACTTCCCGACCGTGAGATATCTGGGCCCCCTTACAGATGTATCTCAGAGATGAGGCAGGCTGAAGGCAGCGAAGCAAATCTTAGGTGGGGCCGGACGTAGGGTAGAGGCGACTGTAGCCCTACTCCAGAGACGAGAGACGCAGCATCAGACACTACGCCCTTACCTAAGCATCACATCCCTACACTACCGCGCAATGCTTTCTCAAACTATTTGGCGCACACTAGGGACCCCGAGAATAAAGGGGGAAAAAAAAGAAGAAGGCCTTTAGAGAAAACTAGGATTACATAATCACCTACTCAGTCGAGGACGCTGGGAACTGTATAGATTGTATTCATGGCTTAATTTGTATGCTCTGTGATCTGACGTACTATGATGTATGCATCTCTGTATTTGATGGTTGAAAATTTAATAATGACATATAGAAAAATAGCTTTGTGAGTGGTCATATAACAAATGTAACAAAATGTGTGCATATGCTAAAGAGGCTGTGATGCATGTGTCAGGCCTTGGACAACCCAAACGAACTTGAGCACAGTAAACGGAACTAGAATCAGCACCATGGGGCCATGTAGATAATTAGAAAACCTTTGGTAAATGCCATGAATAACCCTGTACGTACCTTATGATATTGCTGAAGTGAGGGACACCTTAAAACTTGCAAACAAAAGACACAGACAAAATGGGACGGCTTTGTGATTGTATTTTGCAGAAAGAAAGCTTAAACCTGCACTGGGACTAGCCAGCTGACATTGTCAATAAACTTAATGCGAAGTTATCTAACAGAACATGTCACAACAACAATTTCATTTAATTTTAGCCTGCCTGTGTGATTGATGGAGGGGTGAGGCCTTTGTCCCATCACAGCCAAATGCACTGACCCGAGCATTTAAGGTTGAAATAAATTGTTAAAGCATATATATTTCAACAGTCACAACATAAAACTACTCAATTTTAACTATGAAGCCCAATGGATTAGTTGGTAAATCTAGAGCTATGAAAAAAAGCAAGAGTATGCAGTTCCTATGGGTGAGGGGAGAAGGGGGTAGAGTTGTAGATACCAGGTGTTCGTAAGGAGAAGAAAAGGTGAAGATGGAATGGCTCCAATTAGGAGCAAGAGCCCTCACACACACCGAAGGGTGTCATGATTATCATCGGGCAGCTCCTCGTTGGGCCGGCGCTGCAATGCCCAATGGGACCCCGCAGGGGGCTCTTTGCCGGGGGTCTTCTCTGGTTGCCGACGTGAAGCCAAAAAGTGGTGGTGGGGCGGAAGTGTAGTGAGTAGAGATGGGAATAAGAATAGTCTGGTTTAAAAATAGCTATGGCATTCCCCAAAAACTATTTTATTCACTGGGTTCCTATGCTATGAGTAAAAACAACCGACTGAAGAGTTGTGGCTGAAGAGGGGAAATTATACCCGCTTGAGCTCAGGGTGATGTGTGTGGGGTGAAGTGGTCGACATGTTTCATGCCCTAAATCGTCCAGTTGGATCTTGGCATTTCAGCAGGACCCGGGGATCCTCATCTACTCTAGGGGGGACGGTATGGGTATGTGTAATAAAGGTCCCATCCCCTACACTCTGGACTTGTGTGGTAGTCCTGTGTGGAAATGAAAAAATTAAAAAACGAGGTGAAGTGCAGTAAACCTTCTGGAAAACACGTAAAAGGAGGAGTCTATTGGCCCCAAGCGTGACGTCCAGGGTACTCGCAATATGGCGAGGGAGTAGGCACTCGACTGGAGGTCCTCCAAAGTGCGGGATCTACCCACATCTGGCCGACACCAGGAAACCTGGAGCTAGCCACAACTTCATAACCAATGCACCTAGAGACCCTGCAACAAACACGCACCCACTGTAAACACACTGAGAATTCCTGGTTTAGGTATCAGACAAAACGCAGCGTCGTGTGTGTTTGCTGACCCATATGGCTAAAGAAAAGACTGGATTAACAATAGTAATACTAACTAAATGGTACATGTGGCCCTCGCAGTATTCAAACTGGTTAATTGATGCCCTATCAACCAGGGGCTTCATCCCTACGCCATCTACTCTGAAGTAACAGAACGCTCATGTAGATTCTGATATATAGCTTTGAAGATAGTTATACATAAATGGATTCGATTATGCAATAGTGTTGTAAGAAATTCACCGCCCTCTAGCTCATCATGGGAACCAGAGTTAGTAAACGACAGCTTATAATATTACAGAATGAGCTGTTGATTACGAATCGCTGACATAATATCGACAACCACAATATCGACATGCAAAAATATCGGCACAAAATTATCGATAACACTATTATCGACTAACAATACTTATTTAAGAAATAACACAAATATCGAATCCATATTATCGTCAACAATAAATATCGTAAACAACATTATCTAACACACAAATATCGTTAAATAAAATATCGACATTTCTTTAAAACTTTTTAAAAATAACTAAAAACAAGATATCTTGAACCAAAAATGTATTTTCACAATATAAACACTCACTACACACATTATAACTATAATATAATCTTATTATAACATATAAACATATAAAAGCATAAAATAATAGCAAAACACACTAATATATATTAAATAAAATATTATTAAACATAACACATACAACATATAACATTATAACCAATGTAAAACATACATAAGCAAAGAAATCTGTTAAAAAAATAATTAGCACTAACAACTTTTAATTAGCGTTTCCCCATATATGGAAAACAACTGCCAAAAACTAAAAAAAATTAACAACAACGAATGAAAACCTCACACTAATAAAATACACCAATGAAAAAAACCTATCAATTAAACAAACACCATATAAACTACAAAAATTTACATTTAATATACACTACAACTCTACAGAAAGAAAGAAGAGGAGACTCTGCCGGATTACTTCCAGAACACAGATTTACATTACAGAAAGAAGCTGTGCAACTGCACTAAGTAAGTAAAACTGCAGTTAGAATAAAACACTACTTATAGTCTTCACCAAAAAATATATAAAAATATAATTCACTAATATATCTCTCTTAAACTTATATCTCCTCTACAGATACCTTCTAAAAAGAAACCAAAACTACTTCTGCTGCATCAACAATAAAGTTACTAAAAAAGTAAGTATATTATAATTTTATATTGAGCAACTCCCTAAAATGCCCACCCAAAAACCCACTTATCCACAATGTCCCCATCACCTACAAACACAATAGAACAAAAATATTAACATTATATTTTTCTTCCCAACAGAAACATCTTCAAGAAAACGAAAATATAAGTTTGAAAAATGTTCAACACCATCTTTACTGACATCAACAGCAACATTGTAAGTATATGCAAAGAAATGTGTATGTATTTAATTAAAAACTATACTGTATTATTTCAATTAATTTTTATAAATATTTTCCTTAGAACTAAAAAGACCACCATGACTGAAGGCGCACAATTTATTACGTCGCAAAAAGGGAAAATGTTATTGTGTTATATGGGTTATGTATACACACAAGAAAAACACTGGTTTAAAAGTATTTTGGAAATGCAGCAAATATTATTCGAATAAATGCTATGGAAGAGCTATTACACAGGAAACTACTGTTGTATCTGTAAAAGAACATAACCACCCCCCAAATGTAACTGAGATTGAAGTAAGAGATGCTCTTGAAACAATAAAAGAAGCTAGCACTAGTACAGATATGCCTACCACAGAAATACTAAAAGAGCAGTTACTAAGAGTACCCCAACATGCATCTAGACAATTACCCTCTATTGATTCTTTAAAAAGGACAATAGCTAGACAAAAGAAAGCCACTACAACTACTACACCTGCCCCTAAAACGTTTCAAGAGGTAGAGATTCCCCCTGAACTAAGTATAAAACACAGTAATGAACCATTTATACTATTTGATAATAAATGCAAAGATAAAAGAATTATTATGTTTGCTACTGCAAACAATTTACTTAAATTACAACAATGTAACACCTGGATGATGGGTGGGACCTTCAAAATTTGTCCCAAACCATTTTATCAGTTGTACACAATCCATGTTTTTTTTCAAAATACTAATATTCCATTTATCTATACCCTACTCCCCAATAAACAACAAGCTACCTACCTTGAAATTCTAAACCAAATAAAAGATAAAAACCAATAATTATTTTCCCCAGAAAATAATTATTGATTTTGAGCAATCCATGATTAATACTATACTAAAATGCTACCCACATACAGCGATCCAGGGTTGCTATTACCATTTTAATCAATGTCTATGGAGACATCTGCAAAAGTCAACCCTAAGGGGTCGATTCCGATGTCGCTCGGTATGCCCTCAAAGAGCCGCTCGTAGGCTTACCTTCCGAACGACACGTTCCGGCAGGCGGACCATCCGGGCAAGGAAGTACGATGCGCAAATGTGCTCTAAATCCGAACGAGCCGTACGCACCAATGCCAGCTACAGTTTCCGTACGAGCCGGAACCGTAATCGCCGAATCGAGTCGCACGGAAGCAAATACACAGCAGTTTCCGGCCGGACAAGTACGATGCGCACTTCCTACGCGCCGAACGGGTCGCCACTTCCAGCACGTCACAGCATCCGGGAGAGCAGTATTACAGGCACGATTCGCGCTACAACACGATCCACTGCTACGAGACGGACCAACTAGCAATGGGTACGAGACAGAGCAACAATCAGCGTGTACGAGACGAAGACAGCATGAATCCCATTGCGCAGGTCATCCCTGTACTGTACATCTATGACCGGATCAGGAACAGACGCCTACGTCGGAGAAGGTAAGTCAGACACCCACCACAGAAATAAACTACACATACCCGCAATATTTCACACACACATAGGGAAGTTGATATGCCATACACTAGCAACAGCTCAACCATAGGGGCATGAAGCCCATCACTACCAGTACCCCCTACTCATAGGGGCCTGGATGCATACCACTACCAGTACCCCCTACTCCCAGGATGCTGGATGACTATCACTACTACCATCCCCACTCATAGGGGGCTGGATACACATCACCACCAGTACCCCCTACCCATAGGGGGCTGGATGCCTACCACTACCAGTACCCCCTACTCATAGGGGGCTGGATGCCTACCACTACCAGTACCCCCTACTCCCAGGATGCTGGATGACTATCACTACTACCATCCCCACTCATAGGGGGCTGGATGCACATCACCACCAGTACCCCCTACCCATAGGGGGCTGGATGCCTAGCACTACCAGTACCCCCTACCCATAGGGGGCTGGATGCCTACCACTACCACCAGTGCCCAGCCCATAGGGGCTGGATGCCTAGCACTACCAGTATCCCCTACTCATAGGGGGCTGGATGCCTACCACTACCAGTACCCCTACTCCCAGGATGCTGGATGACTATCACTACTACCATCCCCACTCATAGGGGGCTGGATGCACATCACCACCAGTACCCCTACCCATAGGGGGCTGGATGCCTAGCACTACCAGTCCCCCTACTCATAGGGGGCTGGATGCCTACCACTACCACCAGTGCCCAGCCCATAGGGGCTGGATGCCTAGCACTACCAGTACCCCTACTAATAGGGGGCTGGATGCCTACCACTACCAGTACCCCCTACTCCCAGGATTCTGGATGACTATCACTACTACCATCCCCACTCATAGGGGGCTGGATGCACATCACCACCAGTACCCCCTACCCATAGGGGGCTGGATGCCTACCACTACCAGTACCCCCTACTCATAGGGGGCTGGATGCCTACCACTACCAGTACCCCCTACTCCCAGGATGCTGGATGACTATCACTACTACCATCCCCACTCATAGGGGGCTGGATGCACATCACCACCAGTACCCCCTACCCATAGGGGACTGGATGCCTAGCACTACCAGTCCCCCCTACCCATAGGGGGCTGGATGCCTACCACTACCACCAGTGCCCAGCCCATAGGGGCTGGATGCCTAGCACTACCAGTACCCCCTACTCATAGGGGGCTGGATGCCTACCACCACCACCAGTGCCCAGCCCATAGGGGCTGGATGCCAACCTGTACTAGCAGTACCCACACACAGGATGGGGGATGCATAACACTACCAGCATCCTCACACATAGGGTGAGTGTGTAGGCAAAACACACCACCCCCACCATCATGGTAACAGTGGGTTTCCCGTGTCAAATGCCTACAACAGTGAATCTGACAGTGAACAGACAATGTACCTCCCATCACATGTGTGACCAAAAGCTGAGTGTGTGTTTCACTATTCAAGCATTACATGATCACTGTGGTAATGGGGTCTGGACCCCCACTCACCACAGTGACCAAAAGGCCAGTGTGGGGTGGGAAACCACAGCAGTCTATGCTCACTGTGGTAATGGGTTCTAAACCCCCATCAGTACAGTGACCAAAATGTAAGTGTGGGGTTCAAAACTACAGCAGTCCATGATCATTGTGGAAATGGGGTCTAAACCCCCACACACCACAGTGAGCTAAAGGTGAGTGTTGTCATGAAAAGAGTTGCAACTGCCAAACAGCATGTATGATTCCTGGTCCCAAAACCACAAGCACGTTTGAGCCAAAGTAGTGGTTGTGTCCCATACAGACACAGATGTGGTGAGGCAAAGATTGCTGTGCAACAAAAACACCCTCTGCAATGTGCAGACAAGCATCGCCCATGGGGGCTGAGAATGCTTCCAGTGTCCAATTGGACAATGTCAGAAGTGGCCAACATAATGTAAACATACATACCTGAACAAACACATACACAAACTAAGCATTCCGTGAATGCTGCAGCTGTTAGGTCACAAAGTCCCAGACCATGGCAGCCATGGGACATACCAAACATGATGAATGTGCACACTGATGAGGCAACAGTCCCAGGGACAGTAGGGAAGAATCTCCAACCAACATCCACCCAATGGCCCACAAAACACATGCCAATGCAGTGCTGCAGATGCACAGACACAGCCAGCCAGACTCACACTGCATATCAAACACAACGTGTGTGTGTGTGTGTCAGTGTCCCCAGGGTACTACACAACACATGAGGGGGGCAGAACTGCAATCACACAGATGTGTACACAGTGACAAACTAAAGAAACTCATTAATTCAGCACACCTTTGTGGTCAATCACACATTGTAAGATGAGTGGGATCCCAGCAGATCAATGTGACACAAGCTGGGCGGAACATCAACCAACACAGCAAGAGACACAACCACCACAGCACTACCCTCAGGGACCCCACAATGTGGTGACACTAGCATGCATAGTAATTCCCCTGTGATGACATGTAGATGTTGCACATACTGTGAAGCACAGTCACCTGTGCACACTGGGTCATGAGTCCTGAGCAACAAACTGCCATCACACAAACAGAAACCACAGGGCATGGCCTGTAACGCAAGGCCCAAATGGAGGTAGGGGCCTAGCTACAACACAACTCACATTTGGCCACTCCAAACACCACACACCTGGATCTGCACCAATGTACATCAGTGAAGCCCACATGGACTGGTGACACTGCACATGCACCCATGACAATCCCAGGGGTGGGGATCTAAGGTACCCATCATTCATCACACGTGCCCAGGCAACAACCCTTGTGAATGTCTGACACACCGCGCAGTATGCAGGACATTGCCATGAGCTGAAAAGTACTAGAATCATTGGGATCCCTGCCACAGTCACACACCAATTACGAACCCAAGGAGAACCATATTGAACACATGCTGACACCTTCCAACATTGCACCACTGTATCTGAGGAGGGTGAGCAGTCACACACACATACACGTGTCACAATCACTGAAAGATACCACATAGTCATAACAACATGATGGCGGAAACACAAAATGGTCTTGGGGAATCCTGAATGTGCCCCACGTGCGTTTGCCCACATCCCAGGACCTCACAACAAACACACCTAGGGATGACACCCTAATGACCAGTAGTTAGCCATGTACCAACAGCCAAGAAAACCCTGTCCCAAGCTGTGAGATGAACACAGGACAACTCAGCAAGCACCACAAACTTGAACATCTGTAGGGAATACAGCCTGTGTAGTAAAAAGGAATGGAAGTGAACACACACAAACATGCTCACAGAACACACACCATGGGCTCAGGCAATGTCATGGAATAACACACTGCCATGAGGTGACTCCACTCCTGTGGAAGGTAAGCTGTGCCAAACGTTGTCTATGCAGGGCTCTGTCATGTCACCATAAAACTTGGTCACTGAGCCAACATTTACAACACAATGAAGGCTCTGGTCACATCAGCCTGTGTATGGGAGTGTCCCTCAAGTCATCAGCACATACTCAATACACATGTTTAGCAAGTTGCACTGATGACACAGTATACTTCCACATCATTGATGGTCAAACCTGCATGTCCAGTGGAGATGGGCCCACAGTCAGGGAGATAGACAAATTTAACAATGTTGAGCCCAACAGATGTGCATGACTGTAAGCCACAAATGTCATCTGGCAAATGAAAGAAGAAAATCCCTGTGCCAAATTTGGTAATCATGACACACTCTGATTGCTGCAAAGGATGACATGGATACAGACCACAATTGGACACATATCCCATGGGCCACATGGAGTCCATCACACCAACACTTCACTTCCCTGATCTCAACAACAGTATTACAACAGCAAATGCATGATAATACTCATCAACATCATGTACATCAAAAGCAAAACCACTAGATACCAATAGAGGCTTTATTAAGCAATTTTAACTTTTAAACTGTGAAGTCCAAAGTAAATAAAGGCCAATGGCCAGTCCATTCACATAGTCCAAACAGGGTGAAATGTGATCAATGTCAACCATTGGTTGCCTGCACTGCTACCGACAGGGGACATCCCCCCTTGGAGGGGCATACATATGGGCCGGCCAGGCACCCCAGCGACAGATCAGGGGATAGCAGAATGAGGCTGGGGGGGGGGTGGTGGGTGCAGGAATGTCACTGGCAACTGCAGTGGAGGTGTCTGATACAGTGGGCGCCGTCACCACTGCAGGGCTCAGGCCAGATGTGGTGGGTGCCGGCACAAATGCAGTGGCAGGTCAGATGTAGTGGACGGGGTCTCCACTGCAGTGCCCAAGTCAGACGGGGTGGATGTGGACTCCACTGCAGTGCCAATCTCCGAAGGAGTGGAATGGGGTGCAGATGAGGTGGCCAGGACAGAGGGGGGGACACGGTCTCCACACCAGTGGCAGGAAGAGGCTGAGCGTGTGGGGTGGGGGTGGAAGTGCATGTGCCAGGAGAGGAGGGCCTGATCATTTTGGGGATGTGGTATCGGTGTGTGTGGGAACCTGTGGCGGGGGAACCTGTGGAGTGGTGGCCTGGGAGCTGGAGGATGGAGACTGTGTGGTGGAACTGTGTGATTTTGGTAGGGTCTTGCTCTTCCTGGTCCAGGGGGATTTGAGTATGGGGGCCTCAGTGTTCCTGCGCCTGGGGGAGGGTGTCCGTGTGGCAGGGGAACTCCCTCTGTGCGTGATGACTTCCTCTTCCCCTGTGAGTAGGATCAGATGGATCTGTGGGGAAGAGGCCAAGGTCACAGAGGAAGAGCTTCTGGGAAGGGGGGGTTGCAGGTGAGGCAAGGGAAGGGGTTTTGGAGGGAGAGGTATCTGAGGAGTGCGGAGTGCTCATGGATGCCTGTGTGTGTGTCTGGGCCCCATCCCCTGTGTGTGTGGTATCAGTCCCCTGAGTGTGCGTTGTGATTTGGGCTTGCGTGTCCGTGTGCTGCTCGTGTCTGTGGTGGTGCTTGCCTGTGCTGGTGTGTGTGTGTGTTGGACAGGTAGGGTGGTGGGGATTGTGGATGGGGCAGAGGTAGGAGGGGTGAGGGACTGTTGGAGGAGGGACACTGCTGCTGTCAGTGAGGAGGCCATGGACTGATTGGTCCTCTGTAGGGCAGACATGTTCGATGAGATTCCCTCCATGAAGGACACCAGTTACGTCAACAGACTGGTGTGAGCATTGAGGACACTCAGCACCGATGTCTGCCCTACATGGAGCCGCTTAAGCAAGTCCACAGACTCCACACTCAGGGCAGCAGGGGAGACAGGGGCAGGGGTGCGGTGCCTGGCACAAAGGAGACATGGGCCCCAACACGGGACCCTCCACGGACCTCAGGATGGGAGCAGATGGGAGGGTGAGTGATGGTGGTGGCGGGGACAGACTTGCTAGCTGGTGTCTGGTGGCTGCTGACACCCGCCTCCACAAGGGAGTCATCATCCGAGCTGCTGTGTTCCTCAGCTGAGGTGGATGGCGCTGAGGTCTCCTCGGTGTGGCTCCCCTCACCCTCCATGCCACTGGGTTCCTCCGACTCCTCGGCAGCTGACCCAGTCTGGCTCTGCGGCTCCTGCTGGTCCGTGGAGCTGTCTCCTCCTGTGGCCGTAGATGTATCTGCAAACCATCATGAAAAACAGTTCCACATCAGTCACCTGTATTGACCTGACACACCACAGTAAGTACAGCACATTACAGATCAAGCCTTGGCATCAGTTGCTAAACATTGCAAAAAGTGCTGACACATATTTGAACCAGCCACTTGTCGGCCTGCCACTCAACCATGCCCCTCATATCCATGGAGCCATCTATGTGGTGCATGTAGGATGGCAACAATCATGTGTGCACACATGCACCACATAGACCGTTGTCCAACTTCCAAGAGTTAAGACTGAAATGTGTCACTACACACATATCCCTTCTCCTGCCAGTTACTCAGTACATGTGTCAGGGAAAGGGATGGGCAGAGTCATTGTCGATATAATGGTTCGTCACTCATCACCATACACCATGATGGCGTCATGTCTTGATAGTCAATGTTACAATGATGGGGTGCATGCATGACATATCACAATACTGCAGGATACACCTTTGCAAGTGGTATGCCATGGCACAGCCATGGCTGGCAAATCAGTCATCACTGGATCCTGTCACAGGGGCAGTGCATACCAAAAACAGCAGTCTGCACTGTGCCACCATCATGGATGTTTTGGGAATGCAAGCTCGGTAGCTGTCAAGTGCACATGTTCACCCCCTGCTACCCACATCATTAGGACTCTGATACACCCACGTCATACACATGTGACATCTGAGTAAGTGCAAACACAACTCTGTACACATGTACACATCACAGGCTGATGAGAACGATAATGAGCTGCTTGCACTTGAATGTTGAAATGACCATTGGGCACACTCAAGTCATGATACACCTATGTTTTACCCCATGTGCAGATTCAACAGCCACATCTCAGATGGCTGCACACCCCAGACTGTGTCACACTCCAGTACTCCGAAAAGCTAGGCCAGTCCACAATGACACAGAGGCAGACACCTGAGTGCACATTACACAATGTCCAACATGTTGGATGACACACAGGAGTAGGAGAGCAGAATGCTAATTATTGCCGGAGAGGGTATACCTGTCCTGGTCCCTGTACAACATGGGATCACCCTGAACACTAGGCAGGTGGCTATGCATGTGTGACACACATGATGTACATTCTTCTGTGGCCCCAACATTGGTCTCACCTGCTGCATGGGTGTGTTGTAAATACCCCAGACACATGTGGTGAGTCAGATCAGCAGTTGGACACATATAAATGGACCACACACAGTACATGTCAGATTTTGCCAGATTTGTAACCAATTGACCCAGTCATGAAGCCCACAACAAAGTCCCTGTAGCAGATGCTGTCCCCAACTTTAACTTTAGTTAACAGGAAGGACACAGAACCCAAGTGACAGAAGTCACAGACTGAAAGGGCCACACCTGTGTATCAGACGAGGATGGGGCATAACACAATTGAGGAACATGACTCTTGTTGTAGCAGACAGACGCACTGTGGTAGTGTAACCAGCCTAAAGGAGTGCAAACAGCATGTGAGACAAAGGTCACAGAAAAGGATAGCACTTACCCCCTCCTTGCTGCTGTCTGGCCTTCAACTGCCCACCCAGGTCAGGGAAGACCACCGCCAGAATCCGGAGCAGGTGGGGTATCAGGGGCCGTCGTCCGCCCCTCCTGCGAGGAGGCGACAGCTTCAGCTGGACTCTTGCGATCCACCGGGTCCAGCCACGAAGGTCCTGCCACCTCTTCTGGCAGTTGCGGATGCAGTGCCTGTAGACCCCCACAGATCGTACTGCCCGGGCGATGGTCAGCCAGATATCCTGCTTCTGATAGGCATCAACCTGTGAGGATGACAAAGTTAGAAGAGCATCACTACACATGCAACATATTTGTGCATCACTCAGTTGGAAATACATGTCTCTATCACAGGG
The DNA here is from genome assembly GCA_963921515.1 of Calotriton arnoldi. Lineage (NCBI taxonomy): Eukaryota > Metazoa > Chordata > Amphibia > Caudata > Salamandridae > Calotriton > Calotriton arnoldi. The sequence continues at coordinate 376,268 of CAWUFW010011937.1, forward strand.
GCACAAGATGTACACAGGTAGTGCAACCATGGTAATGGACAGTTGTCCAGCAGTTACAACATGCAAACATTGCCTGGGAATGACAAACTACTCAATTTGCACTCTGTCAGCACAGTACCTGTTCAGTACATGTAACTACACACTTTGGGGGTGACAACTACTCAGTGAACATGCTAGCCACTGGTGTACACAATGCTAGTACTGCTAGTCAGACAACATGCACAATGAGAAAGGAGGTGGTTTGCAAACTCACCTGCTCTCCTGGTTTCCCATACAGCTTGCTGTACTGTGGAAGGAGGCTGTCCAGCAGGGCCTGGTTCGCCTCCTCTGTGAAGGCTGGGGCCCTCTCCACAGTACGTGCCATTCTTGAAGCCAGAGGATGCAGAGACAGCAGCAGTGGTAGCAGAGAGATGTCAATCTGTAGCATGTAGTGCAGGCAAGTGAGCTCTCAGGGCCACAGACAGCCTCATATCTGTGCTGCAGAGTCAGAATCTGTCCCATGCGTACAATGCAATAGGTCCGACACGTTTGCATCTAATGAATCTGGCCAATCCATGGAATTGCACAAGTCGTACACGCCTTCCGCATCGTTTACAATTTCAACTTCAGAACACCATTGGAATTGCAACATTGCTGTAGTGAGCCAACTGAATTTTCGGCTCACGATTCGTACAAGTTTCGAATCCGCGTCCGTCTCCATGACAGGCCATAGCCAATACGTGCACAGGGCTCCGTACCTAACTGTACAACGCGTATTTTGAAAAACAACACGCACCCGTATCCATGATAGTCAATAGCCAATGCGTACGCATGGCTCGGGCCCTGGGTGTACGACGCGTCTTTTGAAAACTCACCCGCGTCTCTCCCCATTACAATCTATGGTCCAGGCATGCGCACGGATCTGTCTCGAAGTGTACGACGCGTCTGTGATGAAGTCACCCGCGTCTCTCCCCATAACAATCTATGGTCCAGGCATGCGCACGGATCGGTCCTGAAGTGTACGATGCGTCTTTCCTGAAGTCACCCGCGTCTGCCACTGTTGGTGTCACTGGCTAACGGATGCCACCCACTGTTACTTGCCAGGGACTCAGGTGCACACCTACAACACCACAGCCTGTGACACAGTGTATCCAAAGGCATGTAAGGCTGCATTACCTGTGTGTGTATGGGGGTCAACATATGATTTGTTGTGTAGCACTTTGTAGCAGCCACTCCCAGACTGTGCAAGGGTTCATGGGGACAGCTTCCTTTGTGTGTTTGTGCACATTACCACTGTAATAGACAACTGTACAGTTCAGAGCTTGAGGCATGTACACAGTTCCAGGGGGACTTCGTGTATGACATGTTACATACATCCTGACTCTTAGGTGGGATGGTATGTGTGTCACAGGGTGTTCCAGTGCCACAATTCTGATGTACATCCACAGTCTGTGCGCATATTGTGTTTCAGATGTCTCAGATTCCATGTGCCCAATGGTAAACAGTCTCCACATCCATGTGGTTTGTGCATGCACATTGATGTTGTGTCTGTGTGTCACAGATGTCCATGTAAATCCTGCAGAGACCACTTCCTGTGGGAGTCATGGGCGTGTAGTGGCGTGTACATGATACGCCACATCATGCCAGTGTCCGTGTGGCAATACAAGGTCCCTGAGTATCTGCCTGTCAGTGAGCTGTGATGCAGGGAAGACATCTGTCCTCACTTGTCACTGTGGTGTGTGTTTGGTATGTGACATCAGTACAGATGTACTGTGACACAGCCCATTGAGTTGACACAGCACAACATGGAACTTGTTGTGTACACATGTTGAGATGAGATGTGAGATGATGGACATGTAGGTGACATATGTGTCCATACACAACAGCACACACATGAAGCACTTGTGTCTTTTTATGATGTATCATGTGAAATTTAGCATGGTCAGTGCCACATAGGTAGGGGAACTTACTATCTTTCTTTGCTCACCTATGTACTGCAGGAGACCAGCTGTCCATAGACCGTTCCCTGACCGTTCCCTGACCTTGCTACCATGGTTGAACGTGACTCCATCCGACGGTACCGCTTCACCAGGCCACTGATTGAGTATTTGGCGGAGCAGTTGGCCCCACATTTGCAACCTGGCCGGCCATACCCTACAGCGCTGACCCCCAAGGTGAAGGTGATGGCAGCCCTACACTTCTTTGCCACCGGTACCTTTCAATACACTGTGGCGTCTGCTGGTGGGATGTCACAGACTATGTTCAGCCGTGTGCTTCGCAATGTGTTGGAGGCAATGTTAACTTTCCTGAACCTCTACATCCATTTTCCTAACCCACAACAACTCACTGACATCAAGAGTGACTTCTATGCACTGGGGAGGATGCCACATGTCATCGGCTCCATTGATGGGACACATGTGGCTTTGGTACCACCACAGGCACATGAGCTGCCATACCGGAACAGGAAACATTTCCATTCAATTAATGCTCTGGTGGTATGTCTGGCGGACATGTCTATTTCACGTGTGTGCACGATTCCCCGGTTCTGCGCACGATGCGTACATCATGAGGATTAGTCGCATCCCGAGGATGATGGCACAGATGCAGAACCAGCGTGCCTGGCTTGTCAGTGTGTACTGACTGTTTGACATTGTGTGTGTTTGGCAATGTTGTTTTCCACGCTCTTTTCAAACTCAGCTAATGTGCAATTGTCTGTATGTAGGTAACTCTGGATACCCCAACATGCCGTGGTTGCTGACACCCCTCAGGAACCCTGTGACACGAGCAGAGATGCGCTACAATGAGGCACATGGTCGGACCAGGAGAGTGATCAGTGGACATTTGGTCTCCTGAAAAGCCGCTTCCGCTGCCTGGACAAGACAGGAGGGGCCCTCCCATATGCACCTGCTAAGGTGTGCAAAATCATCATAGTGTGCTGCATGCTATACAACCTGGCAGTGAGGAAGGAGTTGCCTCTCATCCAGGATGATGATGACCAACATCCGCCACCTGTGGAGGATCCTGGCCTGGGCCACGATGCCAGTGATGATGATGATGAGGGTGATGTCCGCACACAGCTCATCAACAACTTTTTCGCCTGAATGTGAGTATACAGGGATGTTTTGTCAATGTATTCTGTTTGCCTGATATGTGTTGGTGGTGCTCAGTTGATTTGTGAGTGTGGCTGTGTGCTACTTGACTGGATGCGTGCAGTGATGTGTCCTTTCAGGTAGTCTGTACTCCTCAACAGTGTTGACATGATTACGTGGTTTTGTGTGGGAATCTTGTGACATGTTTCGGGCATGTGTATTGCTGTTCTATCGTGTTCTTCTGTCCTTCACCGGGTACTTTGGCTGTTTGGTCAACTCTGACCCCCGACTCCCAGAATCCAGTTCCAGGGTGGAAGTAGTCGTCTACCAACAAGTGATGTGCCACACACCCCTGGACTTTAATTATTCCAGACTTGGTGACTGTGTGGCCACTGTCACGTGGGATTACCTTGCATCTGTGGTGGCATCAACATGTTGCAAATGTGTAATAAACCTGTGCTTCACTTTGGGATGTGCGTTGTCGGTCTCCACATATCCAACATTCATTTGCATGCTGTACCTGTGGGCATCTTGCCACAGACTCAAGAAGGGTGTTGTGTATATGCATCCCACTGCATTCTCTTTTCACATAAGTTAGGATGATGAGTTAGATGGGCATGGTAAGTATGTGTTGTGTTGGCGTAGTGGGGTGTCTACCTCATATGTGTCACATCACCATGACTCACATGACTGTGTTTACATAGCTGTAGTAGTTCACATGCACAGACATCTTTACACAGGTCATCCTCTCAATAACACAAACCAAGTTTCAGTCACAACAGAGGCATGTATTGTGTTATAGTGAATTTATTTACATGCATGTGTTTGTAAGTTATACGTAAGTGAATGTGCTGTACAGTGTAATAGGAATCCAAAGCTCACAGTGCAGTTAGTAGTGTTGATTGATGAAATTTCTAGAGTAAAGTCCACAGTCCTTTGGAACAGTGGTCCAACTTAGACCCTCCATCACATGTGTGGGAGTTTAGCGACAGTCAACAAGGTGAACGCTTTGCACACATTGGATGATGTCTAGAACAGGTAGTCACGTCCTGGTGGGTATGCATGGCCATCTGCCTCTTACTTGTCCTTCTTCGGACGACCCCTCTTCTTCTTCTCAGGGCAGGCTGCTGCGGTGCAGAGGACTCTCCGCCAGAGTCCACCTCCCTCCCTGTGGCAGTTGCTGATGTAGTGGCAACTGATGTAGTGGGCACAGAGGGAGGTGTGGTCATGTTGTTGGCTATCTGGCGGAGGCATGTCAGTATGTCCCTATGCACGGCCGTGAGTTCATCAATTGTGTCCATTTTGGACTCCATCCGGGTCATGTGGGAGTCCATTCTGGCATGATGTGCAGCCTGCTGCTGTTGCATGTCCCTGAGGATCCCCACAACCTGGCCAAATCCTCCGGTGCTTTCCTGGTACGCATTGATGATGCGTCCCAACTGCGGATCTTCCTGCAGTCCAGCCCCATCTGCAGGCCGTGGCCTCACCCTGACCACCCTCACACCACCCCTGCCCACACGGGCAGGACCTGCCCTGGCAGCCACAGGCGACACTGGACCCCTGTCTGTGTTGGCACTGGTGTTGTTGTCCGTCAGCTCCTGGGTGCCCTGTGTACCTGTGCCGTCGTTGTCCTGTTGCCTTGGTCTGGCTGTGTTGGCAGGGGGGATTGAGGTGTTTGCAGGTGGTTCAGGAGTGGTGGCAGTGTGTGCTGATGTTGCAGCTGCCTGGGGCTGGGAGCGGGGCCACACCGGAGGTGCCAGGTTGTTCATCCTCATCCGAAGAGGACATAGAGGCATCCACACCGGGGAGGTCAGGGTCATCCCGAGTCTGGGGCTGGGATTCGTCTTCTGTTCTTGCTGGGTCCCCAGCATCCCCTGTGGGTGTAAGAGACACACATTGTATGTAATGTTTCTGCACACATCAACGGTTCACACACATTAGTTGCCACTGCACATCATGATGAGTGTATTTACATTGATTGTCCTACATTGGCAGTGACGGGTGTCTATTTTGGTTTAGCACAATGTCATTTGATGCTTGAGCATTTTGATGGGCACGTAGGGCTGTGTGCATGTACATCTCATTTCATGATTGTTTGACTGTACATAGGCATTGCTACTCATGTGCCTGACACAGGTGTGTCCCTCCTCAACATTCGTACTTTAACAATGACATACATGCACTTGCAATGTGTAGCACGTTTGGACGTTGTGTGCTTGCATTTGTGCTTGTATTTGTGAGTAACATTGTTGTGTCTGAACAACATGGTCACAGTACAGTATGGCTGCATTCACTGTGGAGATACTATTTTGTTGTGTGTCCCTAGTTCACATATCATTTCACACATTGGATGGTGTTATCCGTAGCTGATGATGTTGGGGCAGAGTTCTGTGGGTGATGATGTCATTTATGTGATCAATGTCCTCCATGGTAAGGGGTATTTACAACTGCAGATCGCAGACTATCCCATGCTCATGGGAGAGGGCCAGAGGTTTGTGTGTTTGACTTATGCTGCTGTGAGTTGTATGCCTACTCCTGCCCAGGCCAGGTTACTCCTTGTGTTGCAAGTTTCAATGACAGTGAGGGGAGTGTTGTGTGAGGGATGCAATCAACGCTGCATGATGTAGGAGTGGAATGCAGATCACCACAGTGCCTTGTGTACATGACACCATGCTACGGCGTCAGCTATGTTGCTGTGGCCATTCCATTCACTATCATGTGTCACCTGTGAATGCTGTATATGTGGTTTGGGGTGTGGCTTTTGGTATGTGCTATACCTACTCCTCCTCAATTGTCATAGAGTGCACACACCTTCACAACCAGGCCAGGGGGCACCCCTGCCACACTGCAGGCCCAGACAGTGAGAGGATACATACAGTTGCAATGGCTGTCAGTGTGAAGGGGTTTGAGGGGGCAAGTGCATTGGTGTGACTTGCATCCAATTCATACGTCTGGCCAATGTGTCAGGCATCTTGCATGGACATTGACTTTTTGTGTGAGTGGTCCCAAGGGGTGTATTTGTTCCTGCTGTGGAGGTGTGTGTCTTTGCGGGATTGCTGGTATTTGCTGTACTTGCAGGCCCACCTTCTCCCACAGGGGCCAGCTAATCCCCCCTGTAGGATGCTTCCATTGCAGGGAGTCCAAGTTAAAGTTCTGGATGTCAGGCAGTGGTGTCCTGTTGTTTGTTGGAGCACAAGTCCCAGCAGGGCCTTGTGGTCCCCACAGCAGGGCCCAGCGTCAGCCATCTTGGCAGTACTTTCCCACTGCCTGTGGGGTGAGCATGGTTCAGGGTGGGCTTGATGGGCCATGTGGGAGGAGGAGTATTGGCTGTGACTACGACTCCCATCATGCTATCTGATACACCCACCTTCCCAGAATCCCCAACCTTCCCTCCTGTGACTCAGCTTCCCTGTGAGGTGGTGTAACGGTGCTGTCAAGATGGCTGACAGTGGTGTCCTGGTGTTTGTATGAGCAGTACTCCCAACAGGGCCTTGTGCTCCCCACAGCAGAGCCCAGCGTCAGCCATCTTGGCAGTACTTTCCCACTCCCTGTGAGGTGAACATAGTTCAGGGTGGACTTGATGGACCATGTGTGAGGGGGTCTGGTGTCTGTGACTACAACTCCCATCAAGCTTTTGGCTACACCCACCCTCCCAACATCCCTGACCTTCCTTCCTGTGACTCAGCTTCCCTGTGAGGTGGTGTAACAGTGCTGTCAAGATGGCAGACAGTGGTGTCCTGGTGTTTGTATGAGCAGTACTCCCAACAGGGCCTTGTGCTCCCACAGCAGAGCCCAGCGTCAGCCATCTTGGCAGTACTTTCCCACTCCCTGTGGGGTGAGCATGGTTCAGGGTGGGCTTGATGGGCCATGTGGGAGGAGGAGTGTTGGCTGTGACTACGACTCCCATCATGCTATCTGGTACACCCACCCTCCCAGCATCCCTGACCTTCCTTCCTGTGACTCAGCTTCCCTGTGAGGTGGTGTAACAGTGCTGTCAAGATGGCAGACAGTGGTGTCCTGGTGTTTGTATGAGCAGTACTCCCAACAGGGCCTTGTGCTCCCCACAGCAGAGCCCAGCGTCAGCCATCTTGGTAGTACTTTCCCACTCCCTGTGGGGTGAGCATGGTTCAGGGTGGGCTTGATGGGCCATGTGGGAGGAGGAGTATTGGCTGTGACTACGACTCCCATCATGCTATCTGATACACCCACCTTCCCAGAATCCCCAACCTTCCCTCCTGTGACTCAGCTTCCCTGTGAGGTGGTGTAACAGTGCTGTCAAGATGGCAGACAGTGGTGTCCTGGTGTTTGTATGAGCAGTACTCCCAACAGGGCCTTGTGCTCCCCACAGCAGAGCCCAGCGTCAGCCATCTTGGCAGTACTTTCCCACTCCCTGTGGGGTGAGCATGGTTCAGGGTGGGCTTGATGGGCCATGTGGGAGGAGGAGTATTGGCTGTGACTACGACTCCCATCATGCTATCTGGTACACCCACCTTCCCAGAATCCCCAACCTTCCCTCCTGTGACTCAGCTTCCCTGTGAGGTGGTGTAACATTGCTGTCAAGATGGCTGACAGTGGTGTCCTGGTGTTTGTATGAGCAGTACTCCCAACAGGGCCTTGTGCTCCCCACAGCAGAGCCCAGCGTCAGCCATCTTGGCAGTACTTTCCCACTCCCTGTGAGGTGAACATAGTTCAGGGTGGACTTGATGGACCATGTGTGAGGGGGTCTGGTGTCTGTGACTACAACTCCCATCAAGCTTTTGGCTACACCCACCCTCCCAGCATCCCTGACCTTCCTTCCATTGACTCAGCTTCCCTGTGAGGTGGTGTAACAGTGCTGTCAAGATGGCAGACAGTGGTGTCCTGGTGTTTGTATGAGCAGTACTCCCAACAGGGCCTTGTGCTCCCCACAGCAGAGCCCAGCGTCAGCCATCTTGGTAGTACTTTCCCACTCCCTGTGGGGTGAGCATGGTTCAGGGTGGGCTTGATGGGCCATGTGGGAGGAGGAGTATTGGCTGTGACTACGACTCCCATCATGCTATCTGATACACCCACCTTCCCAGAATCCCCAACCTTCCCTCCTGTGACTCAGCTTCCTGTGAGGTGGTGTAACAGTGCTGTCAAGATGGCAGACAGTGGTGTCCTGGTGTTTGTATGAGCAGTACTCCCAACAGGGCCTTGTGCTCCCCACAGCAGAGCCCAGCGTCAGCCATCTTGGCAGTACTTTCCCACTCCCTGTGAGGTGAACATAGTTCAGGGTGGACTTGATGGACCATGTGTGAGGGGGTCTGGTGTCTGTGACTACAACTCCCATCAAGCTTTTGGCTACACCTACCCTCCCAGCATCCCTGACCTTCCTTCCTGTGACTCAGCTTCCCTGTGAGGTGGTGTGACAGTGCTGTCAAGATGGCTGACAGTGTTTGTTGGTGTTTAGGGCTAATGCCTTGCTGTATTTGTTGTTAGGTTTTTACATGTTATGACCTAGTTCGGTATTACTCTGAGATAGCAGTTGTTGCGTTTGTGTAACTGGCATACACATCACAGAATTACATTTTTTCGGGCTTACTTTGGATTTGCTGATGCTACTTGTTTTCAATGTCCCCTTGGCAGTGATGTGTGTGTGTTGCCACACAATATTGACTTGGTGGTGTACTCACCAGGCTCTGGTATTCCTGTTAATCCATGGATGCCCTCAGGTGGGAGTATGGTCCGCACTTTCTCCTCCCAGGACGTGAAGTATGTTGGTTTTGCAGGAGGGCCACTGCCAGTGTGCTGGCTCAAGGCATGGTCTCTGCCTATGAGCTTCTTGAGCCTCCTGCGCACATCATAATATCTGTTCTGGATGTCATCCTTTGTGCGCAGGCAAGGTGCTTGTGCGTTCACCTTGTCGACGATCCTCTCCCACATCTTTGTTTTCTGTGACATGGGGGTCTGTTGGACCAAGGTTCCAAATAAATGTGGCTCTACTCAGTACTTCATCAACCAGGACTACCAACTCACTATCTGTGAACTTTGGATTCTTCTTTGGGGGCATGGTGCTGGGTGGTTGTGGTGGTTGATGTGTGTGTGAGGGTGTAAGTGAGGGTGAGTTGGTGTCAGTTTCTCTTGCTTTTTGCGAGTGTGTTTAGGAGGTGGTAATGGTGTAGATGTTGTGTGATGGGTGAGGTGTGGGTGTTGCTCAGAGTGCAGTGTAGTTGTCTCCTCTGCTGTCATGTGTTTGAAAATAGCAAAGGGTCATGGGAGTGGATTTGTGCCTTTATGTAGGTGGAGTTGTGGGTGTGTCTTTGTTCCATGTTTTTTTATTTTTTTATTTATTGCTTTGTCATTGCTTGTTTGGTCCTTTTTTGGTCTTTTTTCCTTAGGTTTTGGTGGGCGTGATGGAGACGTTCATTTGACCGGGACGGACCCTGCCAGTGGCTCTTGCGGGGTAATCCGAGTCTGTCACACTGTCATTCTGCTGTGTTTCTTCGTTGGTGAATGATTTGGACTCAAAGGAGTCTACTGTTTGGTAGTCACTGTTTTCTGTACGTCTCGGTCTTCCGGATTGTGCTCCGTGCGAGTCGGTCTTGTTTTACACGCATTGCATCGTATTACGCGGGTCGTGCAGCCCGGGTCCGTGTCGGTCGCGTCCATTCCTGATGCGTGTCGGTGGGTACGGTTCCAGGTCCGTTTACTTGCGAATCACTGTTTCCCGTACGGTTCGGTCGTGCGGCTTGTGTTCCGTACGAGTCGCTTGTAATTCACACGCATTGCATCGTACTGCGCGGGTCGTATGGCGCCGGAACGTGTCGGTCGGTCTCCATTCCAGGTCCGTGTCGGTCGGTACGGTTTCCGACCCGGATCGGAATCGGCCCCTAAGTGTGGAATATACAACTAACAGTAGTTTTGCATACCAAGTAAAAAAACTGATTGCACTGGCCTATGTCCCAGTAACTGAGGTAGCAGAACACTATAACCTCCTAATAGAAAGCCCCTACTATAAAAGAAATGGACAAAAACTAAGCCCACTTTTAGATTACTTCGAAGATACCTGGGTGGGAAGACTCCACAGGTCAGGCCACAGAAGACTACCCAAATACCACATTCCATGGTGGAATGTGTACTTGAGCACACTAAACAAACAAGCCAAAACCAACAATGCTGTTGAAGGATGGCATAATGCCTTCCAATCAACAACAGGGAGAGGGATACCTACCCTACATAAACTACTCCAAGCCCTCCAAAAAGAACAAAGTTATCAGGAACTTAGAATGGAACAATCTGTGACCCAAATAGGCCCTAAACTCACCAAGCAAACCAAAAAAATGTACGAATTACTACAAAGTCAGGTAACACTATACCCAACCACAAAGGCCTAGAATACCTATCACTAATAGCTAAAACGATACTTTAAATTACTAATCTAAAATAATTTAAAATAGCTTTCTTACAAAAACACAAACTGTAACTGTACATATAATTTTTCTTAACTTTGTAAAATATAAATAATTTGTCATATATATTTAATTTAATAATATAAATATATATTGACATCTTAATTACATTTTACAAAAAATAACACATATATAAAATATTATCCTCAACATTGCCCTCCCACAATTATAAAATAAATTACTTACAGTTTCTGTAGCTGAAGAAAACGTAATCCAAACATCGTTAATCCATCCAGGTATCTCTCAATCCAAATTAATGTTAAAATTAACCCCCAAAAAATGTAAAAATACAACAGTTCCAAAAGGTAAATCCAGGGTCGATAAATCCAACGGAATTAAACCATAAAAAACCCGAAAATATTTCTTAAAAAAAGAAACGCTCCAGGAAAACCCGAAAAATTAAGAAAGTGTTAAATAAATATTAGTACTAAATACTAATACACACTTCTTAATAATAAAAAAAACGCTATCCTCTCCAAAACGTGATTCCGATAACAAAACCTGTAAAAATGGAAATAAACATACCCACCCACACAAACATATACATACACTATAATAAATTACATGTAAAAACACTTTAGCTACCATATACACACATTTCTATACATATCCTACCCTCTCTACACTAGGCCTCAAACACAAACTCTCGACATCTCGCTAAAACATAACTAACAATTAAAACACACCAAAAACACAACGACCTAACACTACACATACTACCTACCACCTAACTACATTCAAATACAAGTAAAAACTTAAGGGTCCATTAGGATAACTGGCGGATGCACCTCCGCGATGCTGGCGGTGGGAGAAAGTGCCGTTTTCCGCCCGTGAGCAGCGGTGCACCCGCCAAATACAGCCCATCGTCCGACCGCCTCGGTGCAACTCGGACCGCAATCAAAACGCGCCCGCGACCGCGGCGGATACAACCAATCCAGACCCACCGCCGTGCGGAATGACGTCCCTCCCGCCGTACAAATTAGGATGCACAAAACAGCCAGGCCCACCGCAGTGGAGAAACCGGCCATTCTGAGCATACGGAAGCAGCACAGCGGAGCGCAAAGTCGATAAACGGAACCGACCGCCATGGACCCGGCACTACACGTCTTCCCGGCGCTGTACATGATACACCTACAGCAAGCCATGGACCGTGGCGGACGCCGACGCAGGTACGCCACAACACAACTCCGCTAACAAACACAACCCACAACTCCATGGCAGATGTAAGGTGCCTTCCCCCACCAGGGGACAGGAACACAACCACAGGTCCCACATGCCACTAGTCCACCCCTCCACACCCAGGCCACCATGTCCGCGATCCTGAAATAATGCCCAGTTCACGTGACCGCAGCGATGAATCCGCGCGAAAAAATGCACACAATGTAGTAGGCTGGGCCAGCGCAAGGCAGGGGCAGTGCTCAAAGTACACAGGGCAACACCTCCACACTCCACACACTAGGCCCACCCACACCATGAAAGGACATGCCACGTGATCTCCCTTTGCCCCCACATGCCCAAAAAGCTGCCATGTGAACACACACACTGCACCACACAACAAACAACCAGGGAGACAGCCTCATCAGGTGTGGCTGCAGACTAACACACAGCTCACAAGCACTGGGCCAGGGGAACACACATACCACAACATCACACCCATGGCAAGTAAACTGAGTCCAATCACAAATAAAACACACACAGACAATGAACCAACACTACAATGCACACACAGCCTGCCAAGTCACACTGACATACCCCACACTGACACACAGCAACAAACACAGACCACATGCCAACAGCAATGGAGGACAACAAATAGGAAACCCAAAGTGAGGTGCACACAAATGGAATGGCAAGGAGCTGGACACCAACAATGTGTACATCACATGCAAGGGAAGGAACACATAACAACAAGCCCAGCCCAAATATCCACACATGGCAGTCACAGTGAGTGAAGTCAAACCACAGTCACCTCACTGCAACAACTCAGAGAGACAGCAAGGCAACCCATGTATAGGCACAGGAAGGAAGTGTATGAAGTACAACACTGATCAGCCACACATCTGCATCCAAATACATCACAGGAGTATGTCAGCAGCACAACACACAGGGCCCATTGCAACACTCCATGACTGTCAAACACAAGTAGGAACCTTCACACAACCCCCACACCCATCACACCTGCAGCACACAACACCAGTGACAAACACACAGAAGCCTGCCAATAATATCCAGTCAAAACACTGACAATCAAACACACCCCCTGGGTGGTATCCACAAACATCACACACACACACAGGTATGGCAGTACCACTGTACGCACAAAAACAACAGTCAAACACAGAACACAATCAAAACACACACACAGAACTACCACAATAACAGACAAGATCTGTGCATTTAAACAGTGCAAATTCAATGGGAGCACAGACACAACAGGAGTACACAACCACATCAGTCATGAGAAATGCACAGACAACATACCACAACACATATAAGAAGTGCATCCACTAAAAACAAGAATGGAGAATAAAAGGCAGAAATGGGCATACAATGACACATAGACAGACATACCACACCACCCATCAACTCAAAATGGTGTCATTGTGTACCACATGTCTGCACATACACAACCATGACCATAGACACGTCAAATGTGAGAGGAGAAAACACCAAGGATGCACATAAAACAAGCACGGCAACCACAAGAGACCTCAGTCCATGTGACAGACACACAAGTAAGGCACACCACAATGGCAACACACCTGAATCTAACTCAACAACAACACACACACACAAACAGGAAAATAGAACACCACACACAGAGCACCTGTCAACTGCATGACACAACACAAACACTGCACACAGTCACATCAGCCACAACACATGCACAGGCAAAGATATCAACATGCTACAACAGCTAGACATCAGGGGGTGCACAACAGGCAAGGACAAGGCAACATACACTCACAGCACTGCATGCACACCAAGCAGTATGTGCACAACACACATACCAGTTACAAACAGAGATGAGTGACACACCATGAACACACACAACAACAATCTAAACATCACACACACAACAACACACCCAGGAAGTCAATCAGTCCACAGCAAACACACATGCTTCCAAGCCAACACACACAGATGCACAAGTCTGGGACACAAAAGTTGAAACAACATGATCAGAGGAAACAAGACATTGGCAATGTAGAAGTGGAAAATAGAGCATGTGTCACAGTAAACCATACCCACACAGTAACCCTTTATTTAGCAAGGACACTGACAAGGCAGACAACAGAAGTCTATTTCACATTTTATTTACATTTCACACAGTCATGCAGCAAAGGTTAGACAAGAGCAAGGCCAGTGGCCAGTCCAAAATGCAGGTGAGGTACATGAGAAGCTGCACAGGCAAGGGGCATACAGCAGTGAACAGCAAGGCCAGTGGCCAGGACACAGTGCAGGTGAGGTACATGAGAAGCTGCACAGGCAAGGGGCAAACAGCAGTGAACAGCAAGGCCAATGGCCAGGACACAGTGCAGGTGAGGTACATGAGAAGCTGCACAGGCAAGGGGCAAACAGCAGTGAACAGCAAGGCCAGTGGCCAGTCCAAAGTGCAGGTGAGGTACATGAGAAGCTGCACAGGCAAGGGGCAAACAGCAGTGAACAGCAAGGCCAGTGGCCAGTCCAAAGTGCAGGTGAGGCACATGAGAAGCTGCATAGGCAAGTCGAGAACAGCAGTGAACAGCAAGGCCAGTGGCCAGTCCAAAGTGCAGGTGAGGCACATGAGAAGCTGCACAGGCAAGGGGCAAACAGCAGTGAACAGCAAGGCCAGTGGCCAGGACACAGTGCAGGTGAGGTACATGAGAAGCTGCACAGGCAAGGGGCAAACAGCAGTGAACAGCAAGGCCAGTGGCCAGGACACAGTGCAGGTGAGGTACATGAGAAGCTGCACAGGCAAGGGGCAAACAGCAGTGAACAGCAAGGCCAGTGGCCAGTCCAAAGTGCAGGTGAGGTACATGAGAAGCTGCACAGGCAAGGGGCAAACAGCAGTAAACAGCAAGGCCAGTGGCCAGTCCAAAGTGCAGGTGAGGCACATGAGAAGCTGCACAGGCAAGTCGAGAACAGCAGTGAACAGCAAGGCCAGTGGCCAGTGGCCAGTCCAAAGTGCAGGTGAGGCACATGAGAAGCTGCACAGGCAAGGGGCAAACAGCAGTGAACAGCAAGGCCAGTGGCCAGGACAACGTGCAGGTGAGGTACATGAGAAGCTGCACAGGCAAGGGGCAAACAGCAGTGAACAGCAAGGCCAGTGGCCAGTCCAAAGTGCAGGTGAGGTACATGAGAAGCTGCACAGGCACGGGGCAAACAGCAATGAACAGCAAGGCCAGCGGCCAGGCCAAAGTGCAGGTGAGGTAGATGAGAAGCTGCACAGGCAAGGGGCAAACATCAGTGAACAGCAAGGCCAGTGGCCAGGACACAGTGCAGGTGAGGTACATGAGAAGCTGCACAGGCAAGGGGCAAACAGCAGTGAACAGCAAGGCCAGTGGCCAGTCCAAAGTGCAGGTGAGGTACATGAGAAGCTGCACAGGCAAGGGGCAAACAGCAATGAACAGCAAGGCCAGTGGCCAGTCCAAAGTGCAGGTGAGGCACATGAGAAGCTGCACAGGCAAGGCGAGAACAGCAGTGAACAGCAAGGCCAGTGGCCAGTCCAAAGTGCAGGTGAGGCACATGAGAAGCTGCACAGGCAAGGGGCAAACAGCAGTGAACAGCAAGGCCAGTGGCCAGGACACAGTGCAGGTGAGGTACATGAGAAGCTGCACAGGCAAGGGGCAAACAGCAGTGAACAGCAAGGCCAGTGGCCAGGACAAAGTGCAGGTGAGGTACATGAGAAGCTGCACAGGCAAGGGGCAAACAGCAGTGAACAGCAAGGCCAGTGGCCAGTCCAAAGTGCAGGTGAGGCACATGAGAAGCTGCACAGGCAAGGGGCAAACAGCAGTGAACAGCAAGGCCAGTGGCCAGTCCAAAGTGCAGGTGAGGCACATGAGAAGCTGCACAGGCAAGGGGCAAACAGCAGTGAACAGCAAGGCCAGTGGCCAGGACACAGTGCAGGTGAGGTACATGAGAAGCTGCACAGGCAAGGGGCAAGCAGCAGTGAACAGCAAGGCCAGTGGCCAGTCCAAAGTGCAGGGTGGCCAGTCCAAAGTGCAGGTGAGGCACATGAGAAGCTGCACAGGCAAGGGGCAAACAGCAGTGAACAGCAAGGCCAGTGGCCAGTCCAAAGTGCAGGTGAGGCACATGAGAAGCTGCACAGGCAAGTCGAGAACAGCAGTGAACAGCAAGGCCAGTGGCCAGTCCAAAGTGCAGGTGAGGCACATGACATCCAGCACTGGGAATGTGTGGTACAGTACTCTTCCATGGTCAGCAACACAATCAGGGTGTCAAAAATGGGCATGCCATGGCACCACTGTGAGAGAGACATGTGTGTGAGGGGGACTAACACTCAGATTTGGCTGGCAGTATGACTGGGAGGTGGCTGTCTGTCGGGGCCAGTTGGGGTACTGGCTCGGGGAGAGAAAGGCCCAGCTGGGGTAGAGCCATCAGTGTCCTGGGAAGCCTGAGGGCTGCTAGGTCCAGGTGTGGTAAGCAAGCAGTGGTCTGGGAAGCCTGAGGGCTGCTAGGTCCAGGTGGGGTAGAGCCAGCAGTGATTTGTGAAGCCTGAGGGCTGCTAGGTCCAGGTGGGGTAGAGCCAGCAGTGGTTTGGAAATCCTCAGGGCTGCTATGTCCAGGTAGGGTGGTGGCATGTGGAGGTGGACTCATGCTTGCACGAGACCCAGTGTGTGTGGGTGAACTTTGAGGGGTGCCCTTCCGCTTCTTGGGGATTTGAAATGGCTTCCCTGTCCTGGGATTAAGGCCAAGTGGGGTGTATACAATAGGCACACTCCTCACAAAAGCTGGATCATGTGCAGATGCTGGTCCCCCCTCTGGGGACGTGCTGGATCCTTTGGGACGCTTGCCCCCGGATTGCCTCTGCCCCTGCATCACCTGTTTACCAGGTGTCCCCCCTACAGTGGCCCCCTTCCCCTGCTTCACAGGGCTCTGGATGGGAGTCGACGTTGTGGGTGTACTTGCCTTGGAGGCCTTCTTACGTGTACCCTTAGCAGGCACCTGTTTGTCACTGGGCACGGAAACTGTGTGCCTGTCTCTGCGAGACACTTTTGGGACATGTGATTCCTTGGCTGGGGATGCCTCTGAGGCATGTGAGCCTGAGGCCTGCTTCGTGCCATCCTTGCCCTGTGTGTGGCTTGAAGGGCTTTTGTCTATGCGCTCTGGTGTGGGTTTACCTTTATGTGGGGATGGTGTCTGTCCCCTGGACTGCTTGGGCTGCTGCTGCTGTGTGCTACATGTGACGTATCTTGCCCTTGATGTCTGGGGTGAGTGCTCACTATCATCCGATGCGTCCACTGGCAGGGTGGTGGGCCTAGGGACTGGAGCTGGACCATGTGATTTGGCAAGTTGAATTGCTGCTGTCACTGCAGAGGCCAGAGACTGTACAGTCCGGTGTAGCCCACCCACGTCGGAATGCACGCCCTCCATGAAAGCCACCACCTAGGCCAATTTTTTGTCATGGTCCAGGAATGCATTGAGGAGAGCTGTCTGACCCACACACATCTGGCGCAAAAGGTCCACAGACTCAGCACTGATGGCAGCAGGGGGGACAGGGGCAGGGGCAGCGGTGCCTGGGATGAAGGACACTCTTCCCTTTTTCGTGGTGCGAACACGGGCAGCAACAGTGGGAGTAGGAGGGAGGGTGGGCACTGAACGCTGTGTGGTGGACGAGGAGGCAGACTCCCCGTTTCCTTCGGACGAAAACATAGATGCATCACCGCCGTCGTTAGATGAAGTAGAGGTCTGCGTTTCGGGCAGTGACTCCCCTAGAAGACTACGGTCCCCCTCTGACGCGCTGGTGACATCCGTGTCAATATGCAGGTGAGCATCATTTGTGCCTGATGCCTCACCACTGGTGTCCGTCCCGTGTCCTTCCGTGCCCATGTGAGATGCTGCATGAGAGAGAGAGAGAGGATAAGTACATTTGCATCAATTTTAAAAACAACTGCAAGGGAAGCAACACTAATGATGGACAATCATCCATGTTGGACAACACCATGGGCTGTAACATTGTGCAACCTCAATCCAAACATTTAAATTACCGTGGCATGATGCAAACTTGTCAGATTTCACCCATGTGATGGACACACAGCCATTTAGCTGGTTGGTGGCTTCGTTTAACCACAGACACATATCCCTCTGTGCACACCTAGGGCCCTGAAGGGTTCAAATATCCTACTCACAACATGTTGCCACTGTCACAACTTGAGCCAGCAGAAGTGTCCAACACAGAGACAGACTCCAACATATACACACACAATGTCCATGGGCACATGCCATCCACCATGTCGTATCTTGGGCCACAACTACAGTTGCACATTGGTGTTTGATGTGTAGCCAGCACAAATCTGACATCAGGTAATGCACACATTGATGATGGCACACCCAGATCATGCACTCTGCTGGACCCTGACATGGGATGTCCGTGACGACACCAATGAAGATGATACCAGAAGGCCACAAATACAAATGTGAAGTCAAGGGCCATTTCACCAATGCCATGGGAAGGTACATGTAGGGGGAATGCATGACAACTGCACCCAACACCGCGGCCACTTACCCGCCATTGCATCACACTAGCAACATCACAGCCCTGCACTGACCCAGGCCTGGAGCACATGCTGTCAAACAACAACCAAAGTGACGTTCACAGAATACTCACCACCAGCTTGCTGCTGATGCACCTTCAGACGTGCATCCAGGTCAGGCTGCGTCACAGGTAAAATGCGTGCCATAAGTGGTGTCATGCGTCGCCGCGCCAACCTTCCGGCTCGAGGGATCAGCCCCAGTGTCATCTCGGCCACGTTCCTGGTCAGCCGGGCGATGTCATCCCACCTCTTATGACAGTGGGAGCGCCGTCTGTTTGAGACACCCAGTGCACGCACCTTGCATGCAATGGCCCTCCACACGGCCTTGCGCTGGTTGACTTTGAGCTGCAGACATGGGAGACAAGAGGGGGCAACAATCAGTGTAACCGACCACCACTTACCAGTGTTGGGCCATGACACTGACTCATCCCAAATTCTGCCATTACTTTAGCAGAGACAACAAATCTGCAAAATCCAAACATCATCATGTGGGAAACACACATTAATGCATGCAGGTATGAGGGTGGACACAGTACATGGCCTTCTCATGGCCATGCAGGACGGCAGCAGAGAGCTAAATGGGTATGCTGACCACATCTAATGCAATAGTCAGGGAATACCAAGACATACAGGACATCACTACATATGTCACTGGGAATACTCACTGTGCCCAACACTGCGCAGCCCTCAAAGCACTTGCCCTTCAACTGCCACACTGTGTCATGGATGTCACATTGAGGGACATGACCTCACTAACGCAAACCCTCATCACCAGGCCTGTTGTGTGCAATCTACATGTCTGTAATGGCTCATTGATGGAGACTCAAGAGGAAAAGCACAGATTAGACACTCTGTACATTCAGTGCTGTGTCTCTGTCAGATTGGGCAGTGAATGTGCAGGCCATTTGGGGTCACACAGAGGTCCAACGTGGGGCATCTCATCTTTTCAATGGAGTGACGATTTGGAAACACAAACAGTGCCAACACATGCGAGTATGTGCGCAATGCTGGTGGTGATGGAAGTGTCCTGGCACAATAATGTTGGAATGTACTGTGTCATAGGTCAATGACCAACAAGAGTGTCACCCTGGGGGCTTGAGGACCTGAGCATAGTGCAGAACTAGAGATGAGGCACACATTGAGTTAGAAATAATGCCCTCACTAGCCTCTGGACAACAACACTAGCTAAGGCCACAGAGGGTCCTGTGAAGGACATAAGGGATACACACAGACATTCAGACTGGCAATCACTGTCCTGACTCGTGAAATGAAAAGGTGCAGCCTCACTGTATGTCTGACAAGACATCATACTTCCCTCACGTATGGATGTGCAGGCAGGGAAACGTGTTGAATAGGATAAACACACCTTCACCTTGGAAACAGCATGCTAGGCAGGGCATGACCCAACCTCACACTCCCACGCACATACTGCAGCAGATCAACTTCATGTGTGCCCCCCCTGCACTCACACTCACACTCACACTCTGAGATACTCACCACGACATTTGGCGCACCAAAGAGCCTTGGATACTGGTTGAGCACCTCGTCCACCAGGAGCTCCAGCTCCTCGGTGGTGAAGGGAGTGGCACGGACCTTCTCAGTCCTCGCCATCTCTGTGGGCAGGAGACAGCAGCAGCGGCAGTTGGTGGTGAGAGGTCTCAGGCAGCAGTCCCTGGAGGCAGCAGCAGGTATGGGGTCCCAGGCAGCAGTTCCTGGAGGCAGCAGCAGGTGAGGGGTCTCAGGCAGCAGTCCCTGGAGGCAGCAGCAGGTGAGGGGTCTCAGGCAGCAGTCCCTGGAGGCAGCAGCAGGTGAGGGGTCTCAGGCAGCAGTCCCTGGAGGCAGCAGCAGGTGAGGGGTCTCAGGCAGCAGTCCCTGGAGGCAGCAGCAGGTGAGGGGTCTCAGGCAGCAGTCCCTGGAGGCAGCAGCAGGTGAGGGGTCTCAGGCAGCAGTCCCTGGAGGCAGCAGCAGGTGAGGGGTCTCAGGCAGCAGGCTCAGTGAGCTGTGGCAATGTGTGGCCCTCTCACATACATATACAGCCCCCAGGGCTCGTTTCAGTGGTTCTAAGCTGCTGCAATTGGTGTTCTAGGTCTGCCTCATTCAAATACATCCAATGACCGCCTACGCGGTGGCGGAGCACGCCTACCGCGATTTTCAAAATTGCATCAGGCACCCGCGATTGCGCTTCCCATTGGCTGTAAGGGCATGGTCCATGGCGGTGATACACCGCAGGGGACAGGCGGTAGCTACCGCGGTGGTGCATCTTTCAAGTGCATCCAATGACCGGCCCCGCGGTGGCGGAGCACGCCTACCGCGATTTTCAAAATTGCATCAGGCAACCGCGATTGCGCTTGCCATTGGCTGTAAGGGCATGGTCCATGGCGGTGACACACTGCAGGGGATAGGCAGTAGCTACCGCGGTGGTGCATCTTTCAAGTGCATCCAATGACCGGCCCCTCGGTGGCAGAGCACTCCTACCACGATTTTCAAAATTGCATCAGGCAACAGCGATTGCGCTTTCCATTGGCTGTAAGGGCATGGTCCATGGCGGTGACACACTGCTGGTGCACAGGCGGTAGCTTCCGCGATTCCGGTGCATCATGCATGTGCCATCGAATGACCTGGATCTGCGGTGGCGGAGCACGCCATCCGCCATTAGCCACGTTGTATCAGGCAACTGTCGATCACGCTACTCATTGTCTGGAAGGGCATGGTCCATGGCGGTGATACACCGCTGGTGCCAGGCGGTAGCTTCCGCGATTCCGGGCCCATGCATTGCCATGAATGACCGGGATCTGGGTGGCGGAGCATGCCATCCGCCATTAGCCACGTGTATATGCCTATCAATCATGCTATGTTGTCTTGGCACATGGCGGTGATACACCGCTGGTGCCAGGCGGTAGCTACGGCGAGGGTGCAGCATGACATTGTTGACTAAGTGCGTGATTGTGTTCTTTGAGCACGTTTAATGCAGCAATGGATACAGCATGCTGTGTCAATTTAATGGGTCATATCTCTACTTCGTACAGTGGTCACTGTCAAATAAACATGGCACTTGATGTAATTTACATGGGCTAGAGTTCGTAATGACAGCCTAAACTTCATATCTAACACCAAATGCAACACTGAAAGGACTAATGGGGCACAATACTCTTACACAATTTCATATCTGACCCAAACATTTTGCCCCAATATCATGTGTCTCACCCCTTTTTACCCCCAATTTCATATCTGACCCAAACATTTTGCCCCAATATCATGTGTCTCACCCCTTTTTACCCCCAATTTCATATCTGACCCAAACATTTTGCCCCAATATCATGTCTCACCCCTTTTTACCCCCAAAGTCATATCTGATCCCACTTTTTACACACATACTCATGTCTCACACAATATGTCACTATGCAGTACATGACTGTACAAAGATTTCAGCATTATCTTCATTAGTCACCACGAATGTCACACTGTTGTCTGTTTGCTGTCACCTATTACAGCATTCATGTAAGGTTGTTGTTCGCTGTAGCAAAAGTATATGTCCACATGGACATGTGTGTGCTATACACACTGAAGGTTCTCAATTACATCACCGGCACACTTGGAAATATGTTCCTCATTATTCATTTTACTTGAATCTATGCCCTTGGGTATGTTTTGTCCCCATATCTGCCAAATGGTATCACCATTACTTGTGTCTTTGTGTCGTGTATGTGCTCATGTTGTTCGGCCTGTCATATGTGATTTCGTAACATGTATTTTCCACAGCTGTGAGTATGTTGATAGTGGATTTGATGTGTTTGGTGTGTTGCTTTCATGTGCAGTAAGTGTGTGCAGTTTTGGCAGGGTGCACAATTAGGACACTTGTGCAGTGATATTAAACGAACACGAGTGGATAAGCCTGCTATTGTGTAGTAGCCTTTCTGGGGCACAAGCTTTTCCTGCGCAGTGTGGGTGAACTGATGGTGCTGTTGAATCACGGTAATGATGGCATCAAAGACAGGTGAGATGTACCTTTGTAGGGCTGGCTGTGACACCCATCAAACTCTAACTTTTGTTGTTCTAAAGGTACCAGAGGCCAACAAGTGATGCACAGCCAGCATCTTTGTCTGGAGAGGAATGTTGAGATTCCGCTGTGTTGGTCCTGACTGGCTGTGTGGGATGTGGCTCAGGATTCTTTTGATGGTAGTCCTTTGGTACCTGTGTTGTGCGATGACATCCCCTGTTGTTATGTGTATGAGGCTGTTGTGTTTTTGGTATTTACTCAGTATGTTCATGCGCTGACTTGTAGGTATAGTGGTGTGGCCTTGTCCTGGTGGTGTTGTATGTTTTTTCTGTGTCACTGTTGTGTGTCCAAGCAGCTGGAGTATTAGCTCCATGGCAACTTTAGTACTTTAGTTGCGTGTCTGGGCAGTGCTACCTTCATGCTGCATGTCATAGTGCAACTTCAGTGCAGATTGACGTTTGTCTACAGTCCTTTTGGATCACGTACCTTATCAACTTTTTGTGTGCCACATTGACAATCTGTGTGCTTGCTGATGATATTGTGCAGTTGTGTTGTTGTGTCTTGATTCACGTCTACCCTGAATATGCAGATGCTTTTCACAATTAGTCATTGAATGACTTGGAATGAAGGGTGACAGCATGTATGGCATATCTACTGATGACAGTGGATATTAGCACAGGCTTGTGAATCTGTCTGTGAGTGTCTCTGAACTTGTGTGGATTTGCATTGGCTCACATTCCATGATGAGTCCTTCAGAACTGGACAAATTGTGTAGTTCATGTATCCCCTGTCATGATTGCACAAGAATGTGTGGCAGGTACAGCAGCCATTTTGAAGCCAGCAGTGTTTCTGTTTCACACATGTCCTGTATCATTTACTGTCAGGGCTGTTTGCACCAGATTCTGAAATGTGACTATTAGCATTCACAGACACAGTTTGCATGTTTTTTGTTCTCACTGTGCTAATGCTGAGGGAGTGTAGTACAATGTTTTCTCAATGTGTCATGACTTTTGACTTGCACTGTATGGTGCGTTGTGATGCCAGTCAATGTTTGCGCTGTGACAATCAGAAGCTACGGAGTTATGCACATCTCATGTACTGTTGCAATGACGTGTCCCCTTTCCTCTCACCTAGGAGGCGACCTAATGTGTATCGTCCAGGCACCCTGCTGGCTAACATTGAGGATGATGACGTGATACGCAGATTCTGTCTGGACAGCACAAACATCCAAGACCTGTGTGCCATGTTGGATCCACACCTGCGGGCTGGCAGGACAAACCCAACAGCATTGACAACCGAAACAAAGGTGATGGCGGCACTGCATTTCCTGGCTAGTGGGTCATTCCAGGAGACAGTGGGCATTGCAGGGGGGATGTCTCAGCCCACCTTCAGCATGGTGCTAAGGGATTTCCTGTTGGCCATGATGCGATACAAGGACCAATACATCATTTTTCCAAGGAGGGCGACTTTGGCGGATGTAAAGGCGGATTTTTATGCCCTTGGCCACATCCCAAATGTTGTAGGTGCTATTGACTGCACACATGTTGGCCTGGTTCCACCACAGGCACAGGAACACATCTATCGAAATGGTAAACATTCCCATTCCATCAATGTGCAGGTGGTGTGCCAGGCCGATATGATCATATCGCATGTATGTGCCAAGTTTCCGGGCTCTGCACATGATTCATACATCCTGCACAACAGCATTGTGCCCCAGCTGATGGCCAATCTACTTCCGGAGCGGGCATGGATTGTGGGTGAGTAGGCAGAGTCAAGTTGTGTGCTGTGTGTGCCATGCTGTCCTCTGCCACAGTTGTAATTCTAAAACGGTATGTTTATTTCACACCTAGGTGACTCTGCATATCCCAACAGGCCTTGGTTGCTGAGCCCACTACGCAATCCTAGGACACCGTATGACGTCCGCTACAACAATGCACATGGTAGAACACTTCGGGTGGTGGAGCGAACCTTTGGTCTCCTAAAATCAAGATTTCGCTGCCTGGACCGGACCGGAGGGGCACTCATGTACTCACCCAAAAAGGTGTGTCAGATAGTGGTAGCATGCTGCATGCTGCACAACCTGGCCTTACGGAAAGGAATACCCATGATCCTGGACGATGATGACCAGCCGAGGCCACCACCTGCGATCCCATAAATGTCCAGTGACGAGGATAGTGGAGAGGAGGAAGGTGTCGACCAGCGTCAGCAGCTCATCAACCGCTACTTCACTTGAAGGTGGGTGACGATGTACAACTGATCCATTGTCTGTTGATGTAGTTGTTTGGGTGGAGGTCTATGTGATCTTTGTGAGTGCATCCTGTTGTTGACTCAGTGCTGGCTGCCTATGTGTTGGATGCAGGGTATGTAAGAACAGCTACAGGATGTCTATGTTGGTACTGTTGCACATTGTTGTACAGTGAGGACATGTGTTGTGTGATGGCTGTGCTGCCACCACCTGACTAGTGACTTTTCTTCTGTTGTCTTTTGCTAGGTCCCTTCTGCCTCCCCTTGCCTACAGTGGATCCATGCTCCTGTGACATTGTAACCATGGTAAACATTGCACATACTGTGATAAACATGGAGCAGACCCAACCACATTTTTGCGTTTTTGTAGTTTATTTGCAATGGGGATCTGTGAGAGGGAAGTGGATATTTACATAAGTGTGAATGGTGAATCAATGAGTTGGCAGTCATGGTAGATGAGACAATCGGGTAGGCACCACATTGCTGTGGTGACACAGTCCAACAGACGGATGCCATTCCCATGGCAGTGTGGGTGAGGACACTGTACAGAGTCAATGGTTGGGTGAAGAGTGTTGCCATCATGGCTGGCTCCTGGACTGGCGTTTGGCAGGTGCTTTGCCACGGGTGAGTCCCAAGTTCTTCTTTGGATGGCCTCTTCTTCTTTTGGCAGGGGGAGCATCGTCTGCTGGGCCAGTGGGGTCTGAGGAGTCACCCCTCTCCGTGCCCGCAGGGGTGGATGATGAACTGTCATCCTGCGGGGCAACGGTGGGAGGTGGAGGTGTGGTCTGTGGCACTGGCCTGTCCCTCAGTACCGCTACTAACTGGCCCATGAGGTCCACGATTTGTCCCATACGGTTGTCCATGGACCTCAGCAGACTTTGGAGCTCCAGGGCATCTTCGTGTGCCTGGCCCATTTGTGCCTGGGTGCGTTCATAGGCACCCACAACTCTGGTGATGTTAGCCATGGCTTCGGTCACAGTGTCCGGTGTTGTTGGAGTCCCACTTGTCCTCCCACCTGCCCTGCTATCACTGACCTGTTGCCTCACCACTCTAGCCACACGCCTGCCCTCCACAGTTGGTGGTGTGGGCTGGGCAAATGTTGCAGGCTACAGTGGTAGTGGTGGTGGTGGTGGCACAGGTCGTTCCAGCAGGGGTCAGCGTTGTTGTTGTTGCTGAGGGTGGGGGGCCAGTGGGGTCATGTGACCGGTTGCGCCCTGGCACACCAGATGGGCCGGCTTGGAGCTCCTCGTCCAAAGAATCCAGGGACTCCGCATCAGAGTGTCCATGTTCCAGGGGAGGAGACTGGCTCTGCAAGTTGAGGTTGTTGTCCTCTGCAGTCAGTTGTTGGTCACCTGTGGAACAGAGGGTACATGGTCATTGACTTACAGCCATACACCTTGCTGTGTTTGATGTCTCTTATTTACATGTTATGCAACACACAGTTACGTATTTCATGAGTTGAATGTCTGCACAGTGTTGTTCGTCATGACATGATGTGGAGGTACATACATCTTATTACGTGGTGTGACAAGTCATTGGATGCTATGCCCAACTTGACACTCTTTGTATGGAACTGATGGGTTGTCATCTGACAACTGGCTGCCATGCTACTTAATGTGATGCATCGAGGATGATTACTCTTCCAGACAGATGTTACATATGCACATGTACTAGACATTGTACCATTGTTATCTAATGCATACCTTTGTAATGTTCTGTGCTTGTATTTATTTGCTCAACAGACCATGCCTTTTCATTGTTACTATGGTCCTTCATGCTCAGCGCCCATGGAATTTGCTGATAGCATTCTGTGCAGTGCATATTTGGTCCCTGATTTGCTTAGACATGGGTTTAGTTGAGTGGCAGTTCTGTTTCTGTCACAGTTTCATACGCATCGCTGTCTGCATTCTATCAAATGGTATGTAATTGGGGTGTATTTTGTTGTGATGTGTGGCATTGTGTTGGCTTAGCTCAATGCTTTTGTTGAGGAATGGTGGGGTGCATGCAATGTCTGCTTACCTGTACAGTTGGCATCTTTTGGGTGGACTTTCTACAACATGCTTCTGGGTGGGAGTGAGTGCTCCATCCTGCTCAGCTGTGGGACAGGGGGCCTGGTGGGAGTTGTAGTGCAGGCCTCCCTATTCCAATAACACCTCCATGGAAAGATGGCTACCTCCTTGTTAGGTGAGGGTGTAGCACACAATGCCTGCCACATGGTTGTGGGTGGGGGGAGTAGTCCATCCTGCTCATCTGTGGGACAAGGGGGCCTGGTGGGAGTTGTAGTGCAGGCCTCCCTATTCCAGACACTCTTCCATGGAAAGATGGCTACCTACCTGTTAGGTGAGGGTGGAGAACACAATGCCTGCCACATGGTTGTGGGTGGGGGGAGTAGTCCATCCTGCTCAGCTGTGGGACAAGGGGGCCTGGTGGGAGTTGTAGTGCAGGCAACCCTATTCCAATAACACCTCCATGGAAAGATGGCTACCTACCTGTTAGGTGAGGGTGGAGAACACAATGCCTGCCACATGGTTGTGGGTGGGGGGAGTAGTCCATCCTGCTCAGCTGTGGGACAAGGGGGCCTGGTGGGAGTTGTAGTGCAGGCCTCCCTATTCCAGACACTCCTCCATGGAAAGATGGCTACCTACCTGTTAGGTGAGGGTGTGGCACACAATGCCTGCCACATGGTTGTGGGTGGGGGGAGTAATCCATCCTGCTCAGCTGTGGGACAAGGGGGCCTGGTGGGAGTTGTAGTGCAGGCCTCCCTATTCCATACACACCTCCCTGGGATGATGGCTACCTACCTGTTAGGTGAGGGTGGAGAACACAATGCCTGCCACATGGTTGTGGGTGGGGAGAGTAGTCCATCCTGCTCAGCTGTGGGACAAGGGGGCCTGGTGGGAGTTGTAGTGCAGGCCTCCCTATTCCATACACACCTCCCTGGGATGATGGCTACCTACCTGTTAGGTGAGGGTGTGGCACACAATGCCTGCCACATGGTTGTGGGTGGGGGGAGTAATCCATCCTGCTCAGCTGTGGGACAAGGGGGCCTGGTGGGAGTTGTAGTGCAGGCCTCCCTATTCCATACACACCTCCCTGGGATGATGGCTACCTACCTGTTAGGTGAGGGTGGAGAACACAATGCCTGCCACATGGTTGTGGGTGGGGGGAGTAGTCCATCCTGCTCAGCTGTGGGACAAGGGGGCCTGGTGGGAGTTGTAGTGCAGGCATCCCTATTCCAATAACACCTCCATGGAAAGATGGCTACCTACCTGTTAGGTGAGGGTGGAGAACACAATGCCTGCCACATGGTTGTGGGTGGGGGGAGTAGTCCATCCTGCTCAGCTGTGGGACAAGGGGGCCTGGTGGGAGTTGTAGTGCAGGCCTCCCTATTCTAAACACGCCTCCATGGAAAGATGGCTACCTACCTGTTAGGTGAGGGTGTGGCACACAATGCCTGCCACATGGTTGTGGGTGGGGGAGTAATCCATCCTGCTCAGCTGTGGGACAAGGGGGCCTGGTGGGAGTTGTAGTGCAGGCCTCCCTATTCCAAACACGCCTCCATGGAAAGATGGCTACCTACCTGTTAGGTGAGGGTGTGGCACACAATGCCTGCCACATGGTTGTGGGTGGGGGAGTAATCCATCCTGCTCAGCTGTGGGACAAGGGGCCTGGTGGGAGTTGTAGTGCTGTTTGCTTGGACACATACTACACAGTAGATGTTGTCTATCTTTGTGAAGTTTGAGGTGGGGTGGATGTTAAATCAGTGTGACCTGTGTGTGTTTTTGGGGTGTAGATGTGTGTACTTTTGCCTCAGGGATGTATCTTTGTAGTTGTGCAAGACAGTACATGGCAGTTTCATGGTATACATTGGTTGGTACTTACCAGCCTCCACTCCCCCGGGTATTCCTTCAAGGGTCTCTGGATGCAGTATGCCAAGCACCTTCTGCTCCCACGCAGTGAACGGTTTTGGTGGTATGGGAGGGCCTCCACCAGTCGCATCAGCCAGCTCACGGTTCTTGGCCCTCCTCTTCTTGACAACACTCTTCAAGTCATGCCACCGCCTCATGATTTCATTCTTGTTGCGGGGCACATTCCCAACTGCATTGACCTTGCCCACTATCCTTGCCCACATGCTTGTTCTTGTGGATAATGGTGTCTGTTGGACCATGCTACCAAAGAGTTGTGGTTCTACTCTGATTATCTCATCTACCATTACTGTCAACTCAGTGTCAGTGAATTTGGGCATTTTGTGTTGTGCCATGGTGTGTGCTGTGCTTATTTTTGGGGGTGCAGTTGTGAGGGTGGTGTGGGTGGTGTAGGTGGGGTGTGTGTGTGCTGTTGTGCTTGTGGGATGTGTGGTGTTTTGCCTCTCCTGAATGTGCTGCAGGGTTTGGTTCCTTCAGGGCTGGAGTGGTGCAAAGGATTGTGGTTAGGGAAGGGGCTGGTTTTATGCTCAGCTATGTGGGTGTGTCAAGATGGTGTAATGCAGTCAGGTGTGCTGTGTGGGTTGTCCTGTGATTGGTATATTTGATTTAGCCATGGGGGTGTGTCATTGGGATGTTTCTGGTTATTTTGGGGGCAGGGCTAGTTGCCTGTGTGCACTCGGTGGCCTTATTGTGTATTTTTTTTACTTGGCCGCCATTTTTTTTGCGGAGCGTCCGCAGCGATGGCTGTGCTGCAGGCCTTCCGCCGTATCTCACATTCATTGCTGTTCACGACCGCGGCGGACGGAAACAGCAGAACGTACCGCTGTGACATCGGGGATATCATAATATCATTGGCGGTCACTCCGCGTGTCTGGCGGTGGGTTGATGTATTTCCGCTAAGTTACTGCCCGTTGCGGTGGAATTTTCACTTTCTCTGCCGTCTACGGGCGGTTTTTCTATGCCCACTACCGCCGCGGTCAGAATATTTTGGCGGATGATCCTAATATGGTCAGCGGTGTTTCCGCGGTACATGCGGACGGTGATTTTCCGCTACCCTGGCGGTCGGATTTTTTTCCGTCCGCCATCGTAATGACCCCCTAAGTCAGGGAATGTGCTGGACACTAAACTAATATAATTTACTATTCCCATTCCAATTAATATTAATTCAAAGAAGGTGCTGGACAATAAACCTATATAATTTTCTATTCCCACTCCAGTTAGTATTATGTCAGGGAAGGTGCTGGACACTAAACCTATATAATTTAATATTCCAACTCCAGTTAATATTAATTCAAGTAAGATGCTGGACACTAAACTTATATAATTTACTATTCCCACTCCAGTTAGTATTAAGTCAGGGAATGTGCTGGACACTAAACTTATATAATTTACTATTCCCACTCCAGTTAGTATTATGTCAGGGAAGGTGCTGGACACTAAACAAATATAATTTACTATTCCCACTCCAGTTACTATTAATTAAAGGAAGATGCTGGACATTAAAGATATATAATTTACTATTCCCACTCCAGTTAGTATTAATTCAGGGAAGGTGCTGGACACTAAACCTATATAATTTACTATTCCCACTCCAGTTAGTATTAACTCAGGGAAGGTGCTGGACATTAAACTTTATATTATATAAATTACATAAAAATTTATATTTTTATATATTATTAAACTCAAATTCATAGACTAAATATAATGCATTAATCCACATTTAAAATATTTTTTTCACCAATAGTTATAACATTCTTATTACTTAACCATTTAAAAATATTAACATTTTAAAATAAAAATCCAATACATTTATAAAAGTACACTTATTAATTATTAATTAGAAATAAAAAAATTAATAAATATTTTAAAAATTTAAATTAAATTAAATATTACATTATATTTCTAAACACTCTTCATCTCTCATCCCTATAAACACAAATTTGCAATTATAAATTTAATTTTTTGTTAAAAAATATTTTAATTACAATTTAAATTTTAAATTTTGTATAAAAATGTCATTTCTCGCCAACATCATCCACTATAATCCCAACATCCCATTGCAAATAACTCTATATTTTAATTTTTATTATTTCAAATAAAAATTATTTAAAACAAATTTTTTTTTAAAGTAACTCCCCACCATTAACCCCTAAAAACACTAAGGGGTCTATTAGGATGGCGGTCGGAAAATCACCCCGACCGCCATGGTAGCGGAAATCAACCGCCCGCCGGTACCGCAGAAACACCGGCGGTCAGATTAGGATCAACCGCCAACAAAATCCGACCGCGGCGGAAAGAGGCAACGAAAGCCCGCCCGCAGCGGGCGGAGCCGGTGAAAAACTGTCCACGACGGTCGAATTCGCAGTGGAAACACCCAAAACCGCCGCCAGGCATGCGGAGTAACCGCCCGTGAAATTAGGATTGCCCCGATGTGACAGCGGTACGTTCAGCAGTTTCCAACCGCCGCGGTCGCAAACCGTGATGAATGGGAGAGCCGGCGGAAGGGCTGTAGCTTCGCCACCGCTACGGACGCTCCGTGACAAAAATGGCGGTCGACAGAAAAAACCCACAACAAGGTCAACAAGTGCACACAGCAAACTAGCCCTGCCCCAAAAACACCAAACACACCCCAATGACACACCCCCATGGCAACTTCAAAACTACAAATCCCAGGACAACCCACACAACACACCTGACAGCAATACCCCATTCTGACACACCCACATAGCTGAGTATAAAACCAGCCCCTTCCCTGACCACAATCCTTTGCAATACTCCAGAAGTGAAGGGCCAAACACCACAGCTGAAAGGAGAGGCAAATCAACACACCATCACTACACACACACCACACACATCACCACCACCACTTCCACACCTGCACCTCTAACCCCTTTGGACATCACACACCATGCACATCATCACCACCACCACTCACACACCTGCACCTCTAACCCCTTTGCACAACACACACCATGTCACCACAGAAAATGCCCAAATTCACAGACAGTGAGTTGACAGTCATGGTAGATGAGATAATCCGAGTAGAACCACAATTGTTTGGTAACCTGGTCCAACAGACACCATTAGCCTCCAGAACGCAAATATGGGTAAGGATAGTTGACAAGATCAATGCAGTGGGACCACCCCACGCAACAAACAGGAAATCATGAAGCGGTGGCATGACCTGAAGAGTGTTGTCAAAAAGAAGAGGAACAAGAACCATCAGCTGGCACGGAGGACTGGCGGTGGCCCTCCCATTCCAACACGAACATTCACTGCATGGGAGGAGAAGGTGCTTGCCATACTGCATTCAGAGAGTCTCACAGGAATAGCCGGGGGAGTGGAGGCTGGTAAGTACCAACAAATGTCTCTCATTACACTGCAATGTACTGTCTTGCACAACTACAAAGCGACACCTCCCAGGCTCAAATGCATTAATCTGCACCACAATACCCAACACAGGTCTCACAGATGTAATATGCACTCCATCTGAATCACCCCAAAGGCAGCCAACATTTACAGGGTTGTAAGTGACCAGGCAACCCGCACAACAACTCCCACCAGGTCTCCCTTACCCACCCCTGAGCAGGATGTAGCACTCCCCCCCTAGAAGCATGTGTCAGCCATTGTATGGTTCCCCCTCACCTAACAGGTAGGTAGCCATCTTCCCAGAGATGGCTGTTTGGGGGTGGGAGGCCTGCACTACAACTCCCACCAGGCACCTCTGCACCCCTGAGCAGGATGTAGCACTCCCCCCACACCTAGAAGCATGTGGCAGCCATTGCATTGTTCACCTTCATCTAACAGGTAGGTAGCCATCTTCCCAGGGAGGGCTGTTTGGGGGTGGGAGGCCTGCATAACAACTCCCACCAGGCACCTCTGTCCCACCCCTGAGCAGGATGGAGCACTCCCCCCACACCCAGAAGCATGTGGCAGCCATTGTAATGTTCCCCCTCACATAATAGGTAGGTAGCCATCTTCCCAGGGAGGGCTGTTTGGGGGTTGGAGGCCTGCACTACAACTCCCACCAGGCACCCCTGTCCCACCCCTGAGCAGGATGTAGCACTCCCTCCACACCCAGAAGCATGTGGCAGCCATTACATTGTTCACCTTCATCTAACAGGTAGGTAGCCACCTTCCCAGGGAGGGCTGTTTGGGGGTGGGAGGCCTGCACAACAACTCCCACCTGGCACCACTGTCCCACCCCTGAGCAGGATGGAGCAGTCCCCCCACACCCAGAAGCATGTGGCAGCCATTGTAATGTTCCCCCTCACATAACAGGTAGGTAGCCATCTTCCCAGGGAGGGCTGTTTGGGGGTGGGAGGCCTGCACTACAACTCCCACCAGGCACCCCTGTCCCACCACTGAGCAGGATGTAGCACTCCCCCACACCCAGAAGCATGTGGCAGCCATTGCACTGTTCATCTTCATCTAACAGGTAGTTAGCCATCTTCCCAGGGAGGGCTGTTTGGGGGTGGGAGGGCTGCACTACAACTCCTACCAGGCACCCCTGTCCCACCCCTGAGCAGGATGGAGCACTCCCCCCACACCCAGAAGCATGTGGCAGCCATTGTAATGTTCCCCCCACATAACAGGTAGGTAGCCATCTTCCCAGGGAGGGCCGTTTGGGGCTGGGAGGCCTGCACCACAACTCACCAGGCCCCCTGTCCCACCCCTGAGCAGGATGTAACACTCCCCCCCCTAGAAGCATGTGTCAGCCATTGTATGGTTCCCCCTCACTTAACAGGTAGTTAGCCATCTTCCCAGGGAGGGCTGTTTGGGGGTTGGAGGCCTGCACTACAACTCCCACCAGGCACCCCTGTCCCACCCCTGAGCAGGATGTAGCACTCCCCCACACCCAGAAGCATGGGGCAGCCATTGCATTGTTCACCTTCATCTAACAGGTAGTTAGCCATCTTCCCAGGGAGGGCTGTTTGGGGGTGGGAGGCCTGCACTACAACTCCCACCATGCACCCCTGTCCCACCCCTGAGCAGGATGGAGCACACCCCCCACACCCAGAAGCATGTGGCAGCCATCGTATAACAACAACCAAACTTACAGGTAGGTAGCCATCTTCACAGGAATGGGTGTTTGGGGCTGGGAGGCCTGCACCACAACTCCCACAAGGCCCCCCTGTACCACACCTCAGCAGGATGTAGCACTCCACCACACCCAGAAGCATGTGGCAGCCATCGTATAACAACAACCAAACTTACAGGTAGGTAGCCATCTTCACAGGAAGGGGTGTTTGGGGCTTGGAGGCCTGCACCACAACTCCCACAAGGCCCCCCTGTGCCACCCCTCAGCAGGATGTAGCACTCCACCACACCCAGAAGCATGTGGCAGCCATCGTATAACAACAACCAAACTTACAGGTAGGTAGCCATCTTCACAGGAAGGGGTGTTTGGGGTTGGGAGGCCTGCACTACAACTCCCACCAGGCACCCCTGAGCAGGAAGTAGCACTTAAACACACAGCCAGAGAGATGTGTTAGAAAGTCCACCCCAATGTGACAACAGAACAGGTAAGTAGTCAGTGCATGCACACCACCATTCCTTCCCAAAAGCATGGAGCCATATGACAACACCAGCCCTCACATCCCAAAAAAATGACACAGATACAATATCAAATTACAGTGTGCAGACAGCTAAGCGTATGTAACTGTCACAGAAACAAAAGTTTGACTCACCCAATACCATGTTAAAGTGAATCAGGGCCCAGACATGTACAGCACTGAATGCTACCTGTAAGATCCATGTTGGCTGAGCTTGAAGGACCATATGAAAACAAAGCAAGCATGGTTTGTAGAACAAATAAATCAAAGCACACGACATGACAAAGGTATGCATGAGATGACAATGGCTAGTTCATGCGCAGATGTAACGCATGCCAGGCCTTTTACTCAGCAAAGAAGCCGCACATAAAGTCGTATAGCCGCCAGTTGACAGATGACAACATGTCCTCGTAAGCTCAAAATATGCACGTGGGGCATGGTATCCATTGACATGTCACACCGTTGAATATTAATGTATGTACCTCCACATCATGTCAAGATGCAACTTACTGTGCAGACATGCAATGTGAAAACTAGTAAACTGTGTTGCATGACCTGTAAATAAGATACATTGAACAACAAGCCTGAGGGGTGCCCGTCAATGACCATTTCCCCTCTGTCCCACAGGTGACCAAGAACTGACTGCAGAGGATGACAACACCAACCTGCAGAGCCAGCCTCCACCCCCGGAACATGGACTCACTGATGATGACTCCCTGGATTTCGAGGATGCGAAGCTTGAAGCCAGTCCAACTGGCATGCCAGGGCGCAAAGGTCCCAGGACCCCATTGTCCCCCCACCACCACATCAGCAACAACAACAGCAGGGGTCAGCTGAAACGACCTGTGCGACCTCCACCACCACCAGTGCTGCCTGCAACACTCGCCCTGCCCCAGAGGATGACCACCCCACCCCAACAACAGAGGAGTGCAGGGAGAGTATGCGGGTGCGTGCAGTGGTGAGGCAACAGGTCCGTCACAGCAGGGCAGATGGGAGGGCAAGGAGGAGTCTGAGCCAAACGGGCACTGGGACCGAAGCCCTGGACAACATCACCAGAGTCATTGGGGCCTATGAACGGGCCCAGGGACAAACGGGCCAAGCTCAGGAAGATTCCCGCAAGCTCCGCCTGCTGCTGAGGTCCATAGACACCCGCATGGGCCAAATCGTGGACCTCTTGGGCCAGGTAGTGGCGGCACTGAGGGCCAGGCCTGCGGCACAAACAACACCTCCACCTCCCTCCGGTGGCCCGCAGGATGACAGTTCCACATCCTCCCCTGCGGGCACGGAGAGGGGGTACTCCTCAGACCCCACTGGCCCTGCAGCAGAGGCCCCCCCTGCCAAACGATCAAGGGGCCGTCCTAAGAAATCCCTGGGAGTATCCCGTGGCAAAGCACCTGCCAAACGCCAGACAAGGAGCCAGCCATGATGGCACCCCTCCTCACCCTGCCATAGACTTTGTAGACTGTCCTTCCCCACACTGCCATGTGAATGGCATCCGTCTGTTGGACTGGGTCACCACATCTATGTGGTGACTACTTGATTGTCTCATCTTCCATCACTGACAACTCATTGCTTCACCATTCACCTTTTTGTAAATATTCATTCCACTGTCACATGTACCCATTGTAAATAAACACTCCTTACACACCAATGTTGTTGTGTCTGCTCCGTGTTTTAATCACAGGATGTGCAATGTTCACCATGAGTGCAATGTACCAGGAGCACGGATTGTTTGTAGGCAAGGAGAGGCCGATGGGACCTGGAAAAACACAACATAACAATATTCACTAGTCACGCGGTGGCATCACAGCCATCACACAACACCTGTCATCAAGGTACTCCAATATGCACACATCACAATGAGCAACAGTACCGACATAGACATCCTGGAACTGTGCCAAACTACCCTGTCCAAGAAACATTGGCAGCCAGCACTGAGTCAACAACAGGCTGCAGTCACAAAGTTCACATAGACCTTTTCACCAACAACGACATCAGCAGAATATGGGTCTGTTGTACATTGTCACTCACCTTCAAGTGAAGTAGCGGTTGATGAGCTGTTGACGCAGGTTGACACCTTCCTCCTCTCCACTATCCTCGTCACTGGACATGGGTTGGTTTGCAGGCGTGGCCTCGGCTGCTCATCAGCATCCAGGAGCAGGGGGATCTCCTTGCGCAAGGCCAGGTTGTGGAGCATGCAGCATGCAACTACAATCTGACACACCTTCTTGGGCGAGTACATCAATGCACCTCCGGTCCTGTCCAGGCAGCGAAACCGTGACTTCAGGAGACCAAAAGTACGTTCCACCACACGACGTGTCCTCCCATGGGCATCATTGTAGCGGACTGCACTTGGGGTCCTGGGATTTCGCAGTGGGCTCAGCAACCAAGGACGGTTGGGATATGCAGAATCACCTAGGTGGGAGACACAGAGCCCGACTATGTAATACAACTGTGGCAGAGGACAGCATGTCACACACACAGCACGCTACTTGACACTGCGTACTCACCCACAATCCATGCACGCTCCGGAAGCAGATTATCCATCAGCTGTGGCACAATGCTGTTACACATGATGTAGTAGTCATGGGCGGAGCCAGGAAATTTGGCACAGACATGTGAGATGATCATATCGGCCTTGCACACCACCTGCACATTGACGGAATGGAAATGTTTCCTATTCCTGTAGATGTGCTCCCGTGCCTGTGGTGGAACCAGTCCAACATGTGTGCAGTCAATGGCACCAACAACATTGGGGATGTGCCCAAGTGCATAAAAATCTCCCTTCACAGCCGCAAATTCATGCCTCCTGGGGAAATGGATATATCTGTCCTTGTAGATCATCATAGCGGACAGGACATCCCGTAGCACCATACTGAACATAGGTTGTGACATCCCACCTGCGCTGGACACCGTGTACTGAAAAGATCCAGAAGCAGAAAAATGCAGGGCCGCCATCACCTTAGACGTTGGGGTGAAAGCACCCGGCTATGTCCTGCGAGGCTGCAGGTGGGGCTCCAACATAGCACATAGGTCTTGGAGGGTGTCTCGATCCAGCCGGAATTTCCGTATGACCTCCTCATGCTCCATGTCTGCCAGCACTGTGAAGGGACGATGCAGATTTGGTCTCCTCCTAGGTGAGATGAAAGAGGACACATGTCAACGCAAAACACCAGGAGATGTGTCTGACATCTTACGTTTTGACTGACACAACAGAAACAATGACTAGCATCACAGTACACATTACAAAACAACTTACTTGAAGGGACACCTTCAGATACACCATCCGTACACCTGTCCACTTTTCACACAGCTAGCATCTCACAAACAATATCCGACTATGTGAATGCACAAAGGGACATGGCCACATCTTGCATGGGCAGCCCAGAGAGTAGTACCAAAAGGATATGTGTGCAACTGCAACACTACTGTCTCCTACGTAGCTGCTGTAACTGCCACACCTTCTTGCGTAAGTCACACAGGGCACACATCAACCACACAATGACCCAACACTGTGCGTTTATTGACAAGTATGTGCATGAGCCAGGAAAAGTAGACAGGCAAATCTGCACATTCTGTAGTGAGACATTCATCACTGTATGTTGCTCAGCCCTCTCACACATTGACATGTGTACCCATTGGAGAGTCCATCACAACACTGTTCTGTGTACATGGCCAGAAAAACACAAGTGACAAGTGAGTGAGTACATGCCAATGTTTCTAATAATATACAACAACATGGCATGTGCAGTCAGCAGTGTGGTAAAGGTCCAATTGGCATTGAGTGCACAATCTTGTGCCATGAATCATGTGTTTACTGTGTACTGTGGGGGACTTGCCTTTGGCCATTCACACTGCTTGACGTGTCTATAAGTGCTGTCAAGGTGATCTGACACACAAATCATGGTCACTGGCTCAAATGCATGGCACACATGTCGCGGTAGCTACCACCTGGCCCCTGCGGTGTGTCACCGCCAATGCCCCAGCCACACTCGCGGTAGTGTCTGGCATATACACATGTCCAAATGGCGGTTGGCATGCTCCGCCACCCAAATCCCAGTCATTCTTAGCAAGGCATGGCACACATATCGCGGTAGCTACCGCCTGGTCCCTGCAGTGTATCACCGCCAATGCCCCAGCCACAATCGCGGTAGTGTCTGGCATATACACATGGCCAAATGGCGGTTGGCATGCTCCGCCACCCAAATCCGGTCATTCTTAGCAAGGCATGGCACACATATCGCCGTAGCTACTGCCTGGTCCCTGCAGTGTGTCACCGCCAATGCCCCAGCCACAATCGCGGAAGTGTCTGGCATATACACATGGTCAAATGGCGGTTGGCATGCTCCGCCACCCAAATCCCGGTCATACTTAGCAAGGCATGGCACACATATCGCGGTAGCTACCGCCTGGCCCCTGCGGTGTGTCACTGCCATGGACCATGCCCTTACAGCCAATGGGAAACGCAATCGTGTTAGCCTAATGCAATTTTGAAAATCGCGGTAGGCGTGCTCCGCCACCGCGGAGCCGGTCATTGGATGCAATTGAAAGATGCACGACCGCGGTAGCCCCAGCCTGGCCCCTGCGGTGTGTCATCGCCATGGAACATGCCCTTACAGCCAATGGGAACCGCAATCGCGGTAGCCTAATGCTATTTTGAAAATCGCAGTAGGCGTGCTCCGCCACCGCGGAGGCGGTCATTGGATGCATTTGAAAAAGGCTGACCTGAAACACCAAGTGCAGCAGCTTAGAACCACTGAAACTACCCCAGGGGGCTATATATGTGTGGGCGAGAGCCTCACATTTCCACAGCTTCCAGAGCCTGCTGCTTGCCACCCCTCACCACCAACTGCTGCTGCTCCTGTCTCCAGAGCCTGCTGCCTGCCACCCCTCACCACCAACTGCTGCTGCTCCTGTCTCCAGAGCCTGCTGCCTACCACCCCTCACCACCAACTGCTGCTGCACCTGTCTCCAGAGCCTGCTGCCTACCACCCCTCACCACCAACTCCTGCTGCTCCTGTCTCCAGAGCCTGCTGCCTGCCACCCCTCACCACCAACTGCTGCTGCTCCTGTCTCCAGAGCCTGCAGCCTGCCACCCCTCACCACCAACTGCTGCTGCTCCTGTCTCCAGAGCCTGCTGCCTGCCACCCCTCACCACCAACTGCTGCTGCTCCTGTCTCCTGGACACAGTGATGGCGAGGACTGAGAAGATCCGTGTCAGTCCCTTCACCACCGAGGAGCTGGAGGTCCTGGTGGACGAGGTTCTCACACAGTATGGGAGGCTATATGGTGCTCCAAATGTCGTGGTAAGTGTTTCAGAGTGGAAGTGAGAGTGCAGGCGGTGCACACCTGACGTTGATGTGGTGCAGTATGTGCCTGAGAGTGTGGGCTTGTGTCATGCACTGCCTAGCATGCTGTCACCAGGTGAAAGGGGTATGTAGCCTATTTCAGGCGTTTCCCTGCCTGAACATCAGAATTGGAGGGACATGTATTGTCTTGTCAGCCATACAGTGACGCAGCAAGTTGGTAATGCAGGAGTCAGGACAGTAATTGCTTGTGTGAATGGCTGTGTGGGTCCCTGATGTCCTTCACAGGCTCATCTGTGGCCTTAGCAAGGATTTTCGTCCAGAGGGTAGTGATGGAATTGTGTCTGACTCAAAATTGGCATCATCTATAGTTCAGCACTATGCTCAGGACGTTAATACCCGAGGGTGACACTCTTGGTGGTCATTCACCTATGACACAGCAGATTGTCGTACTATTGTGCACAGCCCCTTCCATTTCCACCAGCATGTGTACAGACTGGCATGTGTAGGCACTGTTTACGCTCTAAAATTGTCCCATCATGTGATATTTCTGATGCCCCACGTTGGACCTCAGTGTGATCCCACCTGGCCTGCACAGTCACTGCCCAAGCAGACAAGGACACATCACTGAATGTACAGAGTCACGTGTGTTTTTTTCCAGGACTCTCCATCAAAGAGCCATCACAGCCCTGTAGATTGCACACGACAGGCCTTGTGAGAAGGGTGTGGGTTTGTAGGATCATGTCCCTCAATGTGACCTCCATGACACAGTAAGCCATTCACAGGGCAAGGACTTTGAGGGCTGCACAATGTTGGACACAGTGAGTCTTCCCCTGAACATATATTGAAATGTCATGTAAGTCTTGCTCACCCTCAAAATGGACAGTAGATGTGGCCAGCCTACACATAGCTTTCTGTGTTGGCATCCTGCATGTGTATAATATGGGCAGGTACTGTGTCCACCCTCATACCTGCATGCATTTGCGTATGAGTCTCCCATGCTAATGTACCATGTGAGATGCATTATCGTCTCTGCTAGACATATCTGTGAAGTTGGGATGAGTTAGTATTAGGCTCCTGTACTGTGAGATAGTGGTACATGACACAGTGGCACTGATTTTTTCCACCTCTTGTCTCCCATGCCTGCAGCTCAAAGTCCACCAGCGTAAGGCAGTGTGGAGGGCCATTGCATGCAAGGTGCGGGCTCTGGGTGTCTCCAACCGATGGCGCACGCACTGTCACAAGAGGTGGGATGACATCTGCCGGCTGAACAAGAACATAGCGTAGATGACGCTGGTGCTGATCCTTCGGACTGGCAGGTTGGCGCGCTGGAGCATGACACCACTGATGGCCCGCATTTTTGCTGTGACACAGCCTGAGCTGGATGCACGTTTGAAGGAGCATCAGCAGCAAGCTGGGGGTGAGTATTTTGGCAAGGGT
This sequence comes from Calotriton arnoldi, assembly GCA_963921515.1. Lineage (NCBI taxonomy): Eukaryota > Metazoa > Chordata > Amphibia > Caudata > Salamandridae > Calotriton > Calotriton arnoldi. The sequence goes on from CAWUFW010011937.1 coordinate 416,988, forward strand.
GACTTTGGTTGTGAGTGACTGCATGTGTCCACAGACTGGGCCAGCGCTGTGCCCGGTGATGTTGGTAGTGTGATGCAGTGGCTTGTAAGTGGCCTCTCTGTTACGTGCAGCTGTCATGCATTTCCCCTACCTGTACTTTCTCATGTCATTGGGGTAATGGCCCTTGACATTGCATTCTGAGTCGTGGCCTTCTGGCATCGTCTGCATTGGGGTAGTCATGGTAATCCCATGGAAGGGAACAGCAGTGTGCATCATCTGAGTGTGCTTTCATCAATTTGTGCATTGCCTGACCTCAGAATTGTGAGGACTAAAAATCTGACACCAATGTGCAACTGTATTTGGGCCCCAAAGTACGACATGATGGATGGCATGTGCTCATGGCCATTGTGGACTGTTATGTTGTAATCTGTATCTGTGTTGTCCCCTTCTGCTCCCTCCAGATGTGAGAGTGGCAACATGTTGGGAGGTACATCTTTGCCCCCCTCAGGGCCGTAGGTGTGCTCAGAGGTATATGTGTGTCTGGTTAAACGGAGCCACCTGCAGGCAATTTGTCTGTGTGGTCATCACATGGCTCATTTATGCCATGTTTGCTTGATAACACGCTAAATTCTAATTCAGAATTGAGGTTGCACAATGTTACTGCACCGGGTGGTGTGCAACATGGAGACATCATTATATTGTTTAGTGCTTTGCTTGCATATGATGGTTGTGTTGATGCCAATGAACTGACCCTACATCTCTCTCTCTCATGCAGCATCTCCCGTGGGCACGGAAGGAAAGGGGACGGACACCAGTGGTGAGGCATCAAGCACGACTGCTACACATGAGCATAGTGACACTGATGTAACCACCGCCTCGGAGGGGGACAGGAGTCTGCTTGATGAATCACAGCCAGAGACACCAACCTCAACGTCATCTGACGCCAGCGGTGACACATCTCTGTTGTCGGGCACAGGGAGCGGGAACTCTGCCTCCTCTTCCACCACACAGCGTCCCGCGCCCACCCTCCCACCTACTTCCACTTGTGCTGGTCGTGTTCGCACCAGTAAGAAGGGAAGAGTGTCCTTCACCCCAGGCACCGCTGCCCCTGCCCCTGTCTCCCCTGCTGCCCTCAGTGTTGAGTCTGTGGACCTTTTGCGCCAGCTGTGTGTGGGCCAGACCACTCATCAACGCCTTCCTAGACCACGACAAAAAATTGGCACAGGTCGTTGCTTTCATGGAGGGCATTCATTCAGACGTGGGTGGGCTACACCGGACTGTCCAAGCTTTGTCCTCCGTAGTGATGACAGCCATTCAGCTTGCACAGTCACAGAGTCCAGCTCCAGTCCCTTTGGCCACCCCCCTGCCAGTGGCTACATCTGATGATAGTGACCACACACCACAGAGCTCAAGGGCAAGATACAGCACACGCAGCACACAGCAGCAGCAGCCAAAGCGGTCCAGGGCGCAGACACCATCCCCACAGAAAACTAAAGCCACCCCAGAGCGCAAAGGCAAAAGCCCGTCAGGTGACACCCAGGGCCATAAACCCAAGAAGCAGGCCTAAGGCTCACATGCCTCAGAGGCATCCCCAGCCAAGGACTGTCCTGTACCAAAAGCGTCTCGCAAAGACAAGCAGACCGTTCCCGTGCCCGCTGAAAAGCTGGTGCCTGCTAAGAGTACACATAAGAAGAGCTCCAAGGCTGATTCACCCACGACCTCAACTCCCATCCAGAGCCCTGTGAAGCAGGGGAAGGAAGGCACTGTAGGGGGGACACCTGGTGAACAGGGGATGGAGGGACAAAGGCAAGGCCAGGCCAAGCGTACCGCTGGATCCAGCATGTCCCCAGAGGGAGGGCCACCGTCTGCACCTGATGCAGCTTTGGTGGTGAGTGTGCCTGTTGTGTCCGCCCCACTTACCACTAATACCAAGACAGGGAAGCCATTTAGAATCCCCAAGAAGTGGAAAGGCACCCTTCCACAATCTACCACCCACACTGTGTCTCACCGCAGCATGACTCCACCTCCACGTGCCACCACACCACCTGGTCCAAGCAGCCCTCCAGCTTCAAAAGCCACTGATGGCTCTACCTCAGCTGGGACTCTCTCTCCCCGGTCCAGTCCTCAAAATGTCCCCGACACTCAGCCACCTCCCAGTCCGACTGACAGCCAAGTCTGAGTGGAAGTCCCCCTCAAACACCTGTCTCTCCCACAGCTGTGCCTGGACTGCCCATTGTTAGCCCCCTGACTGTGTTGCTAACCACAGGGTACAGTCGCACACATTCCCTGTGCATCTTCTCATGTACCTCATCTGCACCTTGGACTGGCCACTGGCCTTGATGTTCACTGCTGTTTGCCTTGTTCACTGCTGTTTGCCCATTCCCTGTGCAGCTTCTCATGTACCTCATCTGCACCTTGGACTTGCCACTGGCCTTGATGTTCACTGCTGTTTGCCCCTTCCCTGTGCAGCTTCTCATGTACCTCATCTGCACCTTGGACTGGCCACTGGCCTTGATGTTCACTGCTGTTTGCCCCTTCCCTGTGCAGCTTCTCATGTACCTCATCTGCACCTTGGACTGGCCACTGGCCTTGATGTTCATTGCTGTTTGCCCCTTCCCTGTGCAGCTTCTCATGTACCTCATCTGCACCTTGGGACTGGCCTTGATGTTCACTGCTGTTTGCCCCTTCCCTGTGCAGCTTCTCATGTACCTCATCTGCACCTTGGACTGGCCACTGACCTTGATGTTCACTGCTGTTTGCCCCTTCCCTGTGCAGCTTCTCATGTAACTCATCTGCACTTTGTGCTGGCCACTGGCCTTGCTCTTGTCTACTATTGGTGCCTATCTGTGTAATATGTGAATAAAGACAGTTACTCCTGTTGTCTGTTTTGTCAGTGTCCTTGCTGAATAAAGGGTTTTCTGTGTGGATATGGTTTACTGTGACACATGCTCTGTATGCCACTTCAACATTGCCAATGGCTTTTCTCACTTTTAAGGGTTTTACAGGGGTGACAGGCACTTCAGTTCTTATTGACTGTGAGGCTTGGGGGTGCTATGATGTTGTTTTGTGATGGACTACTGTTATCATGATCATTCTTTTGTCAGGTTGGCTATGTTGTACACATGTCATGTTTGTATGCACTGCCAGCACAAGGTGGGATTCTATCCACAGGATTGCAGGCAGGCTGGCCAGGGTCATCATGTTTGTGTGATGTTACTTGATGTGTGCACAGCAGTGTTGGTGCATGGTCATCTTGTGATGGCCAGTCCTCCTAGTCACATGGGTTGATTTCTATGTGTGCACTTGGGTGGTCAAGAAGTGTGCAGTGTGAAGGGGGTGACTTTGTCGGTAGTGTTGATCATGTGTGTGCCCCTGCAATGTCAACTGCACACATGTGTCAGCCAGGATTTGGGTGCCTGTTTGTTTGATTGGTCAGCCCTATGCTTGTGATTGTGTGCACATGTGGGAGTTGTAGGTTGTGCATTGTGCAGTGTGTTGGTGTATCCTTGCACTTCTGGGGGATTCCAACTTGTTGTTGGTGGCAATTGTGGGTATGCAGAGTGTGTGACTGGCAATTCAGTGTTGTGGTTTGTTGATCAGCCATGTGTCTTGATACTCTTTGTGGTCACTGTGCAGACCTGCTCGGCCACACTGACATTGGGGGGGATGTTTTCTCATGCATTGCTGTCACTTGGTGCTTTTTTGCCTCCAGTATGGCATGTGGGGTGTGGAGTCTTACCATCCCCTATCTGTGCTTCTGAAGCCTAGCCATTGTGAGTCTGCACTCCAGCTATTTGTGTATGGTGCACTCCTGCCATGTCCACTAATGACGTACACAACACTTCACTCTCAGTTCAGCTGTCCCCTTGGGGTGACAGTGTGTGTGCCTCCCCATCACTTCATTTGTTACACTATGGTTTGTGGTGCTGATCTGTGCACAGGACCAACGTGCCACTCATGACAGTTTCCCTATTGGTTATATGTGATTTTCTGGTACTGTTTTGCAGCCATGGTTGCTCATATGCAGTTCAACTGTTTGTGCTGCACAGTCCTCTGGTCATGTTGTTTTCGCCTGGGTGTCCCAGACTTGTGCATCTGTGGGTGTTGGGTTAGCTGTATGTGTGTTTGCTGAGGTACTGCTTCACTTCCTGAGTGTGATGTTGTCTGTGTGCTGTGCTGATTGGTGTTGTGGGTGTTCATGGTGTGTTGCTCATGTCTGTGTGGAACTGGTATGTTTAGTGTGCACACACTGTTTGTCGTGCATGCAGTGCTGTGAGTGTATGTTGCCTTGTCTTTGCCTGGTGTGCATCCCCTGATGTCCTGCTGTGTTTGCAATGTGATGTATTGGCATGTGCATCTGTTGTGTGTTTGATGTGGATGTGGGCAGTGTTTGGGCGGTGTTGTCTCTTGCAGCTGACAGATGCTCTGTGTGTGTTGTTCTATTTGCTTGTCGGTGTGTGTGTTGTGTTGGTGTGTTGTGTTTCAGTCAGTTGTGTCTTGCCAGTGTAGTGTGCATTACTTGTGTTTCTGTCACATGCACTTAGGGCTATTCTTGTTCCTGGGCTTGTTTTGGGTGCGTCATTGGTGTTTTCTCCTCTCATATTTGAGCTGTCAGTTGTCATTATTGTGCATGTGCAAGCATGTGGTACATTATGACACCATGTTGGCCTTATGGGTGGTATGGTATGTCTGTCTGTGTATCATTGTAGGCCCATTTCTCTCAGTTTGTGTCCATGATTGTTTTGTGATGATGCACTCTTGTCTGTGTTGTGGTATGTTGTCTGTGCATTGTTCCTGACTGATGAGGTTGTGTACTCCTGTTCTGTCTGGGCTCCCATTGCCTTCCCACAGTTTTGCTGCACAGGTCAGGTGTGGTCTGTTTGTACTTCTGTGTGTGTTGTTATGGAGTTTTGTGTTTGGCTGTTGGTTTTGTGCACGCATTGGTTCAGGCATCCCTGGGTGGGTGTGTGTGTGTGATGTTTGTGGATACCCCCCAGGGAGTGTGGTTGTTTGACAGTGTATTGACTGGACATTATTGGCACCCTTCTGTGTGTTGGACACTGGTGTTATGTGCTGTAGGTGTGAGGGGGCGGGGGTATGTGTGAAGGTTCCTCCTTGTGTTTGACAGTCAGGGAGTGTTACAATGGGCCCTGTGTGTTGTGCTGCTGACATACACCTGTCAGGTAGTTGGATGCAGATATGTGGCTGTTCACTGTTTGACTTAAGACCCTTCCTGTCATCCCTGTGCCTGTACATGGGTTGCCTTGCTGTCTCCCTGAGTTGTTGCACGGAGGTGACTGGTTTGACTTCACTCCCTGTGCCAGCCATGTGTGATTTGATGGGCTCAGGGTGTTGTTATATGTTCCTTCTCTTGCATGTGGGGTACACATGCTTAGAGGTTACCTCCTTGGCCTTCCATTTGTGTGCACCTCACTTTAGCTTTCCTATTTGTTGTCCTCCATTGATGCTGACATCTGGTCTGTGTATGTGGCTGTGTGTCAGTGTGGGGTATGTCTGTGTGACTTGGCAGGCTATGTGTCCAGTTCAGTGATTGTTCCTTATCTATATGAGTGTTCATTTTGTGCTTGGACTCATTTTTCTTGCTATAAGTGTGGTGTAGGTGTGGTGTGTGGGTTGCCCTGGCACTGTGCTTCTCTGCTGTGTGTTCCTCTGCAGCCCCACCTGCTGTGCTGTCTCCCTAGTTGCTTTGTGTGTGGTGCAGGGTGTGGGTTCTCCTGGCTGGTTGTTGTGCATGGGGGAGCACAGGAGGAGCACATGGCATGTCCCTTCATGTTTGGGGTGGGGGCCTGTTGTGTGTAGGGTAGAAGTGTGGCCCTCTGATCTTTGTGCACTGCCCATGCCTGTCGCTGGCCCTGCCTTCTGCATTGTGCGCATGTTTTCCCGCGTCTTCACCGCTGCAGTGACGTGATCGGGACATTACATCAAGATCGCGGTTGGTGGGTGACCTGGATGCGGAGGGGTGATTTGGTGAGAGGTAGGATATGTGTGGGTACACTTGTGGATGTGTTCCTGTCCCCACCAGGGTGCCTGGTGTGGACAGGAACCCTGTATCTGCCCATGCATTGTGTGTTGTTGTTGTGTGCAGAGTTGTGTTGTTGCGTACCTGCGGCGACGTCCACGACGGTGCATGAGTTGCTGGTGGTGTATCAGGTACAGCGCCGGGAAGACGTGTAGGGCTGGATCCATTGCGGTCGGGACCGGGCGGTTGGGACCGGGGAACAGGTTTCGCGCTCCGCTGTCGTGCTTCTGCCGTCTCTGGTTGGCCGGTTTCTCCGCTGCGGTGCAACTGGCTGTTTGGGGCATCCTGATTTGTACGGCGGTCGGGACGTCATTCCGCCCGGCAGTGGGTCTCCATTGGCTCCCACCACCGCGGTGGCGGGCGCATTTTTCTGGCGGTTCACGTCGCACCGCGGCGGACGGGAAATGGGCTGTGTTTGACCATACTAATATGGCGGGCGTTGAGACCGCTGCTGGCGTGCGGAAAATGGCATTTTCCGCCACCGCCAGCACTGCGGTGGTGCCTCCGCCCGCCATCGTAACGGGCCCCTAAATTCCTAATGAATTCTTTTTTATTTTTTTCCATAAATTCATTATAAAATTTCAAAATTTAATTTCCAAATTTTTAAAAAACACTCCCCACCCTTATCCCCTACAAACACAACATCACGCACATAAATCAACATTTCATAATTGAAAATTTCAAATATTTAATTTTAAAAAACATTTTTACAATTATTTTAAAACACTCCCCACCCTTATCCCCTAAAAAGCCAACATCCCGCTCCTAAAACAACATTTCATTTTTTTAATTTGCAAATATTTTAATTATAATAAATTTAAAAAAAATTATATTAAAACACTCCCCACCCTTATCCCCTAAAAACCCAAACATCCCACTCCTAAAACGACATTTCATAATTAAAATTATAAAATGTTACATTTTTAAAACAAAATTAAAAAAATATTTTTAAAACACTACCCACCCTTATCCCCTAAAAACCCAACATCCGGCTCCTATACAACATTTCATAGTTTAAATTTTCAAATATTTTAATTATTATACATTTTTTTACAATTATTTTAAAACACTCCCCACCCTTATCCCATAAAAACCCAACATCCCGCTCCTAAAATTTATATAAAAATTTTTTTTTTTAACAATATACTACAACTATTATTACATTAAAAACAACAATATTTTAATATAAAATAATACTATGGCGATATTTTAAAAAAACGATATTTTATACATTCTATATTTTTTTTCGATATTTTTAACAACACTAACAAACGATATTTTTTAATAAGGATATTTTTGAATCGATATTTTATACTTCGATATTTTATAAACAAAACAAAAAACGATATTTTTTACATCAATATATAACATCGATATTTTAGTATTAGCGATATACTAAACTCGATATTATTGTATATCGATATAAAAAATTCGATATTGTGACTAGTTACCGTTGATTGCCAGTAAATGCATTCCTGACATCAATCCCTCAAGATGCCATGCTCAACGCGTCAGAGCCAAGCGAGTCCAGAAGAATGCTGTGCATTGCCCACAGTGAGAAGACTACTTGCAAGATCAGGCGAGCCTTTGCTCTCTCGGACAGCTATAACAACTGCTGCAATGTAGTGAATAACATCAAAGCCTATCAATGGCAGTAACCACAAAACCTTACCTCCTCGGCAACGAGGCCTCTAAATAAAGCAAGAGTTAAACTCTTTCTCCTCACAATGTGGCTCTCATGGTAGATGGTAAAGAAAGCACAGCTTTAGCTATAGGTCTCAGCCCTTCCTAGATAACTGCATCTTGCCCTACGGACTAAATCTGATTTGAAGATACCTTGGCGGCGCGAGATAATCAGGAGAGAAACAAGCCAAGTGTAAGGCATATGTGAGATGTCTAAACTGAAGCAAGGGTGGGAGAGTTTGCTGATATTTCCAATTATCGAAATCTAAGCCCCTCAGACCCTATCCATTCTAACTAAGATGGCAGGCGGCCTCATACTTCCGCCCTTAAAATGGGCCGGCCTCCAAACAAACATGGCCACCTTCATCACAATGCACATTGCCAAGAAATGAATTACCCTGTTACCGATAAAGCCCAGTCCGCTGCATCTGGATTGACCGGACTAAGTACACCACGGAGTGCCCAGCCGTTCCAACTTCCCCTACAAATTGTTTGGGTTGTTAAGTAAGAAAGCGGGCGCGATCTTGCTCCGCAAGCCTGGTTTTATGCTGGACGGGCAGAGTGCCCCAATCTCTTTATCCGGTGTGGGCTTTCTCTTTACCTGTATGGCCAGTCCAGCCCAGGTAACATAGTCGGCTTTCCCTAATTACAGAACTCGAGAGATCCTAAGGATCTGTAACCCATGCACGGCAGGAGGAGCAGAGGCAGAAATCATCGTGAGCGTGGCTGAGGGTATGTGTAAAATTAAGCGATGCTCTTTCCAGCAAGATCCAATATAATTACTTAGGAAAATGGAGACACCCAGAATGGAATTTAGGCTAGCTCACCTAACCAAGGATGGCCCAGACGCTGCCTCTGCGCATCCTGCTGCGACCTCAAATTCCTTCACCGCAGGCCACCGAAAGAGGAATATCTGTTTGTGCGCCCATCTAAATACCCCACCGACCTCCTAGAAGTGACATCATACCTGGCGTCCCCAAGGAAGCGAGATCTCGCACTTCCATGGCCAACTTCAAGGACAGGTGGCCACAGAAAAAATACTACTTCTGGGCAGTGAGGAAACACTAAGGGGCTGTCCCCTCTAGTGTCCCCTTGCGGTTGGCGTGGCCATCCACCTATCCTAAATCCCATCTCATAAAGCACTCCAACGGCTAGGCTTGGAGTATTCCCAATACAGACTTTGGTGCTCCCCGACTGGAACCTTCACTATTTCTATTAGATTAAGTTCAATGGCAAAGGCTGAAGCATTCTTGTAAGAATGACAGACAAGGTTTGTTGTTCAAAGTTTTATATAAAGAATTGATAGGTAATTACATGAAATATGCCGTCAGTAAATTTAGCAGTAAAGTGCACAGATCATAAGTATAAAAAAACTCAGTACATTTCTAAGGGAAATCCCGCATAGATTTGCCTTCTAAAGGTGGGCAATAGAGTCTCCTGAGTACAGAACTCTACATATCCTTTTATAGTACTTGGAACAAATACATTCATACATTCTACACAAGTACATGGTTCTTGTGATATGCAGCAATAGAAAACTAGCAAGAAGAAACATTTTACTACAGAATACATTTAAAGATACCTTCATGGTAGTAATACAGTGGAGTTTGGCCATTCTCACAGTTTACTCAAGCAATGTAATTGATACATTGTATAGCAATAGCCTGGGACATTTGAAATGTCTTTGGTTAGCGTCAGTGAGAGAAAATCTCTCGGACTACTGTTTATTAGTGTGGACTCTCACAATGCTTAATTTAGAACACAAAAAACAGCGTGAGATGATGTCGGCGCAAGATGGAGGATAGGGTAAACACAACCTAGGTTAGCATAAGCTCAATTTATAATGCGTTTAATATGTAGGAACAAAAACAACTCCCACAACCCCCGAATGATTTCTAAATCATCACTTAATTTCTTTATTATAAGACATTCATTTTTGGGTTCATCTTTTTGGATTCTCCTAGACCCTTCAAGGTGTTGTAGAGGTCACTTTGCATTTCTTCAACTCTTACGCCAAGCCTCTTTCTTTTTCTTCTTCTCGTTGCTGGCAGCTTCTTCTACCCACAGTCCATACCACTCTGTGATGAAATTCCTGTGCAAGACTCTTAGAAAATAAGCACACATGTAATGCTGATTAATATAATCAAGACAGGGGTTAAAAGCAATTTCAGAATTCCTCCACCTACACTAGCAAGCCATTTTCCTATCTTAGCAAATCCCTTTCTAATGGATCCAAATATAGATCCTAACCCTTCTGAGGCATCTGACTCTTCCAGCTTAGTTACTTCATGCTTTGTTTGTGATATTAGTAATATAAGCTTCTTATCTATAAGTGGTATGTAAGCATGCTATTCCCGAGCATGGATGACTTTACAAACTCTGCCTTCATTCATGAGGAGTAAATCCAACACATGGCGATTTTGCATGATCATGGCTCTCATTGTAAGCAATTCTTTACTTATCACAGTTAAAGCTCCTGCGACGTTAGTAGCAAGCTGATCAACTAAGGTGGACAACTTTCTGATCTTTACATCGTTTAATGCCACTCTAATAGATGATATAAGTGCTCCAAATATATCGCTAAGAATCTGTTTAAAGCTACGTTTACTCCGCCTTATATATTGCTCAAGGGGAAAATCTAGCTTGATAGTGTGATAAACCCTAGGTAAAACTAGGGTTGCTTAAGAACTACCTGTCCAATTGCGTTTGTAGCTGGAAATACGCTGACTTATCACACACTTAATAGAAACCCTTTCTACTCACCTCTAAATTTGAAAAAGTTTTCCCCTTAACTAAATAATTTTGCTCACACTCTCTCCATCCCAATATCTCTGCAGTCTCATTTCCCTCTGGCTGCTGTATTATACATAAAGATCCCTTCTTGGTGCCATCAATACTTAATCTTGGGGTTGGCTCCTTTGAAGTCTCTTTGCCTTCCCCAATAATGTGTTCGGTACTTGTCTTTGCTTCTTTCTCTTTATCTATTCTTATCATTTTGTTCAATTAATCTACAAATACCCTCTTATCTTTGTTATATTTGCAAGTTACACTATGCATGATCTGATTAGTAATGCTCATGTTAGTCACAGGCATAAAGAATTTCATCATATACTCATCCTGATCCCTTGATTTAAGCCCTTTGTAAAAGCGAGAAATATGTTTAGTAGACCGTAAATACAGATTTTCCCCACTGACAATTGGCACGTTTTCCAAAGGGACATCGAATCGAAATAAAACAATTTAATATTATCTTGCTGGTAGAAAAGATGTAAGAAACTGAACAGGAGAAAGAGTAGGATGGGGTATGTGAAAATATGCTGCCCCCTCAGCTGTAGCAGCTGGAAGATAAGAGCAAACAAAGCAATACTCTACTTCCATAACCAGTACATACTCAGTCAGCATTTGATAATTCACAATATAACTATACACACTGTCTTGCTGTGAAACATGTGAGACTTTAGTCTCAGATAGGGGAAATCTGTCTACTGATCCAAAGGTGAAATGTGTCAAAACAAGAGGTATATCCCCTCTCAACATACTTACGGACATGCTTCTTGAAGTGAACCCAATCACCAGGGTTCAGGTCATGTCCTGGGGACCCTCAGAGAGCTGGAGTAGCAGTGTCAACCCAATGAGAGATAGAACGTACCACATTAGACAATCCCTTGCAGTGCTCGAGGAACAGGACATCTATGATATTCACAAAGGCAGCAGCTGGTACAGAAGGAATTCACATTGCTCTCTCCACAGCACATCATAAGGAGACAATCCAGCTCTTTTACAGGGGGTACTTCGGATACTCATTAGAACCAAGGGAACAGCATCAAGCTATTTGAGCAATGTAGAGGCACAGGTTTTAGTCAGTTTAGCTTTTATTGTCCCCTCTAGTCTCTCTACAATACCTGATGCCTCGGGCCTGTAGCTACAGTGGAATCTCTGGTCTATCCCTAAAGCTGTACACAGTAACTGCATCACTTCACTCTTGAATTGAGTTCTTTGATCCGATTCAAGATGAACTGGCACCCCGAATTGCGGAATCAACTCCTGTAGCAAAAGTTTAGCGACTGTTAGGCTGTCACATCTCCGGGTGGGATATACATCAAATCGTGATGGGAACAGACACACAATGATGAGGATACATCACTGTTGGTTACATCGGAGCATCTCCACAAAGTCAGTTTGGAGACTGTTGAAGAGACCATCAGACTTCCCAGTGTGGCAATGGTCACTGCAACTCTTTTGCCAAAATTTTGTTTTTGGTAGGTAAGACAGACCTGACACAAATTTTCTGCATTTGTCCTGAAATCAGGATTATACCAATACGATCGGAAGATAGACACCATTCGATGTCTACCCACATGGTTTGGACCATGCATGTTTCGCACCATTCTGAGCAGGAGGAATCAGGAAGAACGTGTTTTCTCTTGCTGGAGAGCCAAATGTCACACATCTTGTCTTTTTACATTTGTCTTTCTCTAGCTCTGGTTCAGTATGTTGCAGTTCTCTCAACTCATTAAAGGGATGTACAGTATGCAGTAGCATGTTGGATACAGTTTCTCTTCTGCATTACATGGTTCATACTAATGAAAGGTGCTGGACTCAAGCGCGCAGTATCGGGCAATTTCATATGCTTAACGGTTGCCTCTAGTGACAAAATCACTGGCAATATTGTACACAAAAGAGACTAAACTTTTTTGAGGTCATAGGGTCAATAGGGTATTAAAATACCGGCATGCTAACCGCAAGACAGTGTGTCGGCGTTTTGGGATAAAACGCCAACACTCTGTCTTGCTGTATCATGCTGGTTTTTATTAGGAATTGTATGAGGTGTATTGAACACTTTTATGAAATAACGAAGGCTACTATGCTGTAAAAAAAAAATATGCACTAAATGTTCTATGGATGATGACTAGAATCGGCACTGAAAATGATGCAACAGGATTATCTGCGTGGTATTGATACAAAGTATATGTAATTGTGGGATGGCCCTGATGAAGCCACCGGTGTGTCATGAAACTCGTGTTGGCCCTTTTGTATGGATTTCACTTCTGTAGAAAAATTAAATAATACTTGAATCCTCTTTACGACTCAGTAACTGAATTTTAAATGTAGTCTCTTTTGTGTATTTTTGAGCAGGACCTGAGGTTATTAACCTGCAATCAATTTTTGGAGATAGATTCTAACCTTTGGAGTGCTTCTGTTTCCCTCTAACTGCCACTTGTGTGCAGCTTACTTCACTATAGCAGTTTCCTTTGGCGTTTGCAAAGCATCTAACAAACCTGAAACATACAGCCCATTTCGGATGGGTGTACCAGCTGAGGTCAAAAATCCTTGCTGCGACCACAGCTGGCCGAAGTCCTGCGTAACTCCAAACCCATACTGGCTTTCAGTGTAAATAGTGACTCGTGAGCCTTCTGAAGTGCAGCAGGCTCTGGTAAGGGCAATTAGTTGAGCTACTTGTGCAGTTCCTACATGGTACACGTAAGATGCTTCTACAACTCTGCTCAGCATACATACAGCATAAGCGGCTCTTAAAATATTGCGTCAGTCTCTTAAACAGGACCCATCAACTAAAAGGGTATGGTCATATTGAGGAAGGTGTACATTAATTATGTCAGGCCTCGATTTTGTGCACTTCTCCATTACACTAACACAATCATGATCAAATTCACTCTTATCATCTCCCTTTGAGGTTGGAAAAAGGGAAGCAGAGTTTAGTGTGTTACACCTCCAAATAGAAACATTTTCCGCTGCCAAAATTAGTCTTTCGTAGCGGGTTAGGCACCTATTTGTCAGGTATTGAGTTCTGGTGTGAGTCATGAGGATCTCAATGGAGTAGGGCAGTGGCGTAACAAAACTTGAGGGGGCTCCCCTGCAAGGTATGTGGAGGGGCCCCCTCCAAACTCAATCAGGAGCTCTGCGGCCGGATTACTGTGCTGAGGGGGACCCCTAGAGCTTGCAGGCCCCCCCTGCAACGCGGGGTCTGCGGGGGCCTGTGTTACGCCCCTGGAGTAGGGTATCATTGCAATTAAAGGGTGGCCCATCACAATCCCTTCAGTCTGCTGAATACTGATGCTCACTGCTGCAACCGTTTTGAGACAACCAGGCAACCCTGCTGCCACCGGGTCAAAAGTAGCTGAGAAGTACCCAATGGGGCGCTTATTCTCCCTATGGGCTTGTGTTATGTTAGACCTGGCATCTTTTGGCGTGGTTTCACCTGTCTTTTTGTTTCTGACCTCCTGTTTTTGATGTGTGTGCTGGACTTTGTTTCCTGCTGGTGTTTTGACTCTGGGCACTTGTTACACCTCGAAATGAGGCTCCATACAGTAGCGCGGTGAACGCTGCCATAACTAAAGAGGGCAGCCCCCCAGGAGTCGCATGCAGTACGGACTGGTTTCAATGTGTACCTGAGGATAAATCACTGCCTTGCCAATAGGTGGGAGTCGTACGACATCCATTCTGTCTGTAACAGGGAAGCAGCAATGACAGATGATGAGTATGAATCAAAGTAACCTGGAAGAGTTACACACATGCTCAGTAACACGACGTCAATACGTCATAACCTGGAAGTGTTTAAAAGACATTTCTGTATTTACCGCAGTGCAGATTATTCCGGATTTGCTTGTGGAGGCTGCAGATTGGTGATACATTTCTGTCGGGAGAATTGTTTGTTGGCAGTGTGGTAAGAGTGTATCTACACCAGTTTCTTCTCTTTGTCATGAATGAAGTCTTCCTCTCTATTCTTTTGGGTTGAGGATTCAGGACTGAGCTCACAGATTGCGCTTTAACCTTTGAAGTTGTTGATGATTCATTTCTATAGCAGAAACTTTGCTAAGACTTGCCCTGAATTACAAGCCACATATTGAGTTTCCTAGACCGTGGCATGCTATCTACCCTGTTTCTTGGTGATAAATGTAGCTGGGAATTCTCTTAATTTATTCGGACATAAAGATTTCCAGTCCGAGACTGTATAAGACTACCTTTCATAAGAGCTTGGCACTGTGTCTTTCCAACAATGTGGAGTCACCTTCGAGACTCTGGTTGTTTCATTAGTCACAAGGAGTGACATTCCATTTCTTTTCATGTGATATTTATATTGGTGATAGCTGTATGGGATACACCCATAATAAGGGGATGTGAATACTTGGTGCATCGGTTGTGTAAACCTATCTCATGAGTATTCTTGTCTTGCCATTTAACAGGGGTGTACAGAGGTCTTACAGGTTGGTTTCCCCCCTGTGATGTTTAGCTCTCCCCATGCTTTTGATAAACAATTTTATTGATTTTTAAACAGACAAATAGCGGCATGACACGTTTGATCGCTGTTACATGACATTGTAGATTTCATTCGCATTAATCAGGTACAGGTAGGCACCCCGGTCCACAACCATAACATATAGACATTACTTTTGTGCATATAGGCGGGTTCCAATTACGGTCAGTCTAAGTTATTCGTCCATTTGCCCCATACCCTGTGGTATTTAGTAGGGCATCCCCGGGCCTTAAATAGGGGGTTTTCCTTTCCTGTGTGGCACACCAGTCCACACCCCGGCGCCATCTGGTTATGCTTGGTGGCTTGGTCTGCGCCCATGTTGCGGCAATATCACGTATAGCTACCGCGATGGCTGTCCCCAGAAACACCCTGTCTGATCGGGACCCGTCTAGGCCGTCCATTACTCCTAGATTGAGTCGCATGGGATCGTGGGGAACCTGCCAGCCCAGGATGTGTGTGAGCTCGGACTCTATTGCAGCCCAGTATGAGGCTAGGCATGGGCAGGTCCAGGTCATGTGGTAAAAGTCAGCCGTATCCTATCCACAGCATGTGCAGCTCGGAGAGTATAGGTGAAGGTCAGTCATGCCCAGGCCGCAATCAAAGGGCGGGATCCGACACCGGGTGAGGGCGATGCGTGGTCTCGTCCCTCCCCACAGGAATCTCGCGGCCACACCGTCCATTTCCCTAAACCAGCTGCGTGGGAAGTGAAAGGAGGTATTCTGGATGGTGTAGAGGAAGCGTGAGAGGCTCATCATTTTAAACAAGGCCACTCTCCCCAGAGGGTTGAATGGTAGGGTTTGCCAGCGCTTGAGATCCTCTTTGGTTTTTTTAACCAGTGGGGTGATGTTTAATGCCCATTCTAATTCGGGGAGCAGAGCGATCCATATCCCCAGATATTTGAAGCATTGTCACCTAATGGGGATGGATGTTTGCCAGTCGAAGCATTCCCTGGAGGGATGAAGGGGTACTAGGGTCGATTTTGCCGGGTTGAGCCAGAGTCCTGAGACGCTCTCAAAAGTTTGGAGGGCCCGGCGACATCGAGGGCCAGAGTTGGCTGGGTCAGCCAGAAACAGCAGGACGTCTTCTGCATATAAGGCAATTTTGTTGACGTGGTGGCTCTCCCAAGCCCAGATCCGTATCAAGTCATCCGACCGAATAAGGCGTGCCAGGGGCTCCATTGCCAGCGCAAATAGGAGAGGTGAGAGGGGGCAGCCCTGTCTCGTCGTGCCCCTTTGAATGGAGAACGCCTCTGACAGGGCTCCGTTGGTGAGCACTCTGGCTTTAGGATTAGAGTAAAGGACCTGAACGAAGCGCCTGAATTGCTGACCCAGGCCCATCGTCTTTAGAACCTACTCCAAGTAGAGTCAGTCAGCCATGTCGAAGGCTTTTTCAAAGTCAACAAGGAGGAGCGTCAGGTAGGGTGTGAGATGTCGACGGTGTGCTAAAGCCAGGTGGAGGCGCCTCAGGCAGTGCCTAGTGCTATGTGCTGGCATGAAGCCGCATCGGTCCGGGTGGACTAGTTTGCTCAGGAGTGGACGTAGGTGTTGGGCCAGTATCGTGGCATATATCTTTACTTCGGTGTTGAGTAAGGAAATGGGGCGATAGTCCGCGCAGGATGATGAGGGCGGTTGGGTTATGGGGATCACCACTATTGTTGCCACGTCTGTCTCAGGTGGAAAGGACCCAGCCTCTGCAACGTGTCAGTACAATTCAGCAAGATGGGGGACCAGCAGGTCCTGATAAGCGGCATAGTATTCCTGCGGGAAGCCGTCCAGCTCTGGCAGTTTCCCCGCTTTCAGCGATGAGATTGCGTTGTGTATTTCTTCTGGGGTGAAGGGAAGGTCTAGGTCTGTATCCTCAGTTTCGGCGAGGTGGGGGAGTTGAACCCCCGCTTGGTTAAGTATATCCGGGAGGGAAGCGTCAGGCTTGCGGGCAGAGTATAGGTGGGCGTAATAGTCTGAGAAAGACTGCATGATGGCAGGTGACGTGTGTTTAATGGTCCCTGCAAGATCACGGACTTTGGGGATTATTCGATTGGCCAAGGGATAAGAGACCAGGCTGTGGAGCAGCCGCCCATTCTTTTCACCCCAGCCGTACACTCAGGCCACCGAGGAACGCCACAGCATCTTGGCCGACTCCAGGGAGATATGTTTGATCTCCTCACGTATGGCTGCGAGCTTGCTGTCTCGCAGATCGCTTAGGGATTCACTTGGGGCTGTTTCAGCCATGTTCTTGCGCCTCAAGGTGGGTTAGACTGCTGGTCTGAGCCAGCGGGCGTGCCCCGACATTGCCTCTGGCTACTCCCCTGATGGTGGCTTTACCCCCACCACCCCAGAGGGTGCTCGGGGAGACCAATCCCAGATTAACGAGGAAGTACTGGCACAGCTCATCCCCTATCGCTTTCTTGCCCTCCTTGTCTTGCAAGAACCAGGCGTTCAGTCGCCACAGTGGGCGGGGCGTGTCAGGGGTTTCGCATAAGTGTAAAAGAAGGGCTGAGTGGTCCGAGACTCCCCGGGGGAGGACGGCAATGTGTGATATCTTCTGGCATTCAGAGGCAGGCATGAGGCTCATGTCAGTTCACGAATGCTTATGATGTGCCGCCGAAGTGTGAGTATATTGAGAGCTTCGGGGGTGCAAGATTCTCCAGACGTCACACAGGCCCAGGGCAGATGTCCAATCGACCAGTTTCTTTGCGTTCGTTATGCTAGCGGGAGTGGGTGTGCCAGTCGTGCCAAGCAGTGGTTGCATGACTGTGTTAAAGTCTCCCCCTATCACCGTCTGGCCTATGGGTAGGGCAGCGATAATGTCAGTGAGGTGACGCAGAGAGGAGGCGATCGTAGTGGCGGGATGTATACGGATACCAAGTTGAGGGTGTTCCCTTCCAGCGTCCCAGATAAGGTGACAAACCGGCCTAGAGGATCTGTAGTGATGCGGTTGGGCGTGAAAGGAAGTCCATGTCGTAGCAGGATTGCAACCCCTTGGGACCCCCGCTCGAACCCAGAGTGCCACACCCTGTCGAAGCCATATCTTGCAAGGAAGGGGCATTGAGTTCCCAGGAGGTGGGTTTCTTGGAGTAGGAGTATGTCAGGGGCGTGTCTTTGGGCATATTTAAGGGCTGCTGTCCATTTGATGTGGTCTAGCAGTCCATTCACATTCCAGGATAAAATTTGGAGGAGCTTACCCTTAGTGAGTGTTCGTGGCATACCGGAAGTGTGGAGCAAATGGGACCTGGGGCATTGAGCCCCCCGGGGACTGGCACAGTGTTGTGGAGAGGCGCAGTTGCGGACCTTGCCCTGTGGGGTGTGTGGTCGCAGCGCCCACGTGATGACCAAGTATCAAGGTGCTGCAAACAGTGAAAGAAAGAGAAACATTGGCAAATCCCAACATAGAAGTCAACAAAGGACAACGGCCCTAACCCTCCCCGTCCTACCCCCCACCCTATACTTCTGGAATGGAAGCATCTGTCGCCCTGCAAAGTAAAACATACCTAGTTAAACTAAACCAAAACGTTTAGCTGAGAACTGCGTGGTGGACCCCTCCATAATATCGGATATATTGTTAGCATTGACAGTTATTTCTAAGATCAGTGTTTCCGTGGGAAATGTTTCCCATGTCTCTTCTCGTTAGAGCCTCTCGGTTCCGCCCCGCAATGGTGACGTTGATATTTCAAACCGCAGGGCTCCTGGAGAGATCTGAATCCGTGGCTGCCGGATCCAAGGTCCCGTGGGGACTCCGTGCGGGGGACAGTTCATCCATCGAACCGTCCGGGGGTGAGCCCGACGGCCCGGTGGGGACATCAGGTTTCCTGGCCATCGCCTCGGGTGATTCGGAAGTCTCCTTGCGTGCTCCCTGGCCCCTACATGATTGTGTGCGCCTCCTACGTTGCTTGGGGGACGATGGACTAGTTACCTGTGATCTGGACGGCCCAGGCAAGGACATGGAGCGGTCCCGGAGGGGTCGCTCTTCGGTTATCCAGGTCCAGGCTGATTGTGGAGATTCAAAGAGATGTGTCTTGTTTTGGAACACAACTCGGAGGCGGGCTGGAAAGATAAGTCTGTATTGAAGGACAAAGTTGCGAAGTTTCTGCTTGACCTCTGTGTAGGAGCGCCGCTGGGCCTGAACTTCCCTAGTGCAATATAGGAAAATCATTATTGTTTGATTTTGGAACTTCAGGACGCCCTCAGCCCGGGCCGCGTTCAGGATAGCATCTCTATCTTTAAAGTTTAAAATTCGGGCAATGATGGGGCGATGTGGGGCGCCGGGAGGTGGGTTAGGTGCAGGAGATCGATGGGCCCACTCGATAGCGAACCATGGTGACAACACGTCCTTGGGCATCCACGATGCCAGCCAGTTTTCAAGGAAGGCCGCCGTTTGGTCTCGCTCGGCCCCCTCTGGGAATCCCACCAGGCAGAAGTTGTTGCGCCGTGACCGAATTTCGGCGTCTTCAGCCCTTCTATGTAACTCCTTAGTGTGGGCTCGTAAGTGGGTTACCCGCTCTTTCAGTTGACGGATGTCGTCTTCAGCTGTAGAAATGTGGGACTCCGCTTCCGAAATGCGAGCTGTAGCATTGCGCAAATCTTGGCGAATAAGGGCCACGTCCACTCGGACCTCTCCGATCTTATTTTCCACCGAGGC
This sequence comes from Calotriton arnoldi, assembly GCA_963921515.1. Lineage (NCBI taxonomy): Eukaryota > Metazoa > Chordata > Amphibia > Caudata > Salamandridae > Calotriton > Calotriton arnoldi. The sequence goes on from CAWUFW010011937.1 coordinate 436,598, forward strand.
CTGGGACGGGCTGATAGCCTGCCGGATTGCAGCGAGATCGGCACCCGGGAGGGATGCGCCCCCAGTCACCCCCTCAGCTGGGCCTGATTCGTTCGTGGTATACTGGTCAATTTTAGTCTGGGTGGTGGATGCCTTGGGGGCCCGGTCCTTTCCCATCTTTGACGCTGAGTGACGCCTGGGTCCGTCCGAGTGGTAGCGTGTCGCAACTGAGGACTCAAGCAGGGATTCAGAGGGAGGCCTCTACCCCCTCTACCCCCTCTCAGGAGGTGATGTGGAGTTGGATAGGATCTGGTCGTCTGGCCAGCGCTTGCAGCCGCCGACGCCCCACGGCTCAGGAACCAAGAGGGGGGTCTCACCGCCTGCATCCGGGCCCTCCGGGGAGGCGAGCGCCGACAGCAGGATTAGGTCTGAGAGGGGGCGTACCCCCACGCCCCTGATCGGGAGGCTGGTTGGAGGGGGAGGGTAGATCCGATCACCAGGGGGGATGCGATGATCCTGGACGGAGCCTTGGCGCGGGAAGAGCGGGGACCCCCGGGCCAAGGCTTCTTCAGCCCGAGACGGGAGCGGTCGGGGGCCTCGGGGAAGGACCCAGGGAGCAGCGGAGGTCTGTCACGTGGAGTGCAAGCCGGGAGGGCCCCTCCGGAATTAAGGATCAGCCTGGAGTATAGAGTCCGCAGGGGTGCATCAGAGTCTCACCACCCCTTTCCAATGCCCCCGGGGCCCAGCTCACCTTTCTGTCGGCCCGAATGGCCGCTGCTTCAGGCCCGGCTGCCACACGCCCGGCTCCAGCAGCCCCCTGCCAGGGCCCGGTCTGCAGAGTCTTTTAGCTATAAGGGGCCAGCCGCTTGAAGGGGAACAGTGCACAGTGTGGTTTCTCAGGGCGTCCTCTGTGTCCGGGGGGCCAGTCCATCCAGTTCTCTCAATGGCCGCCTCTTCAGACGTCGCCAGGCCTGAGGCGGGGTAGGCCGGATCCGAGATCGTGCCTTCATGTGAGAGGGGAGGGCCCCAACTGCTCGCACTCGGGGTCAGTCAAGGGCGTCGCTCTGGCCCCACCGCCCGGCGGGCTCCACTGCCAACCAGGCATCAACGTCAGGGACGGAATAGGCAAGGGCACCCAAGACGTGCAGCCCCCGATCCCAAGTATTAAAAAAGAAAAGGGGGGCCCCCCGGGGAGCACGGGACCAGGTGGGTACAGTGGCTCTTCAGTTCCCATCACCGGATCAGAGGGTTCCCTCAGGCCACACATCCCAGGACCATCGGGGCAGGAGACACTCACCGCCGACACCTGGAGTTCACACCAGGGGGGCACAGCATCTAGGCCGGAGATCGCCACTCACTCCCACAGCCCTTCCGGCGTCGGAAGTCAGATCTGCCCAGGCCTCCGTCGTGCAGCCCAGAACTTGGGCAGTCCCTCTTCTACGCGGCAATCCCAGCTCAGTCCAGCAGGCAATAGCGAGGGTCGTAGGAGACCGGGCCGGGCCGCCACCGGATTTCCAGCTCTTCTGACCGCTCAAGGGGAGAGCAGTGAAGGCACCCGGCAGCCGGGCCCGCAGCCCCGGCCCGGGCACCACCAGGGGAACAGCAGGTAGTATTGTATTGTATTGTATACGGTATTTGTAGAGCGCAGCTATCACCCAACGGGTATCTTGGCGCTATAGTACATGAATCCTCATCAAGCAGTGGAGGGAAAAAACAGGCGTAAACCAACAGGGCAGCTCCAGAGCTGTCAAGCTCTGGGAAACAGCCATGTTTTGATCTTCTTCCTGAACTGTAGAAGATCATGTAGCTGTCTAAATTCCAGAGGGAGGCTGTTCCAGAGCCTGGCAGCGGCCGAGCTGAACGCTCTGCCTCCTGACTTAGCTCTTCGAATTTTCGGGACTTTCACCAAGCAGGCGGTGGCAGAGCGGAGACACCTTGTTGGAGTGTACCATGTAAAGGTCTCTTGAAGGGGTGTGGGTCCCAGGCCATGAAGAGCCTTGAAGACCAAACACAGAGACTTAAACTGGATCCTCTGCATTATAGGCAACCAATGAAGCTCTGCAAGGGCCAGTGAACCTGACGAGCGTTGTGATTTCCTCAGTGCCAATTTGGCCGCCACGGTTTGGACTCTTTGGAGGCGCTCAATCAAGAATTTAGGGGCCTCTAACAGTAGAGCATTGTAGTAGTCAAGTCTACTGAGGATGATACAACCAACGCTCTGGCCGTCTTTGGCAACAGCGGGAGGATCTTCCTTAGTGCTTTAATCAGGGAGAAACAGTTCCCCACCACCTTATTTACATGTATTTCCATGGTTAAGTTCGCATCAAGCATCACTCCCAAATTACGTACTGCTTTAGCCGGAGCCAGGGTGGACGTGGTTGGAGAAGGCCAGAGATTGTCCGGAAAAAGGGGAGGGACCTTCCCCACGGCGCAGTATAAGACTTCAGTCTTATCTGAATTAAATTGAAGTGAATTAGTTCTTAACCAGTGGGCAGTATCCTGCATGCAGTCATGAAAAGATGCCAAAGAAATCGACTGATTTCCCTCTAAGGAGAAGAAGAGTTGGGTGTCGTCGGCATAATTTACCACTTTCACACCATGCGCCTTCATAATTCCAATCAAGGGTCTCATATAGATATTAAAAAGAATAGGGCTTATCGCCGAGCCCTGAGGAACGCCATGGTGGATGTTGGAAAACTTAGACTGATACGGCGGAAGGGAGACCACCTGACATCTGTCAAATTGATAAGAGTGAAACCACTCTAGGGCCGTCCCTGACACCCCGACTTCTTCCAACCTGGTCAGCAGAATACAGTGGTCGACCGTATCGAAAGCGGCAGACAGGTCGAGCAAAATAAGAATGCCCGATTGTCCCCTCTCTGCCCGCAATCGGAGGTCGTCTAACACGGTCACTAGGGCAGTCTCAGTTCCATGGCCATGTCGAAAGCCGAACTGAACATCGTCCAACCTGGAGTTAGATTCCAGGAACTGAGACAAGGTATTGCTGACCAGTCGTTCAATGATTTTAATCGGGTAAGGTAAGAGAGAGATTGGTCTATAGTTCCCAGCGCAGGTCGGGTCAAGTGTTGTTTTTTTCAAAAGTGGAGTAACCACCGCCCGTTTCCAGCATGCTGGCACTGAACCAGAGGTCAAAGAGCTATTACAGATCTGGCGTAAAGTAGGAAAAAGCTCAGGGCCCAGCTCCCTCCAAATTTTGTGAGGTAGAGGGTCTAAAGGGGATCCCGAAGATACACTCATAGCAGTTCTGTTAAAAATCTCTTCCGAGAATGGCTCGAAATAACTCAGAGAGGTCAGTCGACCTGACTCTGCCCTTTCATCCTTCCCTAAATCTCGTGTCTCCTTGATTTTAACAGTGAAGTCTTCTTTCTTAGGAGAATTATTCCTATTCAGTCCCTCAATGATGTTGCTTATTTTCTCCATGAAGAAAAACGTTAAGCTATCACACAAAGCTTGGGTTGGCATAATTTTAGACTGTGTACATTCCGGGACATTCATGTCCTTCACTATTTTGAAGATTGCTCTGGAGTTATTTTTTGAATTAAGGATGATATTAGCAAAGTATTCAGATTTGGCCACATCAATTCCATTCCTATATTCCACTATTGCAGCCTTCCAGGAGGCTTTATCCTCATCCAAGTAAATCTTCCTCCATTTCCGCTCAGCCTTTCGGCAAATCAATTTTAAGGTTTTAAGATGATCATTGTACCAGCAGGCTGACGGCCTGCCAGTCTTCTTACAATTTTTAAAGGGACAATCTGGTCGAGTCGACTTTGAATCTGGTCACAAAAGTCAGTATAATTGTCTTCCACTGTTCTATCATTATTAGAATCGTTTCCTAAGGAAAATATCGAGGAGAAATCTGTCTTTTTTTTTAGAAGTCCCTTCCAATCTCTACTCCTAAACATCCTTGTTTCGCTGGTGGCAGGCCGAACCCTTCTAGGGTCAAGTATCTGAAACTTGACCAGGTGATGGTCGGACCATCCAACCGGAAGGATCTCTACTGCTTCCATAGCATGTTCCCCCCCTTATGGGTGGCTTCAATAATCCACTGGCGTAATCGCAGGTTCTCACAAGCCTGAATAAGATTGCTGTATCCGGAGTCTAAATTTCCGTTGCACCATAGATTAAAATCACCCATGAGAAACAAGTTGGAGTGGGTAAGGGCCATATTACAGATGATATCTATCAATCCCTGCAAATGGGGTGCACTCACCGCTCCTGAGGGTCTATAACAAATAATGCCCGCCAGTAAGCAGCCTTTAGAGTCTTTAAGTGAAAAACCAAGAAGTTCGAAGCCTTCGACTTCGTCGATCTCTAATTGGGCGAGGTCCAGGACTTCCTTGAAAATAATCCCTACCCCACCTCCTCGTCCTCTAGCTCGTGGTTTATGTAGAATTTTATAGCCCGGAGGACAAGCCAAACCTAATTCTACCTCCAATCCCAAGTGAGTCCAGGTTTCAGTCATGAAGAGAACATCTAGACAGTGAGAGTCAAGTAACAGTTGGATCTCCACATGATGTTTAGGCAGGGACCTAACATTGAGCAGTCCTCCCGCTATGACATCCTTCCTGACAAAGTCAGCCTTAATGCCAGCGGTTCCCTCCACACAGGGTATAGCAATCCTGTCACTTGCCGACTTGTCTATCTGTCTTAGCACCTCACTAGAGTAGCGAATCTTCTTACTAGAATCGTCCCCTACATCAAATCGGGCAGCATGGCTGGCGCTGTGTGCGGCCAGTGCGCGGACGGGCGCAGACGGGCTTGCCTTAGGCGCGCCCGCAGCGCGCGTCCGCTGCGCGGCCACGCCAGCATCCAGCTTATGTAGGTCTAGGGCGGGAAAAGACTAGACTGCTGACCTCAAAAATGGCGGGTCCGCTCTCACAGACGGACACCGCGAGGACAGTCTAGAATCAGGGGTTTCAGGCAAAATTAGTCAGTGCGGTAGTTTCGGTTTCCAACTTTCAATTAAAACAGAGGTACAGTCTTTACCTCACCTCCTCGTCGTGTAGGCAGTGGCGATTTTCAGGCTTCCGCAGCAACCTCCGGTCCGCGGAGGGATCGGCAGCAGGGATCGATTTGAGGCGGTACAGAGGTCGCGGGTCGCCCCTAGTGTCCTCAAGGCCAATGGATCTGACCCTAGGCGTCCGTCAATCTCCAGCGTTGGCAGACGTGCCGTGGTCCACTGCAGGCCCCCGGCGATCCCCAGGAGCAGGGGGGATGATGTGCCGCGCCAGCGGGCCGCAGCGAAGGCCTAGACACCAGAAAGCTCCGGATGGCGACAGACAGGGACTCCGGAGATTTCAGGCACTCCACATTAACAGCGCCGCATCAGCAGATCAATTACAGTCTGTAGGGCATAAATATGCCTGCCGTCGGCTGTGGATTATGGAGCGGATGAGGGAGGGGTCCGGAGCACTCTTACAGTGCGACCGCCATCTTGACGCTCCTAGCCACGCCTCCCAGCGCTCCCCATGTTATGGTGGGTATCATGGTAGCATGGTATGAGGTGACCCAAATGTGTTCACCATTAAATATGGATATGTAGTAACGCTCTCCTCCTATTTCTAGTATTACAGCAACAAGGTGATTGAAGCAATATTATCTTGATTGAATATACTACTCCCTTGGTTCCGTATTTGTACAGATTATCTTTTGTTACAGGTAATTTGTACAGATTATCTTTTGTTACAGGTAAAGAGACTACCATATCAGTTAGGATATCTATTTTAGAAATAGTTATTTTAGGTCATAAAGATTTGGATGGTATGTATTTGTGTTTCCAGGTATCCTTCCCTGCTGTTCCCTTCCTTTCCTTCCCTCACTTGATCCCCCGATGCTTCTATGCTATTAAAGCTTTTCAGAATTGAGACTACAAAGGGGGGAACCCAATTGAGCTTTGAATTGATTCTGATGATTCAGAAAGTTAGTCTTGACAGCACTTTACCACTGCTGACTAGTGCTAAAGTGCATGTGCTCTGTGTCTAAAATGTAATGGCGTTTGGTTTCTCCATGATTGGCAAATCTGATTTACTAGTAAGTCCATAGTACAGTGCACAACATGTGCCCAGTAAACCAAATGCTACTAGTGGGCCTGCAGCACGTATTGTGCCTTCCACATGAGTAGCCCCCCAAACGTGTCTCAGGCCTGCCACTGCAGAGCCTGAGCCTGTCGACCTGGCAAGTGCACCTACTGCCAGGCACAAACCTTCCCTTTTTCTACATGTAAGGTATCCCTGGGTAGCCCCAGGGGACGGGTGCTGTGTATGTAAAAGGTGGGTCATGTGCTTTTAAGTTTTACATGTCCCGGTAGTGAAAAGCGGCTATATTCGCTTTTCACTACAGCAAGGCCTATTTCTCCCATAGGTTATCATTGGAGCTGCCCTGTAGCATTTCACATGGGTATCTTCCAATTGGGAGCTGACAGAAAATTGGAGTTTGGTTTCTCTGGACTTACAATTTCAAAACACATCTTTTAGTGAAGCTACTTTTTGAATTTCAGGTCTGCAAAAGTTGGCATTTTCTTACTTTAACCATTTAATGCCTTTGTCTATCCCCAGAATACACGTCTGGGTTAGATGACAATTGAGCTTTTTTAATTCACTCTAGACAGTCACGCACAAAGGGAGCTGAGGTGTGCCCTGCATATTCTGATAGACCATAACCAGGCTGATGGGTCTTCCTGAGCTAGAGTGGTGGGGCAGTTGACACTTGCGCCTGAGTAGGGCTGTGCCTGTCCCCACACAAAGAACTGCACACCACCCTGTAGTGTGTCTGGAGCCAGGTCCAGGAATGACAGGGTCTTGTGCACTACAAAGACCTTTCTTTGAAGTCTCTCTACTTCAAATGCCAAACTGGGTAATAGTACGGGACCTCTGACACCATAAAAGAGGAAACACTTCTGGACTGTGGACATTCTGCCAGGAAGAAGAGCTGTTGGACTGCCAGGTGGGACTGCCATTTTGCTGCTTGGTTTGCTGTGTTGGCCTGCTGTCTGCAGCTTCTTGCCTGGGAGTGAGAGGACTGGACTTTGCCCTCTGCATCCTGCTTTCTAAAGTTTCTCCAAGGGCTTGAGTTGAGCATGCCTCCTGTTAGAAGTCTCAGGGCCACCAAAGGCTTTACCTGCATCTTGCTACCAGCACCTGGGCTCCACTGATGTGAGTCCTGACCTTCCAAGTGGTGCCAAACCCATTGTGTAGAAAAATTATTCTTTTGACATGGTTAACCCCCACTTTTTGCTTGGTATCTGATGCAACTTGACCAAGAATGTGCTGAGTTCCTGCTAATCAGGTTCCCAGCACCAGTGTTCTTTCCCTAAAAGTGTACCATTCTTCCACAATAGGCACTCCTTTAAGATCCTTGTAAGTCCCTAGAAAGTGGTACCCCTATTACTTAGGGCCTTGGAACTAAAGAGGGTTCCCTAAGGGCTGTAGCATGAATTGTGCCACCCTAAGGGACCCCTCATCAAGCTCTTGCAAACTTCCACTGCAGCCTGTGTTTCATGTCACAGAGAAAACCAAAGAGTCGACATGGCACAAACTTCTGTGCGCCATGCCAGAAAAGCACTGCATGTGTTATAGGCAATACACCCCTATGGCAGGCCTTACAGCCCAAAGGCAGGGTCCACTGTACCCATGTGTGGGCATATCTACCCAAGTGGATGTGTCCCCATGATATCTAAGTACACTCTTAGATATTATGAGTGTGCAGGGAAGCCATACTGAGTATGTGGGCTTGACACCCGCTACTACGGGTTCCCCAGCTACATGATGGCTTCACTGTACGCCAAGGTGTTTGGTACCAAACACCTCATCTTAATAAACCCACACTGATGCCAGTGGTGAATTCATTAATAGATGCACCCAGAGAGCACCTTAGAGGTGCTCCCTGAAAACCTACTGACTACTAGTGTTTTGACTGACCGGTCTCGACCGACCACCCACCCTAGACAAGTTTCTGACCTTCTGAGGTGAGAGCCTCCGCTCTCGGGCGACAGGAACAAAGACTGCTCTGAGCTGAGGTGTTCCTGCTTGGAGAATGGGCATTCCAGGGCAGGTAGCTTCAAAGGCTCTGCCGCCATTGATATGCAGCCCCTGGCCTCTTCAGATAGTGGAGGTGCCCACCCCCTTGTCTTTAATCCACTTTCTGGCAGCGAGACAGGTGGGAAAATTAGTTAGATTAGGAGGTGTGCCCAAATTTAGTCAGCACCACCCCTAGGGCGGGCTAGCTGATGTGTACCCCACTTTTCAGAATCCGCCATCTTGTGTTGGAGAGAATAAGCCTATTAGGGTCAGGGTTATGCCCCCTTTCCACAGAAGGTGGTCATATAGAGTGTGTAGTCACCCTTCCAGTAAGCAGCCCACTATCTACTACCTGGCTCTACCCTAAACGCCCCTAAATTGAGTATTTAGATGGCACCTCTCGACCCAGAACTTCAGGTTTGAAGGATCAATAGATCCTGTTTGCCGAGAACTGCACCAGAACTTTGGACTTTGGCGCAAAACTATGCCTTCCTTAGCCCTCTCTTGACAATCGCGACAGAACCATGCCTTCCTCAGCCCTCTCTTAACAATCGTGACAGAGTGACTTTTCCTGCAAGCTGGCGAACCACCGAAGCATTGGGTAGCCTACCAGCACTCCCCAGCCTGATCGACGCTGTGGTCGACCAGGAGAAGGTACTCGTGCTCTGGAGGGTCAGATCTGTCTCCCCACTGAGTGTGAAGACACCAGGACAAACCAGAGCTGGGCAGTACCAACCCCTGGGGAACCGGACACCCTGCACCAAACACCGATCTTGAGTGTCCAGTCTGGACTCTCACTGCACCAGGACCAAGCAACCACCAAAGGATGTCAGCATCACTGAGACCCACTTCGAAAGTGGACCAGCTGCCATGATTTTTCCTCTTCCAGCTGTTTGTCCCTGACCGCGAGATGCATCTTTGCGCACCAGACCAGCCGATCAAACCACTCTGCTCCCGAACCCTTTGGCCTGGTTCTCGACAAACCAGCTGTGCCCCCGTACTCCATGACCCCTTGTGACCCGAGCCCCCGGTTGGGAGCCCTTGGACTTGCCCACAATTCCCCCTGAGCAGCCTCTCTTCAGGTGGCCCACCTTCTCCGTAGCGCGCCAGCTACCAGCCTCACCAGCCTCCTGCTACCAGTAGAACTTGGGCGATACCCGAAGAACTGCTGGTAGTACTTTGAACCTTGTGAACCTTGGCCCACTAGTATTCCGATTCCGGAAGGTGAACCCCTGAAACCGACTGTACCTACCTTTATGCACCTTAAACTTTTCCTCCCATAGGATTGCATTGTGCGTAAAAGCGCACAGGTCTGAAACGTTTGCTTACCTGTGTATATGTTTATTGAAAACTGTACTTACCTTGAAACGAAGTTCTTGACTTTGAAATATAAATAAAAAGAAGTGTTATTTTTCATAATTGTTCTCAGATTTATTCTTTGAGTATGTGTCTCATTTATTGTCTCTGTTAGTACAACAAATGCTTAGCACTACCTTCTGATGAGTCTAACTGCTCGCCCACACTACCACAAAAGAGAGCATTGGTATTATCTACTTTAGCCTCTCTAAACCAATTGGGGACCCACTGGACTCTCTGCACAGTGTACTTCATTTTAGTACACTCTATAGAGAGCCAGCTTACTACATTGGTGGATCAACGGTGGGGTCTATGATTTTGCGTTTGCTGATACCACTTAGTGATTAAGTGACTACAGAAGTAAAGGGTGTGGCCATAGAGCTGATGATGGCAGACTTGTGAGCCAGCAGCTCTGCGTTGGCTCATCCATTTTCCTTTACAATCGGCAACCTGGCATGGCAGGGGCCCCCATAGATGCTGCTGACTTGTGGGCGGACGCCCTGGGGACACTTCATCAGTGTGGGGGAGGCCCCCACCTCAGAAAGAGAGAACCAACGACGATCATTAACGCCGCACTGCGGCCCAGGCCCAAGATGGCAGGAGAGACCTGAGGGGGGGAACAGCCTTTACCACGACATTTTTACAACAAAAAGCAATTACAATGCAAATACTTTTAACACGCAAGTCTTTACAACGCATGTGGTAAGTAGTTTATATATTTTAAAAGGAGGTTGGGGGGTCTCCCCCCAAAAATATAAAATGTTAAAATATTATAATGTTAGACTGTGACTAGATTTTACACCAACAGTAAGCGTGGAAAAAGTATGTGCGGAAGTGGATTACGTGGTGAAGGTATTTCAAATGTGAGTGAATGTGAATGCGTGGTAGTGGTATGCGTTGTTAAATCTGTGTAGTAAAAGCGTGCGTGGTGAATGAACGCTTGGTAGTGTCATACAACCGACCTGAGGTCGTGGGCTGCGACGGACCCACTGGACCAAGGGATTGTGCCCGGGACCGAGGATGGCGGTGGTACTGGAGCCGGGAGGCACCTCGGCAACAGAGAGGCTGTGCAGGAGCGGAGGTCCGCGAGAGGGAGCCTCGGGCCTGGTGTCATGGGACGCAGAGGCCTGGAGGGCCTGGATGGGGGGCTCCGTGACCTCTTGGCGCTGGCGGGACCCTTGGACCCCCTGAGTACGGATGGCTCTGGTCCCCTGGGGAGGTAGCGGAGAGCTGCTGCAGCCGCCACCTAGTGTGGTGATCTTCGCGACTCTGAGGGAGGGGAGCCTGGGTTGTAAGCAGGGAACCCCGGCCTGGTTTCTCTGCATCCCCGGCGTGGCACCAGCACTGCTGCAACGGGACAGCACTAAGGGAGATTCGGCAAGTGCCAGGAGGTATACAGCGGCACGACAGCCCCGGGGCCTGTGCTGGGATTGTATTGGGACCCACTGATTGGAGAGGAGCAAAGGGAGGAGGACCGCTGATTCCCCATCTGTCCCCTGTGGCTGGAGGTGGTGGTGCATGTGGGCATGGGGACACTGCGGTCCCTGGATGGACAGGGGACTTTCTCCCCGGCGGCAGACCCCTGGGACAGGGTCTGCCCCCACCTGGGCCCCCTGGGTTTCATTGACTTGGAGAAACAGCCTACCAGGAAGCACACCCCCCCGATACTGCGCTGTGGACTGGCTGGGCGCACCTGCTGTTTGCTGCTACAACGCAGCCTGACCATTGCTCTCCATGGCACTCTGGCTAGAGGGGGGATTTTTCTCCCCGGTTTGCAGACTATGGGCAAACCAAGGCCCAAACAGGTGACCTCGTAGTCGGGGGCTGGAGATGCCTCGCTTCCACCATCTAAGACAAAAGATGATGAGGAGGCGGGGGACGCCTTGCTTCACTACCACCTGGACAGGGCTCTGCCAGCCATCGTGGACACCAAGGTCATGCTCCAACAGCATATCAGAGCTTTCTCAGTGTGCTGGGCTTGCTCCAGGTGGAGCACCATAAACTAGCAGAATTAAGGATGTGGAACAGTCGGTGGGCGAGCGTCTCCCTGAACAGCAGTCGCCGACCCACACGATGGAAGAGCTCACGGTCAGGATTTTTATCTTGGAGCATAGAGCTGAAGACGCGGAGGGCCGGAGCGGCCGCAACAATATCTGCATGATTGGTCTCCCTGAAGGGACCGAAGGTATGGACATGCTCTCATTCCTTGAGAACTTGCTTACCACCACTGTTGCATCAGACCACCGTACAACATTTTTTTGCCCTGGAGGGGGCTCACCGGGTCCCGGCACGCCCACCGGCGCCGGGGAAGCTACCCAGGCCGGTCATAGCAGAATTGTTGCACTATAGAGATCAAGACATTATCTTGCTGAAAGTGCGCACGAATGGCCCATTTGAAATTGACAATAGCAGAGTGCTGGTGTTTCAAAATTTTACTGTTAAAGTGCAATAACAGCATGCATCATTTGGGAAGCCAAGAAAGCTCTCAGGGCAGAGGGCTTTCAATATTCCTTGCCAAAGTCCGCATAATGCTGGATGACAAGACTCATTTCTGGGACACCCCTGAGGCGGCATGGACTTGGCTAGAGTTGTACAAGGCAGGTGCACCACGAGTGAGAGACCGTGAAAGAGCAGGGGCTACCAGACAACAAACTAGGAGGCGGCTCTAGTGGCCCGCTGGGGGCCCCTTCTTGCCGCTACCTTCTTCCTCGCAAACAGAACAAGAACGCAAGGCTGCACTTGAGGCAGTAGCCGAAATAATATCCATACAGAAGACGGTAACTGGTGTGGACGCTTCCTCTGACCATTGTTCGGTGGTGTCTGACTCGGGGAGCTCGGCCTTAGGAAGTGGGTGCTTCCCGGTCATCAGGCCGCAATCTGCGGACAATATAATTTAGTGGGCTACTGTTGGGGTCCTACTCCCCTGTCCTTAGATGGGGTCTATTGAATTGCCCTGGGTCACAAAGTGATCCTGTGACTTCTGGGTGTTGTTGATCTGACATGGGCCATGCTGGCCCGTGGCTGGGGCACTTTGGGGGGCACCCTGGGCAGGCCTGCTGAATGCTGTGTCCTTGGCTGGTGATTTCTATCTGTTGGATCGTTGTGGTTTGGCATACGCATGCACAGGACCGATAAGTGCCCCTGAGCCCACCCCCACCTAGAGTGCCTCTACCAAGGTTTGGAAAGATGAGGAGAGGATGTGGCATAATGGCTAGAGTGGTCGACCTTGAAGCTGGGGAACTGGGTTTGAGTCTCAGCAGGGACGCTCAACATCCTGTGATTCTGGGAAAATCACTTAATCTCCCATGTGCCTAACAAAAATGAATGTGTTTGGCTGTAACATAACTGGTGCTCATTTAAAGCGCTCTGATACCTTTGAGCCGAGTTCACGCTAAATAAAACTCCCCAAACAAAAAAGTGTCTCTCACTTAGCAATTTTCTTCCTTTTTAGGTTTGGACGGCCAGCTGTTGCTGTCCTGCCCTCAGAAGTGGGAGTTGTTGGTTGGGTCTTTGTTTTGGAGGCAGAGGGGATTCAATCAGCTTTGAGTCTGCTGGGGGGATGGGGAGTGAGGGGGGGAGAGTGTTGTGTCGAAGTCTTTCAGCATGGGTGACTCTCACAATACCATTAAAATGATGTCCTCGAATGTACGAGGGATATATGTGCCGATGCAGGGCCCAGGTAGTGATGTTACAGGAGACCCGCCTTACTGCGGAGTAATCCGCATGCCTGCGTCGTAGATGATGAGGGCAACTTTTTGCAACCTCCTACTCTGCTTACTCTAGGGGGGCCTTGATATGGGTCCAGGCAGGGACTCCCTTTGATGCCACTCGATCTATCATTGACCCAGAGGGACATTACATACTGGTTAAGGGCAGACTTCTGGGGAGGGAGGTTACCCTGGATAGCATATATGCCCGAACCACAACCAGATCCCCTTCCTCCAAATATTGTCCAAACCCATATCTGCCCTGGTGGTGGATGATCTCATACTGGGTGGTGACTTTAATTGCGTTGCAGATGTTCACCTGGACAGGTCTACACCTCCCTTATATGGCACAATGGAACACAGGACTTCGAGGGGTTTCTGGGACTGGGCGGATCACTGGGGCCTTTTAAAAGTTTGGAGACAGCAACATAGTCAGGAAGGCGACTACTCTTATTATTCCCATCTCTATAGACTACATACAAGACTGGGCAAGTTCGTATGTTCGACCTGCCTTGTCCCGAACGTGACACACGGAATATCTAGGGCGCACATTATCTGATCACTGTCCTATACTACTATTGATTCGCCCCACTGCTGAGCCACCAGTGATCCCCACTTGACACCTTAACTCATCCCTCCTTGAGGACACTTGCTTTAGGGAGACACTTCAGGTGTCCGTTTCCGAATATTTCAGCCTCAATCAGGATACTGCTCGTGCTCGTCTTGTTGAATGGGACGTCATTAAGGTCATTGTGAGAGGACACTGTAGGAGAGTAGGATCTGCTTCACATGGGTACCCCCACTTTTTGCTGATGCTTCACTGTTTTTCGACCTTAGTCTGGCTGGGGCCCTGCTAATCAGAACCCCAGCCTAGCTGCTTCCTCTCTAAAATGGTTTCCATGTGCCTTAGGCACATCTCTGATTGGAATCTGGAGTGCCCTTATAAGTCCCTAGTATATGGTATACTATGTACCAAGGGCATAGGTACCTCAGAGGCCTACCAGGGGCTGCAGCATGTATTATGCCACCCCTGGAAGGCCATCCAAACTGACACCACAGGTCTGCTACTGCAGCCTGGGTAAGGTGGTGCATGCACCCCTTACTGTGATATAGGTTACCTATATCACTAAATACATACACACATATAAACCTATAAGTCACTCCTATGGCAGGCCTTATCAATCCTGAAGGCAGAGTGCGTGGTTCCTATGTGAGAGGGTGCCCCTGCATGAGCAGGGCCCCTCTGCAGCGTTCGGAGACCCTTCTCTGATGCTGTTTGTAGTGCAGCCTGACCATATACTCTTAGCGCATTATAACCTCGCGTTAAATGCTAACTTTGGAATGGCTGCACCGAAACATGTAGTGTTTGGTGTCAAACATCTTGGAATACTACCCCCCGCCAATTCTGGCGGCGGGGTAGCATTCCACCCTTCTAGAGGAGAGACATGTTAACCCTGGCCTGGCCGGTAACTTCTTTCTAAAGCCCTGGCATCACAAAATGGATGCTGCTGCCACAGACACAAGTCTGGCCTCCTGCTGCTGGACGAAACTCCGGCAGGGGAGGCCTGGACAATAGGTTTCCTGTCCCAGGGAGGTGTGACCACCTCCCCAGACAGGATAGTGTGTATTGGGGCTGGGCGGGAGCACTTTCGGGTGCTTTGAAGTCCTGCACTGGGGGCACACTTGGTGTCCCTGTGCATACCCCAGTTCAAACCGGATCAGGGGCTTGCAGCCCCTGCTTTGGCGTGAACTGGACAAAGGGAAAGGGTGTAGCCACCCCTCTGCCCTGACCCACCCATAGGTGGGGCCACAGAGTAGTCCAACCCCTAAACTTAGTATAAGTATAGGAACCCAGTCCCTAGGACTTTAGATTATCCCTGGACGAAACTCTGACACTGAATCCTGGACCTTCGACGCTCTACTCAAGACTAGAGGACAGAAGAATCTCCCTTGGGGTCAAGGAGTGACTCCCCTGCTTGGCAGGCACCAAAGAAGCAATTGTCCGGTCTGCATCGCCTAAGCTCCCGTCGGACGCCGAAGTCTTTGCATCACCAGAGGTAGATTTCCAGACTTCCCCGAGGCTGCCCTGAGTCCCCAGCAAAGCTGAGGCCCGTAGCTGTCGTGGGTAACGTGGAACCGTGACCCCTGGACACCGCACACATTTGCTAGTGCATCCTCTTCTGGGTCTCCCACAAAGTCGTGCTTTGGGCTCTGAGTAGCCCTAGCCTCCAGCACCAACTTCACCGAAAATCACTGGCCTCCACTCCACGAGTGTCCTGTGAGCCAGCTCCACGTGCACCGTCTCGAGGCTCCTTCGCGGTCGCTAGCCCGTTGGCTAGTAGCCCTTCACGAAGGCCAATCCTTTTCTTCTTGGGCTCCCTGGTTGCTCCAGGCTTGCCCTCACTTACCCTTGCTGGGTGAGTTACTCAGACCTTGCTGGTCTGCATCATCGTCATTCTTCATCTACAATAAGACTTGCCGTTGCCAAGGCTTGTTATGTCCAATCCGGTCGCCGACACCTCAGCACTCGACAGACATCGTGTACCAGCCCGAATCCTGCTCCTGGTCGCCGACAACGCCTCCTGGACCTCGTGGCTGAAGAGTCAAGACGACCGTCAACCTACCTGAAGCACTCGACATCGGTGGGCATCTGCTCATCCCCTTCCTGGTCACTGGCTAGTGACCCAGACTCTGTCCCCTCTGCTTTCAGGTTCTTCAGATCTCCGATCCACTCTTGGATCCACCCGGACACTTTCCACTTGGTCGCCAGCAGCACTTTGCAGCAGATCGCCATTCAAATAGACGACGAAACCCGACCCCGAAAGGCACCTATGCACCCGGCTTCCCTGGGTGAGGTAACAAGAGTACTCCGGTGCTCCCGTGGGTAGAGACTCTAGAACGACCTAGTTCTCAAAGGGTTTGCTCCAAGTCCTCCTTTAAGTGTCCCTTTTCTTTAATTTCCTGATCGCGACTTTCTCCATAGAAGTTAACGGCGTATCGCGGCTGTGTATTTACACTGCACGCGTCCCCGTGGGTCCCCTGTGTCACTACCTTGGGTGGTTCCTTGTGGTCCAAGCACTTCTAGAGTTTCTAGGCCTAGTGTCTAGCTCAGTCGTGGTTCTTATACCACGTTATTGGTATATGGTTTGGTACGCCCCTAGGGCCCAAACGTGTATTTGTGCTATTACTGTGTTTAAATAACTTATAACTTGTGTACTTCGAACTCTAGCCTCACAAAGAGACTAGAGGGTGTGTTTAGCAATAAATACATATATTTTGAATATATACCTGGTGTGGTGCTCTTTCATTTGGTCACTCAAGAGATTATAGACTGGTAAAACAAGCTGCTTTACATTCCTTCAAGACTTAGCCTGAAGGCTGCTCTCCATAGCTACCACTAGGATAGCTTTCAATAAAGGTTGTCTTTAACCTATCTCCAATAAGGGGTTGTTTGGACTGGTGCAAGGTGCCCACTATAATTAGTGGACAGCATATGCCAGGCCAACTTCTCACAGACACTGTATGGGCCAGA
Source organism: Calotriton arnoldi (assembly GCA_963921515.1). Taxonomy (NCBI): domain Eukaryota; kingdom Metazoa; phylum Chordata; class Amphibia; order Caudata; family Salamandridae; genus Calotriton; species Calotriton arnoldi. Next base: position 453,211 of record CAWUFW010011937.1, read on the forward strand.
TGGTGGTAGTGAAGAGGGAGCTCTATAAGGAGCTTTACACTCTAGAGCGTAGCCTACACGACTTAGGTAGCAAGCTGGGCTCTGATGACCTCGCTCAGACTCAACTCATGGATGCGATGGTAATCTACAATGCTGCCCTGGAACGCCTCTGGAATTTAGATCTCAGGGATTATTTTGCCTGGTCGCCACAGTCCGTTCGTTATCTGGGTTTCCAAGTGATTCACGCCCTAGAGGATCTAGGAGATGGCAACCTTGGACCAGTGGTCCACTCGCTGAAGGCCTGTGTGCAGTTTTGGATGCTCCTTGAAGCTAGCCGCATTTCCTTATCCAAAATGATCATGCTTCCCAGACTTTTATATTTCTTTGTAAACTTCCTGGTCAGGTTATCGCAGTCCTGGTTTGATGGTATGGATTTGTTTCTTCGAGAACTGATATGGGATGGTAGGGCTTAATAGAGTCTCTCTGATGATTTTACGGAGTGCTCCTGGAGATGGAGGTTGAGGAGCGCCGGACTTTGAACTCTATTATCTAGCCACCCAGATGCAGTGGCTGGCCTCTGGTTGGATGGTAAGGACCTGGGATTGTTGGGTCCTAGTGGGCAAGCTGACAACCAGGGACTCCTTCTCTCATGTAGTTCCCACTAATCTGTAGGACCTGCACATTTGTTGGGACAACATAAACTTTGGTTGAGGTGCCTAGACTGATTCCGGGCACCCCAGCAGGATATATTGGCCTAGAGACCAGCTAGCTCACACTGCCACCTTAAACCCCCCTAACCTTACCAGGGAGCGAATGGTTTCTAGCAACAACTGAACATGATAACCCTGACGCCTAAGGGATCGTGGAAACGGATCCAAACCTTTCGCTCAGTCACTCGTGCTTACTTATGCTCAGAGAAATATACAGAATACACAGTGGGACGTTTTCAATATATTTATTGAACCAACGTTATTCTGATATAGAATACATGAGCTGCGATAATCAGTACACAGAAGTAGATGAAAGTGATTACGAGCATCAAAAGTGTAAATAGTAGGTACAACTCTACCATGGTGCTGAAACAGTGAATATATGCAGGCATATAAACTAGGCAGTAATCAGGCAAACTCCTACTATGCAAACTCTAAGTGTACCTAGAGTGTGTGAAGGTGAAGAGCCAAGAATCTCCCCTAGGGTCAATCCAACCCCATTACCTGGCAGGAGAGAATGAAGGGCCCCATCTTTGTCACAAACTGGGCACCGCTCACAAGATGTCAGACCCTTCGTGGTGAAGTCTCAGCACGCAGGGACCCTCGGTGTCAGCTGAAGTGCCTCCTCTGCTAATCTATCGGGATGCTCATTACTTATAATAGAAAGCAGCCTTGCGATGTACGTTATAGATTAGCAATGTTATGGATAAGTAGATAGCTCTGTCGGCCCATGGATGAAGATAGAATGACATTTGTACATAGTGCGTAAAGAGGTCTTCTGCATGATGTTCGAGGCATCGTGATAATGTTGTGCGAAGCTAGATGTATAGACAAAGTAGTTTCAGAGAAACAAATCCAACATTGTCGTGCATGTAAATATGTGCAAAAGTTCATGGCAGAAATGCTATTGTGAAAAAGAGGACAATGTAAGAAATTAGCAGCTTTGCTACATGGGCCTAATCCGGGAACATAACACCCACTCCTCATACTAAGGGTCAATATATAAAAGCTATCCAAGAAGCCAACAGGTTATAATGAAACAATATTTTAAAAGGTTAAAAAACTATTTTTAAAATCATCTAAAAGCAAGCTTCTCTTTAAAATATAAAAGCCTCAAAGTCATTATACTATTTGAAATTCCAAGTACTCAGAAAGCCATGGTGCCTAGAAAAATCAAAAAACTGTTTTGATTCATTTTTGTTTTTTTAAAAACAGGATAAATTGTTCCCACATGGAAAAAGCCAATTGTTTACCTGTTCTGAGTGGTAGACACAACATTGCTGTTGCCCACAACCGCAGACGACAGTCCCAGAGGCGCACCTCGAAGCAGGTTTATGGAGCAAAGGTGATTCCATCCAGTTCCCACAGCAGCCGCTGAGGGAGGGACTGTATCCTGTAAGTGTATCGTAGAGCTGGTGTTCATTTCACTAGAAGCCAAAGCACCCCAGGGTGGCTCAAAGAAGGCATTCATCAGCAGTGGAATACGCTGGAGACAAAAATACCCATGGGCCTTTAAGGGGTCCATCAGTACGTCAATGTCCAGTGGCTCAACCGATTGTGATCCTAGGCATAGATCCAATACACATTTGTGGCTGCAAAGCAGGCAGTAGAATACTGGTTGTACGCAGTGAAGCCAAACAGGCCTGAAGGACAAGAACCAGTGCTCATTTGATTCTCGAAGTCAAGGTGTACCAAAGCAGTCAACCATGCGCTCAAGGCACCATAGCACAAGCAGTGCTGTCTCCATTCCGGGTTGAACTGGGACGTCCATTGCGGAGCATAAAAATTAAAATCAGATTTCCTGCCACAAGTAGCAGGACAAGCGGGAGCCCTCCAAAAACGCTTCCCAACACGGAGTGTATGATAGATGGCATTACGCCAATAATCATCTGAAAGGTGCTAACCAGTTCAGAGCCTATACAAAAAAGTGCACTATTCCTTTCTTATCAGACATATAAAAGATACGGTGAACCAGCTCCCCAAAATGCAGTGGGAAGTTAGTGTGGAGTAGTATCTCTATCTCCAACGAGGACCTTGCAACCTGAAGGTCAAACATCTCTCTGGCTGAAGTTAAGGCCACATCCTTTTGAAAAAGCATGTCTTTCAGTTCGCTCAGAGAATCAAAGTATATGCCGAAACATTTATCAAAGGCTATAGCATTGCCTCCTGTCTTGCTTTGCCCTCCCAAAATACCACTCCCACACGATGGCTCAAACACGACGAAAGCAGGAGACATATAACACAACAACACCTAGAAAGGGGTTTCACTTTGCAAAATGAAACACATCAAAAACTCTCTTTTTAGAATAAGGCTTAGGGCTTTATTTATGTAATGCTCCCTAACAGAAAGGCTTTCCCAGATGTTTAATGAACAACATTCAAATGTGTATATATATATATATATATATATATATATATATATTACCTACTGGCGGTCGCCAGTAGGTAGTTATAGTTAGGACCTAGTTTCCATAGGAAAAGCGTTTTTTGTTTTCCCAATAACTTTGGCGCCGGTTGACGAATCTTCGCGAAATTTTCAAAACTAGTGGCCCGCTCCGGTCAGCTCCTGTCTTGAAAGTTTCGGGGTGATTTGCCAAGCGGGGGCCGAGAAAAAAGGGGGGTCCCAAAACACGTTTTCCCCATGTTATTTTCCATAGGAAACTTTAGACACGGCTACAGCCCGAACTGCTGAACGGAATTACAACAAATTTGGCAAAAAGGTAGCCCTTGGTTCAGAAAGAGTCCTTTTTGTTAAATGGTGTAAATCCGTCCAGTAGTTGCTGAGAAATTCAAAAAATAAAAGTTTCGATATCTATGGCCGCAGTGGATTTGCGAACCCTCCCAACCACGAGCTTCACTGTGATTGACTGCTAACACTCCAAACCAGGAAGTGTTGGCAGCCATCTTGTGACTCGGTAGCACCGAGTCACAAGAAAACAGTGAAAGAAGCCTCAAATTACAAGAAAAGGGGGCAGGGTAGAAACACCCTGCCCCCCCAGGCCTGCTCAGGGGTCCCACAATGACCCCCAGGGCCCAAAAAAGCATTTTTTAAAATAATTTCGGCAGAATTCGCGCTGGGGTCGTGAATCCCACCGAAGATATTTAAAAAAATGAAGCACGGGCTCCCGCGCTTCATTTAAATGAGGCCCCCGGGTGGGCCAGGTCCCGGGGGGCATTGCCCAATTTGTAATTTATAATAGCGGGGGCCCACAGGGGCCCCCGCAGCCCCGGGGACTGCCACCTCCCTGGGGCTATGTTAATAATATGCGAGAGGGCACGCGGCCACCACCTCCCGAAGCTTGTTTTAAAAAAAAAATTAAACCTGTGTGGGGGCTTGAGCCCCCACACGCCCCGAGAGCGCCACCTCCCGGGGCACTAAAATGCAAATGCGGGGGTCCGTTACGGACCCCGAGCCCGAGGACCACCACCTCCCCGGGGCTATGTAAATAATGGGAGGGGGACCGCGCGGCCCCCTCCTGGCGCCCTTGATGGCCCTGTGGATCACCACCCCCCAGGGCCAGCTCCTGCAGTGTCCCGGGGTGCCCACCCCCGGGACACTGCTGTTTGCTATGGCAGGGCGGGTGCCGTGCGGCTCCCGCCCTGTCATAGCAAACACTTCTTTGGATTTTGGAAGCAAGAGCAGGTTTCCTGCTCTCGCTTCCAAAATCCAAAGCAGATTGCTTTTCCACACGGGGAGCTGCATGTTAGCAGTTCCCCATGTGGAAAAGCAATGCCAGCTCCCGCAGGAGACGGGGAGCCGGCGGGACCGTGGGGGCATTGGGGCTCCCCCCACGGTCCCTAACCATGAGGCCAGGTCCCGGGGGATGGGGTCCCCGGGGCACAAAATGTCCCGGGAGGGGGGTGGCAGTCCCCCCGCCTATGTTTTATTTAAAAAAAAAAAAAAAGTATATTTGGGCATGCCCCGGGAGATGGTGTCCCCGGGGCGAATGTAAATTAATGTAAGTAGACGGTTTAAAAAAAAAAAAAAAAATTGGAGTCGCGACCCTAACGCGGCGCTCAACGTGGCCCCTAGTGTGAACGCAATGGGTGCGTGGCGTTCAGCGCGGCCCCTAGTGTGAACGTGGTGGGTGCGCGGCGCCTAGTGTGAACACGATGGGTGCGTGGCGCTCAGCGCGGCCCCCTAGTGTGAATGCGATGGATGCGCGGCGCTCAGCGCGGCCCCCTAGTGTGAACGCGATGGGTGCGCGACTCCAAGCAAAAATAAGGGGACTTAATAGGGATGTTATAGTTAGAAATTAGCATTTAAAAAACCATTGAAATTCACTGAAAAAAAGGTTTCAGGCACGTTATAGTTAGAAATTAGCATTTAAAAAACCATTGAAATTCATTGAAAAAACCATAGGTGTCAGGGACGTTATAGTTAGAAATTAGCATTTAAAAAACCTTTGAAAATCACAAAAAAAACCACAAGTTTCAGGGACGTTATAGTTAGAAATTAGCATTTAAAAAACCTTTGAAATTCACTGAAAAAAACATAGGTTTCAGGGACGTTATAGTTTGAAATTAGCATTTAAAAAACCTTAGAAATTCACTGAAAAAACCATAGGTTTCAGGGACGTTATAGTTATTTGGACATTTCACTCGTACAAAACCAGAGAAATTCAGGCGTTATAGTTAGTTTTGCTAACTATAACTCATGCCCCCGCAATGCACTGCTGATGACGTTACATATTACATCACTCATCACATGGTCAGTGACATCACTGATGACATCACTGATGACATCATCCACGTGATCATCTGATGCACTTCCTCACACCCTAATATAACCTTTGAAACACCCCCTCTAAAATACAGACTACTATTCTCTAAACAATAGACACACTAATACCAGTTAGTACATACCCACTCACTGATCCATAGGTCTACACACACATCCACTTACCCATACAGTGACTCATACACGCAGTCACTCATCAATATAGGTATTGAAATATGCCATCATACACCTATACAGATACTCACACACCGCCACACACCCATAGAGCTACTCACACACCTAGTCAGTCTTGCAAAAAATCAATCACTACTCACCTATACAGTTATACACACACCACTTCACTTATTCATGCAGATACTAACACATACTTATTGTCTTATACAATCACTGACACAAGCACACAGTCAAACATACAGTCAATCTCACAATCACTCACTATCATATATAGAGATTTATATATTCCGACACTCACATATACTGTCTTTTACATATGTAGTTACTTACACATGTAGTACTGAGATATCCATTTACTCACCAACACACCAATACAAACACTCACCCACCCATACAGAGCTTCTCAGATGCACTCTTAAACCCATATACCCAGTGAATGACCCACTCACACATTTATGCACAGTCACACACCCCCCACCCCACACACACACACACACAGACACTCACGCATCCATACAGATACTCAGACAACCAATCATCAATCCATATAGACACTCGTTTACATACTCACCAACCCATGCAACTGCTTACACACCAACTGACAGACTGATACAGACATTCACACAGTTTAGTCACTAACCCATGCATTCAGTAAGACACGTTTAATTACTCACTTATACACTCAGTCACGCACCTACTAAATCATCCATCCAGACACTCATACACCCACTCATTCTTTAATACACCTTGGCATATATAATACATATTTAAACTTTAAAGAAACACACAGTCACTGGATGATGTCATCAGTGATGTCATTTGAGATGTCATCAGTGATTTCACTGACCATGTGATGAGTGATGTAATATGTAACGTCATCAGCAGTGCATTGCGGGGGCGTGAGTTATAGTTAGCCCAACTAACTATAACGCCTGAATTTCTCTGGTTTTGTACGAGTGAAATGTCCAAATAACTATAATGTCCCTGAAACCTATGGTTTTTTCAGTGAATATATATATATATATGTCGGGGTCTGTCCGGGACTATGTGGGGAACACAGTCAGGGACTTGGGCAAGGACTGGGAACAGGGTAGAAAACAAAGACAGAGAGGAGTACAGCGCTGCCCAGGAGCACACAGGAAGTCAGAGGAGAAAAGGGATCCAAAGGGGAAGCCTGTAGAGGTGAACAAGAAGGGTGAGACTCGGAAAGGAAGGGGCACTCATGAGGCGGCTCAGCATTCAGAATCACTTAAACCCAGGACGGATGTGCAATACACTTAAACATGAAACAACGTTAACAATAAAGGGGATGTGGGGTAAAGCACTCAGGAGCTCCACACGGTAAGACTGAAGCTCAGTAAGTTCATCACCCACAATTGCTGTTACAGATACTGACTGGAAATACCCACATATAGGATATGTATACAAAGGCAGGGTCTGTGGAGCTTATACCTATGGTGATGTTATAACAGTAACTCAAAGACAATACTCACAGTGAACAAGAAACACCACCTAGGTAGTCAGCCGTGCCCATGGATCCTGGCGATCAAACAGGAACACGCAAGGCAGTAACAGCAAAGGGGTAGAACTAAACACAAGCACAATAGACAAGGAGCTAGCAAAGAGGAGTGCTTAACAGGAAAGGAAGGAAATCACAGGGCACACTTGGCAGAAAGCAGGTAACAAACATACAAGGTAACAGAAGCGAGACAGCAGAATAGAAAGATAGCAAACTAGAACTGGAACCAAGGAAATGAGATGAAAGGCAGGGACTGGAAAAGGATATACAGAAAGGGAGGCTACAAGGGTATACTAGAATAGTACAGGGTCAGGAAACAAGAAAAAGTAGCATAGGATGCAGTGCTGGGCAAGAATTGAGCAAAGGCTCAGGAGTCAAAGTAGCACTACAGGTCAGGAACAAGGAAATGTTAAGGCTCAGGAATCAAGGAAGCACTGCAAGCAGTGCTGGTTCAGGAAAACAGGAAAATGGCTATAGCTCAGAAAACAAGGAGTCAAGAGCGCACTGCAAGCAGTGCAAGTCAGGCACAAGAAATAGCTGAAGCCCAGGAAAAGGAACAGGGACTAACTATAGCTCAGGATACTAGGTAGCACTGCAGGCAGTGCTAAAGCAGGCTACAAGGAAAATAGCTATAGCTCAGGAACACAGGGAACCAGGTAGCACTGCAGGCAGTGCTAATTCAGGCACAAGGAATAGCTATAGCTCAGGAAACAAAGAACAAGGATTATCTATAGCTAAGGAATCACTGGAAACAAAAGCTCAGGGAGCACAGGAAACAAGGATCGGTCTCACCGATAAACAGCTTACAATGACCAACACTGGACTGAAGGGAGCTGGGGCTTAAAAGAGCTCACAGTAATCATGTGCAGCAGGTGTGAGCAGGCTAGCAGCAGCCAGCCACAGGTGAGCTGAATTCCTCCACCCATCCTTGGCCTGCAGGGGTGGAGACTAAGCAGTGAGCAGGGAATCCTGGGTAATGGAGTTTTCAGGCATGAGTAGGCTGGCTTCACAAAACCCGGCATGGATTGGGAATGGATGTTAGTTCCCAATAAGTGTCCAAATGGCTGGAAGTCAGGATTTGCATGCAGGGGAGGGTCTGGAAGTTTATTAGAGGACTGGAAAGTCCCCCAGTTCAGCCCCCTGGTGGTGGACACGGGAATGCAGGGAGCAAGTCGTGACAATATATATATATATATATATATATATATATATATATATATATATATATATATATATATATGCAAGCAATACTATCGCACTTGGCAAATGCAACTGTTGAATGCATGAATAATAATAATGAATAAACAAGCAGCAAGTAATACTGGACGTCCTGCAAGAAATCAGAAAGATATATACACTAAATACATCAAATGATTACTTTGGATGTGCACTCTGACTCACTCACACATCACAAAGAAAACACCTCAACTGATTATAGCCACTGGCCACACATCACAATGGCACTAATCAAAAATCAAACACTTTCACCTGGTGCAATCTTCATCCTGACCCACTCCTGACTGGGGGACTTACAGCCGAAGCCAGGAGACTCAGTAACCCAATGCCTGCACTGAAGATGCGTCCATCGTTCAGGCTCAAACAATCCCGGTTCCCAAGTCAACAACCCTCAGCTTTATAGTCTCAAAACACACTAGAAGTTTCGAGAGTCTTTCCTTCCACGCCAAGGAAACTTACTGGAATTGGCCACCTCCCATGCAAGCATTCCAGGGAAAAAGGAGTTCCCATGTTCCCTCTACATTCTCATATCTTCCAGCCTTTATCTTAACAAAGCTTATGAAAGCCTTTGAGGGTACATTCAACAATCTCTTCTCCAAAAACAAAACAACCTTGAACCTGATTAACCCAAACAACTTGAGCACTCTGTGAGCGCAAAAAGCTTAAGCAAGACAGAGTCAGAATTCAGGATGACATGAGGCCATGTCAAAGCCAATAGTAAGAACTTCAAAATACTTCCCAATGTACAACACAATGCACTTTGTGCACCACTGCCTATAGCATCACATACTTCATCTCTCAATGTACAACACAATGCACATTTGAGCCCCACTGCTACTAACACTGCTCTGTGATAGCTCCCACTTTAAGACTGCAAGATTACACGAAAGAAACCATCAAGGGAAAAAAGGCATATGCAGGATGTCGTACATTCAGGCTAGGGTCAAAAGACAACTAAAATGATGGTAGTCAAAGGTCATCACGTGGTGTCAATCCATAAGAGTGCCTCTAGCACTACCCCTCCCTAACTGTGGGGGCAGGTGGAAACAATACTTCTATGCAACAAGCGACTATGGAATTAACCGTCACCAGATAAGCAATGCCCAGTTTCATTCCACAGCAACCTTTATCATTCAGCATCAAATAGCTCCCATTCGAGAGCAGCTTGAAAACCGGATAATTCACGGCAGCCCGGGAACCCTTCAGATAACAGGACATGTTCTCCACTGGAGCATTGCATGCCCCATGAAGAGAAATGTCCTTGAAAATTAGGGACCCACTTTCTCACAGTCTGAACCACTAAGGAAAACGTCTGTGTCCCCATTCCTGTATCTAAACCTGAATGGTAACTCCCAGTACTCATCCATATAACCTTCCCCTAGCGCTTCGTATCTGCCTACCTGCTGGTATAGTAGACAATATTGGAATTGGAAAGTCGTGACCGGTAGGGTGATTTTATCCAGTCTGTGGATGGTGTCTCCACCACGGTGAAAGGTAATTGGTCTGATTTTTCAATGTACAACATGGTATATTTCATATCTCTGTGTGCCATTACTATGTGTCTTTCCGTTAGATCATATACAGAAAACAGACTCGTAGTATTGATGTAAAGCCATGGCACGTGGCCAGAATGTAGTGTTTGTAACGTCCAGGTCAGTATTACAATGGACTGTAATTGTGACAGTCAATGCTGTAAAATCGACATGTCTTGCTGTATAATGTCAATTTCAGAAGACACTATGTTACCCAGTGAATAAATTCTGGATGATAATGTGGTCATACCGTTGTCAACCACAGCCAAATCCTTTTCTAAATTAACCCTATCGATCTTGCATAATGTCTCTGCAGCTTCCTGTTGAGAAATTTTCCTCAACTGATTATATATTCCATACAAGAAGCACTTTTAACTTGGGTTCCAATGACCTAATAGAAAATCCCTAAGATCCATGTCATCAGAAAGAAAGAGGCAAGTGTTGCTTCACCTGAGAGAGTGTTGAGGTCTTTAGCCAATTAAGGCACAACTTCCCAACACTATATGATGTCACCACCACAGAGTATTCTGATTTTACATATCGCTGATTAGGTCTATTAATCCTAAACCCTTCGATGTTGCCCAGGAATCTAGATTGACTCCCATTTGTGTCCATAGGCCAAACCAACAATCCCTTCCAATTGGGGTTTGATGAATTAATAGAACCATTACGTATCATGGTGTCTAACGTATCCTCACTGAAGTGTGTTAAGTGCTGCCAATTCTTGAAACGTGAGAACGCGGGAATACAAAGCGTGTTCAAATCCTTCATCTTGGCTATTCCGAGACAGGAAGTTTGTTGCTCTGCTTTATTCAGGAAAATGATTTGATGTGGTATGAGGAGGCATGCTGTAAATAAGGGCCTCCATTCCCTGAACCTGCCAATCTTTTGTCCCCTTGACAGATTTAGTGTCTATGGTGTCTTTCCAAAAGTGGAAACCCTGAATAGACAGTTCGGAAATAAAGGAAGCAGAGTATATCAGCTTGGTGTTTGTTGGCATATTTTTCTTTGCTGGTGTAGGTGCAAGCCTATAATAATAAGAGGCTGGGCTTGATGTGTCAAAACCAGAAAAATAAGCAAACTTTCGTGCACATGTTTTTGAACTACCTTTTGGCAGTGTTGGGCAAAGTTCCCATTGAGTGTAATTGTAAACAGCGCATGTTATACTAGCTTTGTGTAAAAAATGGTGACCTTAATGTTGATAACATAACATGTCACAATAAATGATATGTGCCATCATACAATTCATGTTAGAAATGGGGGTCTCTAGTTGGCAGAGGTAGGTACCTTTGTCCAAATAGGGACCCTTGTGTAGTATCCTCTGTTCATGTTAATATGTTCCCTTTCATCCTGGACCTAGCTGCTCAGCCAGTGTGAGTGTTCCGCATAGAATGTTAGTGTGAGTGGAATGCTTGGGTGCCTGTGTGTGTGTGAGACAGTTGGGGAGATGGGCTGAGCAGCTAGGAGGCTGCTCCTGGTGGGGCTTGTTCTGGTTTGCTGTAACTACATCTAAGAACTTAATAAACTACATCTACTTTTACCTGGCCACATCTACAGCGTCTACTTGTGCCTCCTGTACGCATGGGACCACCCTACTACATTTATGGCGACGATCTGGAGCTAATCTCACGCGCTAAAGGTTGTTTGATGCCAACAAAGATGTGGATTACAGCAAGACTAAGGGGTCGATTCCGATCTCGGCCGGTAGGACTCCGAATCGGATTCGGCTTTACCGGATCCGATTCGGAGCCCTATTTCCCGACCGAATCGTACGTGCGTCCGGGCGAGCGAGTACGATGCGTGCGCTCGCGAAATCTCAGACCGACTCGTTCGCAGGACCCGACCGCTCCGACCGACTCGCACGGGGACGACTCGCACCGCGCAATGGAGACGTTCCCCGGCCGGGTAAGTACGATGCGCACCTCGACCGCTCCGACCGACTCGCGCAGTCCGGCTCCTAGGAGCTGTCGGAGCCGCACTTTGGGGGTCCGTGTCGGACCCCCCTGGAAGCGTAGGCACGCGAGTCGCACACAGGGGGGAGCCATAAGTCGCCCCTACACGTGCATGTACGGCGCGACCCGCATCGACGCGAACACGCTGTAGGGGGCGCCCTTGTTAGCGTCGTGCCCATTGAGTCAATGGGAGCCCGTGTACGCGTCGTACGACTGGCTCCCATTGAGTTCAATGGGAGTCCGACCGAATCGAGTCCGATGGCATACGTGCGCATCGTACCTCGTTCGGTCGAGCTGCCAGGGTCCGTTTCGGTCGGAAATCTCTCTGAGTCTGGCTCGGTCGGAGAGATTTCCGGCCCGAATCGGAATCGGCTCCTATGTGTAGGTAAGGACCTACTACATGTACCGATAAAGAGCAACAAAAGTAATAAGAATCAAGTAACAAAGCGAAAAGAAACCGGACAAGCATACCTTGCAGCCCCACCTGTGTCCACCACACCGGACAGCCCAGTCAAGGCGTGCTGTACCTTCATCTCGTCATCTACAACACCAGTAAATACGGTTACAAGCCTGCTTACACCTTGGAGAAGAAACTATGCCACAACAAATGTCTGCAGTACTTCAAAAACGTCTACTGTACCACAAGCAACGTATTTTGTGCAACAAGGAATAAGGTAATCTGTGGCTGCCAGTGTTTTTGTCTCCAGTGCGAAGTGTGCTGCTTCTGTTTTACATAAGACTTCTTCAAATTCATCATTCATCACTTTATTCAGTTCAAGTCTTCCTTGCTTTGGGTTTGGATGTGTGACATTTTTTTTTTTCATTAGCGCTCCTCTGTACTAGCGCTGCATCTGTGTGATCAATACATGAGCCAGCGTCATGTTTTTGGGTTTTGGCTACAGCGCACTGCGTTATGAGGAAAGCGATACCCCTGGTGAGCACTGGGGTCTGTGTGAGCATGGAGGTGTTCTTTTATGTGAATTTGGATGTGCGACATCTTTTAACTGTTTGCGGCTGGTTTAATTGGTTAATTTCAAGTCTCCCTGTCTGCTGCCAAAGAGGAGAACGTCATTGCAAGCATAGTAAAGTTTTAACTTTATTGAAATTCATGGTTATTTTTCCTCTTCGAGGCCTCTAAAATATGGCAGTTGAGCTGTATTTCAAATTTAAAATAGTGCATGCGCACCTTACCTGTCCGTGATGTTGCGCGGAACAGCTCTGGAAACTCTTGTGATGTTTCATCTTTGCGTGTCTTCAACTTTGACTAAGACGTTTTGAAGCAGGAGCGCACCGTGAACCACTCGGCATTGCGTCTCCTGTACGTGCCGCCATCTTGCAGTTGGCACCATCCTTACAGCATTGCGTTGCTTCACAAGCCATATTGCTAACCACGCTCATTGCCATTTGCCAACCACTTTTTTTTTTAACAACTGCGTCGTCTTCAACAGTATTATTTGGAGTATGAAGATTCACGTGAATGTCGTGTTCAACGTTAATAAGCATGAGACTGTTTTTTTAATCTACACTGGCGGTGAGTGAAAGTTGTTTCTCTTTCTCTAAGTGACTACCATCCGGTTCCAGGATTGATTTTATTCTTCACGTTCCACACCAAGATATCAAGAAATCAACATGAAGAAAGGTCTTCATCGTAATGGACAAAAAATACTTGGAAGGCTTATCGGAGCACTTCTTTTCACGAGTGCAGCGTAGGATTGTTCCAATTTGTGAAATCTTGTTTTCATGATTTTAGTATTCACTGTTCTGTGCTACGCTGCCATCTAGTGACATTTTTATTCCTTTGGAGAATGTTATACTTATAGAGCATATTTTGGTGTTTAAGAACTCACTTTTAGCATATTTTATGTATGTTTTTAGCTTCCAGTACATACAAAACGCTTATGGTTACACACATTCTGAAAAAAAAGGTATTGTGTTTTTCTTATGACTTATATTTTGAGTTGTTTCATATATATTGTATCCCTGTCTAAGGGATGGGAGTGGGTCTTAGTCCCATGTTCCCATGTTTCAGACAGTGTTATCCCTGCCTAAGAGATAGGAGTGGGTTTTAGTCCCATTTCCTCTTGTTTCAGATATTTTATCCCTGTCTAGGTATGGGAGTGGGTTTTAGTCCCATGACCCCACGTTCACAGTTACTTACATTTGGGATGGGTTTCAGCCCCATTTCCTGGTTATTAGTCCTCACACCTTCGTGGTCAACCCGCTTGTTGTGGGGTTATGGGGTGTTTTCCCATTTACGCAGTTTATAGGGGGTTATTGTCTCACCTATGTCAGTAGTAATGGGTGTTAGTCCTATTTACTTAATTTAAAGGGGTTGTTAGTCCCACCTTTGTTATTTTTGGTGTTGGGTGTCAGTCCCTTCACTTCCTTGTACGTTGTCATGTGTGTGGGTAAGTCCTCTTGTGATGCCACACTGTGCTGCATCTGTATTCCCATGCTGCACAAGTCCTTGGGGGTTAGTCCCATGTGATGTAATCTGTACATTTGGGTGTCAGTCCCAAACATCGTTTTTTTTTCACTGGGGTCTTAGTCCCACAGTGTCCCTCACATGAGGGGTGGCGTATGGTGTTTTCGCCACAGTCTCCTCACGTGAGGAGTACTTCCTTGGGTGTTGTTCCACCCATTGTATTCTAGTCTGGGTTAAGTTTACCCTTTTCTTCTGTCATGTGTGTTTTGCTCACTTGTTGTATGTGAGCTCTTCTTGGTCTTCTTACATTTTTCTTTGTTCACTATTAAAGGAGGAGGATGGTGTTAGTGTGTTTTTCTATCCTATCATCCTTCTTTCCTCCTTAGTGTGTCTGTTTTCCCTCTCGTGATGTATTTCACCATGCATCCCTGGGTTTATGGACTGTTTTCATCTTTTGTACATTTCTGTGTATAGTTGTTTTCATTTTAGTTTGGGTCTTATTAATTTTCAGTGTAAAAGGGAGAGGATGTGTAGTATCCTCTGTTCATGTTAATATGTTCCCTTTCATCCTGTACCTAGCTGCTCAGCCAGTGTGAGTGTTCCGCGTAGAATGTTAGTGTGAGTGGAATGCTTGGGTGCCTGTGTGTGTGTGAGGCAGTTGGGAAGATGGGCTGAGCAGCTAGGAGGCTGCTCCTGGTGGGGCTTGTTCTGGTTTGCTGTAACTACATCTAAGAACTTAATAAACTACATTTACTTTTACCTGGCCACATCTACAGCGTCTACTTGTGCCTCCTGTATGCATGGGACCACCCTACTACACCTTGCTTCTAGTCAGGGTAAGGGGGATACACACTTTAGATAACCCCTGCTCATCCCCTTGGTAGCTTGGCACGAGCAGACAGGCTTATCCCAAAGGCAATGTGTAAAGTAGTTGTACCAACACTCACAGTAACACAGTGAAAACACCACAAACGGACACCACACCAGTTTGGAAAAATAAAATATCTTTATCTAAACTTAACAAGACCAAACAACAAAAATCCAACATACAAAGTTAAAAATATGACTTTCAAAAGGGTTTCAAGAACTTGTACCATGGAAAACTATGGATGAGTAACTTTTCACCAAAGTACCTGTAGATGTGCCTAAGTTTACAAGCCAAACAGCCGCAGAGAAAGGAAGCGTTGACAAACACAGCGATGCGTCAGTTCCTGAGTCCTTGGGGAGGTGAGGCGACAGTTCTGCTGCACACAGGAGAAGTGATGCGTCGAATCTGGACTGTAGGGGGAAGTGAGGCGTCGAAATCCAAGACAGTTCTGGTCTGCGGGTGATGCGTGAAAAACGTGGTGGACAGGTATGATGCGTGACACACTGGCGGTGATGCGTCGCTTTGCGAGGCTTCGTGCCATCCGGCGTCGGTGCTGGGGGCTGCGCGGCGAAACTTCGCATCGCCTGGCGAGACTCGGCGAGGCTTCGCGTCATCCGGCACCGGTTCCTAGAGACTTTGCATGGCTTCGCAATGCTTTGCGCCGGTTCTTGCAGAGATTAGGTGCAAAACCCACCTCTGAGGTCCTGTAACTGGAAGGAGGCACCTCAGGCAAGGGTAAGACTCACAGATGGCAGAGTCCAGAAGCACCAGCTGATTTGCAGGAAGTCTTGTGTGTCCCTGAGACTTCAGAACAGGAGGCCAGCACACTTCAGGCCCTTGAAGATCTCCTTCAAGCAGGGGACACAGCACACAGCAACGTCCTTCTCCTTTCCTTGGCAGAAACAGCAACTGAAGGCCAACCCCAGACACACAGCAAGGGCAGTACTTCTCCTTAGTCTCTCCAGCTCTTCTCCTTGGCAAAGGTTCCTCTTGAATACCAGGAATGATCTAAAGTCTGGGGTTTTGGGTCTGATACTTATACCCCAAAATGTCTTTGTTCTCTTTGTGCAAGGGGCTCTGAGCCTAGTTCAAACCAGTTCTGGGGGCACTCTGCAAGTGCACAACAACATCTTTTGTCAGTGTGAGCCTTGGCTCCAGACACACACAGGGGGGTGGAGCCAGCATTGTGTAAGGCAGGCACAGCCCTATTCAGGTACAGGTGCTACTCCTCCCACCATTCCAAATGCAGATCAGGCCTATTCAGCCTAGTGCTGACTCACCCAGACTCCTGGAGCCACTGCACCTCCCCAGCCCCTGTCACTCCAAAGCCAGACAGTCAATCCACAAACAGGCAGAGGCACACAGGAACATTGAACAAGAAAATAGCCACTTTCTAAAAGTGCTATTTTCAAACACATAATTTAAAAACCATCTTTACTAAAAGATGTGTTATTAAATCCGGAGTTCAGGGATACAAAATTAAATTTTTCTATCTTATCCCTATGGGAAGATATGCTTGTAAAATGTTACAAAGCATTCCCCATTCTGTCCTATGGAGCAAGATAGCCTTTATATAGTAAAAAGCGAAATTGGCAGTATTTCCCTATCAGAACATGTTACACACACCAGTACATGTCCTACCTTTCACACACACTGCACCCTGCCCAGGGGGGTACCTTGGGCCTACCATAGGGTTGTCTTATGTGTAAGAAAAGGGAAGGGTAGGGCCTGGCAAGTGGGTGCACTTGCCAAGTCGACATGGCAGTTAACAAACTGCGCACAGGCACTGCGGTGGCAGGCCTGAGACCTCTTTTCAGGGCTACTCATGTGGGTGGCACAATCAGTGCTGCAAGCCCACTAGTAGGATTTGATTTACCAGCCCTGGGACACTCAGTGCACTTTACTAGGGACCTACTGTTAAAAGAAATATGCCAATCAGGGAAAACCAATCACAATATCAATTTACCCAGAGAGCATATGCCCTTTAGCACTGATCAGCAATAGTAAAGTGTCCAGAGTCCTATAGCCAACAAACACAGGTCAGAAAGAAATAGGAGGAAGAAGCAAAATGTTTGGGGATAACCCTGCAAAAAGGGCCATTTCCAACAATTCATCATTTGAAAATGCAGCTGATTGCTCTAGATCTGCAAGCAAGTTATGCACAGTTTCAATGTCCCAATCATCAGATAAAGTACTAGAGGTGATGATATAATTTAAAGAAATTTTAAACAAATATGGAATTTGTAAAAATTCACTAGGACCAAAACATCATACGATACCCGGCCCCACACTATTCCTTCAGGAACTGGAACTGCTGTAATATTCCCACGGGACAGGTCCCTTAGTTCATGGTGCGATGATGCATGAGGTTTCAGAACCAAGGGGCATATTAGCAAGACCGGCGATAAAATTATCGCCGTTTTAGCGGCAGGAAACTGCCGCTAAAATGGCGATAATGGGCTTGCTAATATGCGTTATAGAATTCAATAGAAGCCCAGGTTAGATGTGCAGGACATCTAACCTGGGCTTCTATTGGAATTCTATAACGCATATTAGCAAGCCCATTATCGCCGTTTTAGCGGCAGTTTCCTGCCGCTAAAACTGCGATAATTTTATCGCCGGTCTTGCTAATATGGCCCCAAGTTCACAAGTTGTACTGCAGAGTGTCCTGGCAGATAATGTCTGTTCAGGAGTAGGAAAATGACAGTCACCAAACCAATCCAGAGGACCAGGAATAGTAAACCGACTATAATCCAAAGATGTATCCAAGGCACAACAAAGCATGTCTTTTTCAGCCAAAGATAGAGAGTGTACACTCATAGCCTAAAAGTTAGGGGTGATGGTGGCAGCTCAGGTTCACTTAAATCCGATGAGAAGTCATAATGCACGAAGTAACCAGACTCCATCCGGTCTATTTTTGGCAGGTCAGCAGGTTTTGTAGAACTGGAAGACAACTCGATCTGTGGCATATTCACATAGATGTTGCAAATTTTTCGAATTGAGATTTCTGTACTCGTTGACTGTACAGTTGTAGTTGTTTGAACAGGAATAAGTATCACTTCATTGTTGTTTACTGCTTCCCTTGCAGAGGGGAATCTTCTGTCCTTATTAAAGCTTCCATCTGAACTTCCTGAACGGTAGCGAGAGGAGTGCGGTGGCTACCCAGGAGCCCACGCGGCCTACTGTTGAGAATCGGCACATAGTGTGGTTTGGTCAGATCTATTGAGACACACCTTTTGTCTCAGTAACCAGCAAGGGGCAGAAGAAGTACAGTTCTAGTACCTTCAACAGCCAGAGCAGGTATAGGTGCTCTGTAAGATGGCCCAAATTCTTTCTTGTCCACAATTTTCTCTCTGACTATGTCCCCAGTCTTCGGGACCCAGGCTGGTCTTGCCGGTACAACCTTCACTTCTCAAGTGGCGATGCGTTTTACTTGGATGTTGCTTTGTGCGGCCCGGAATTAATTGAGTTCCTGTAAAACAGCCAAATGATCATTGATGTCAAACGGTGTTTGCGCCACCACTGCGCTGACATTATTGAGGTCTGGTACTCACACCGAACAGGAGTTCGTAAGGAGTGCGACCACCCAGGGATTTTCTTGGCATGTTGTTGAGTGCCCTCTTGACCGCATTTAGGTGGTTGACCCAACTGCCACCCGAGCCTAATACTCTTGCTGTTAAGGACTGCTTTAAGTCACTGTTTTTCCTCTCAACTACCGAATTTTACTCAGGATGGTAGGGGGAGGAGTACCGCAAGGCCGCACCCAAACTTCCCATGGCTTCTTTGTAAGCCCGAGAGCTAAACGCTGGGCTCTGGTCGGAATGTAGTTTACTAATTGCATATGTCCCGATGAAGACTCGCAGATCCTTTATAACAGTTCGAGTTCAGGAATCTGGAGCATGAATCTACTGCCACCAAGATGTAGTTTTAATCCCTAACTGAGTGTAATGGGCCGCAGTGATCCAAATAAACAACCACTAAAGGCCTGTCTGAGATCAATAAAGGTGTCTGAGGAGGACATACTATGGTGGAACCCTTCATCTGCTGGCAGATGTCACATTTGAGGACAAAGTTCTTGGTCTGTTTTGTAGGACCAGGCCACCAATAGCAATGCTTCAGTAGTGAGACTGTAGCAGCAACCCCTGTGTGTGCTTACCCCAGACCCTCATGTGCAGCTAGTATTAAACCCAATCTGTGATCAGTGTTTGGTATTACACTATCCCCCACTCCTGGAATCTAAGCATATGGGATGTTTTGTGCATCTAACTTGTAGGAGTACTTGAGTGGAAAGCCTTTTGGCAGGTGGGTGTCATTGCGAGCAACATTGACAGCCACCATGATGTTTCTGTATAATATCGTGTTTGAACGAGTGATTGTAGCAATGGCAGCAGTGCGAACTGTTGCCTTAGCGGCCTCATCTGCCATGGAATTCCCTTGAACATGAACGCCAACATGCTGATGACTCAATGTATGAATAACATGAACCCTTGGCAAGCATTCTTTCAGCTTTGCCACTTGTTTCCAAAGCAGCCTGTGCTTGATTGTGCAACCCCTGGAATCTCGAAATCCATTTTGGCTCCAATAGTGAAGATATTCATTATAAGCCTGAACACAATACTATGAATCGTACACTATAAGTGTAGGGGATTCAGGATCCGTACTTTGTAGTGCCATTATCAGTGCTTTGAGTTCTGCCAACTGCGCTGCACAGTTCAAGGACAGAGCATGTGTTCTTTCAGGACGGAACTTTGCATCATGCATGCGCCCCTTTACGATTGCGCATGCTGCGGAATATTGCTGTTGTGTCCCTATGGCAGGCTGAGCAGATCCATCGGTATAAATGATATACAGATGGCGATCTAGAGGCATTATTTCATTCGGCAGAGGATATTCTTGTTCGTACTGCATGAATGCTTGTGTATGTAATCTAGAATCGAATCTGTAATGTACATCTGTTGCAGTGAAAGAGTTAGCCCATTGAATCCAACGTGGATGTAGTGCTTTGGCATTTGGAACGCTTGTTTTAGTAGCGGCCTCTAAGGTCGGTACTGGGGTAACGACAATTAATCGCTTACTCTGAGCTACTGCTCTTGCACTCATTCAAGCAGTCTGTACTGCTGTGAAAATTTTCTCAGTAGGTGCAAAACGCATTTCTGCGTTTCTGTACAAGGTGATTTGCATACAATAGGTATTTTAACTCCTTCATTGAAAGTGATATAGGTGTATCCGGTGAGTCCAGCGACTATACGGATCACATGGTTAGTTGTGTTTACACGTGTGTGCAATTGTTTGGAAGCTTTCATATTAGCTTGTACGGAAAGTAAAATGTTTGTGTGTTCCTGTGCCCAATAGTTGATTGAAAAATCAGGCCTGATTAAATCGTAGAATGGTTTTACTCGTTCTGTGTAATCCAAAATGTATGTTGTTAGAAATGGGGGTCTCTAGTTGGCAAAAGTAGGTACCTTTGTCCAAATAAGGACCCTTGCTTCTAGTCATGGTAAGGGGGAAACACACTTTAGATAACTCCTGCTCACCCCCTGGGTAGCTTGGCACGAGCAGACAGACTTATCCCAAAGGAAATGTGTAAAGTATTTGTACTCAAAACACACAGTATTACAGTGATAATACCACAAATGGACACCACACCACTTTAGAAAAAT
This sequence comes from Calotriton arnoldi, assembly GCA_963921515.1. Taxonomy (NCBI): domain Eukaryota; kingdom Metazoa; phylum Chordata; class Amphibia; order Caudata; family Salamandridae; genus Calotriton; species Calotriton arnoldi. The sequence continues at coordinate 474,007 of CAWUFW010011937.1, forward strand.
AAAGTATCTTTATCTAAACTTAACAAGACCAAAACAACAAAAATCCAACATACATGTAATAAGAATATGACTTTAAAAAATGTTTCAAACAATTTGGCCCATAGAAAACTTTGGATGCGTGATTTCTCTCAAAGTACCTGTAGTTGCGACAAAATTCACAAGGCCAAACAGCCGCAGAGATGGGAAGCATCGAAAAACAAAGATGCGTCAGTTCCTGAGACCATGGGGAGGCGATGCAACAGTTCTGCTGCGCGCAGGAGAAGTGATGCATCAAATCCGGTCTGTAGGGGGAAGTGATGTGTTGATTCCGAGATGATTCTGGTCCGCGGGTGATGCGTCGGGAAAACTTACCATACAGGTACAATGCTTGGAAATCCGGGATGCATCGGGGATCGATGCGATAGCGTTGAGCAGCGCTGTGTCGGTTTCTTCAGCTGCGATCCCTTGATGCGTCGATTCTTGCAGCGGCGACAGGCGCTGGGGCGGTTTTGGCAGCTGCGCAGCGATGCGTGGAGATTCTTCTTGCACTCCGGTGCTGCGTCGGAAAAACAGCCGCAAGAAGAGCGATGCACAATTTCTTCAGTTTTTTGGGTTTCTTCCAGCTTCCAGCTCCCAGCAGCAAGCACAACCTCCAGAGGCCCAGAAGTGGAACAGGCACCTCCTGGCAGGTCAGAACTCTCAGCAGCAGAGTTCAGGGGAGCTGGGGGTGAAGTCTTTGTGTCCCTGAGACTTCAGAACAGGAGGCCAGCACCCACAGGCCCTTGGAGATCTTCTTCAAGCAGGTTCAAAGCAAAGTTCCAGTCATTGTCCTCTCCTTGGCAGAAACAGCAACTGCAGGCCTACCCCACACAGCACCCAGGAAAGGGGCAGAACTCCACCTTACAGCTCTTCAGCTCTTCTCCTTGGCAAAGGTTCCTCTTGAGTCCAGAAGTGATCTAAAGTTCAGGGGTTTTAGGTCTAATACTTATACCCCAAAATGTATTTGTTCTCTTTGTGCAAGGGTCTCTGAGCCCAGTCCAAACCAGTTCTGTCCTCACTGGTGCAGCATGACCGCAAGGGGTGGAGACAGCATTGTGCAAGGGAGACAGGCCCTATTCAGGTGCAAGCAAATCTCCTCCCACTACTCTAAATTCAGCCAGGGTCTAATCAGCCCAGCTCTGAGTCATCCAGGAAGGGCCATGCACACCTCAACCCCCCCCCCCCAGTCCCCAGTGGCTGTCTACAGTGAATGCACATACCCAGCCTGTGTTGCTCCAAAACCAGACAGTCAATACACAAACAGGCAGAGGCACACAGAATGGTTAAACAAGAAATGCCCTTCTTTCTAAAAGTGGCATTTTCAAACACACAATTTAAAAACCATCTTTACTAAAAGATGTGTTATTAAATTCTGAGTTCAGAGAGCCTAAACTTTATTTCTCTATCTTGTCCCAATGGGAATTTATATTTATAAGATGTTATAAATAAACTCCAATTCTATCCTATGGGGCAAGATAGCCTTTCAATAGTGAAAAACGAAATTGGCAGTATTTCACTATCAGGACATGTTACACACACCAGTACATGTCCTACCTTTCACATACACTGCACCATGCCCAGGGGGGTACCTTGGGCCTACCATAGGGGTGTCTTATGTGTATGAAAAGGGAAGGGTAGGGCCTGGCAAGTGGGTGCACTTGCCAAGTCGACATCACAGTTAACAAGTGCGCAGAGACACTGCAGTGGCAGGTCTGAGTTACCATTTCAGAGCTACTCATGTGGGTGGCACAATCAGTGCTGAAGGCCCACTAGTAGCATTTGATTTACAGGCCCTGGCACACTACAGTGCACTTTACTAGGGACTTATCAGTAATCAAATATGCCAATCAGGAGAACCAATTGTAACAACAATTTACACAGGGAGCACTTGCACTTTGACACAGATCAGCAAAGGCAAAGTGCCCAAAGCATCTAAGCTAGCAAAAACGAAATCCAGCACAGCATCAAAAATACAGGAGGTAGAGGCAAAAAGTCAGTGGAACCCACGCTAAAGATGCCAAGTCTAACATATGTTATTCCAAAGGGTAAGAATCCTAAAATGGATTGTAATCTTTTCAAAGTGGTTGGAGCAGTGCGCATTTTTCAAAAAAATGTGCTGCCAGTCTTTTGCCTTCACTTGACAACTCGTATCCCAAAAACAGGACATTGAGATGGGCAATTTGTGATTTTTTTAAATTATATTTCTAACCCAGGTGAGCAAACCCAATAATTATGTGGTTCACTCTAGACAAGTGTTCCATTAATTCATCGTCCGTTAGATAGATATCATTTACGTAGGACAATGCCTCCTCATCAAAATTTTGATGTGACTGTTACCCTGGCTGAAAATAGCCCAGGGCTATTCTTATACCCTTATGGTAAATGAAAAAAATGATGCTGTGAACCTAGCGCTGAAAATGCGGTCAAATATCTGCTTCCAGGTGCTATATTCTGTCAGAAGAATCCATTTGAGATATATAGTGTTGTTTTGTATTCTTCCGCACAATGTTATTCCGTCTCCTACCTCGCAGCCAAGACCTGGAACAAACTTCCCCTTCACCTCCGACGAAGCCCGAAACTGCACCAATTCAGAAAGGACCTCAAGTCCTGGCTCTTCGAATGACCCCAACGAAGCTGCTCACACCCCCCGCCTTCAGCCCCTTGAGACCCTCAAGGGTGAATAGTGTGCTTTACAAAACCCTGATTGATTGATTGAGTGCTGCACTATCTGCATTTTCTACTGCAAATGTGCGTGTGGAAGTGTTCAAATGTCTGTAGTCTAATACTAGACGGTATGAATTGTCCGGTTTCATTACGGGAAACAAGGGATTATTCATGGGCGAGGTGCAATTCTCTATTACACCCTGGTCCTCAAGTTGTTCTAGGATTTCCCTAACTTGCTTTTTAGATTCATGTTTTATTGGGTACTGTCTCTGCGGTTGAGAAACTGATTTTAATGGGAATTTCGGGATAAGGAGACTCATCATCCCCCCCAACATGATGCGGTAAAGTCCAGGAGCTAGCGCTAATGCCCACTCCTGCGTGTATGAATGTTTAACTGATTCCGGAATGAGTTTGGAGAAAGAAGGTAAAATGACCGTTTCTCCCTGTGGGAACTCCATTACGAACTCAGGTGCCTAATCCATTTCAGCCAAAAGAATGTCATAACCATGTGTCAGGTTCTCTCAAAAGAGAGCCTTGATGTTCGTGGGTATGTCCCCCTCCATTTGGAGCGTTATTTTGTATAAACGATGTGGGACACTTACCCTTGTATCAGGTGTTTCCACTGTGATATGCTCATTCAGCGCTACTACCACCAGATAATCCCTCAGGTTCCAGTGAGCCGCGTTATCGAGCATCGTAACTGGCCACTCCCCATTCAGAAGCAGAGTCCTCAGTAGTCTGGGCATGTCTTATTTTAATTCTTGCTACTTTCTTGTTTTTGAATTGAGATTTTTGAGTCTTTTGTTTGTCCTCATTAAGGATGTAATCTGAAGTGCGATGTGTTTCCCTTTTCGGCTTCACCCCCTCTACTGATCTGTGTTCTGACCGTCCACCTCTCTCCGAACCTCTATCGGAAGGGTCCTGAATGGAACAAGAGGAACGTGTATCAGTATCCTGACACCTGTCAGGCTTTCTAATATTATCACAGTTTCTCAGATTGTATTTTTTGTCAGTGGAGTCCTGCTGAGGAGACCCACCCCGTGATTGTGTCTTATTTTGTTTATTATTTTTTTGTTAGTGGTCCCATTTCTTCTTGGAAGAATCGGGTGCTTGCTTAGAGTTATCCTTTTCAGAATTACTCTTAACCTGTGGTTTCCCAGGTCTGGCTCCCCAAATTATCTCTGCCTACCATAGCATAGATTTCCTCGATAAGTCTAGGTAATTCACGGTCTTGCTGTTCAGGAGTGAACTCCCTCAGGCATTGGTGTATAGCCAATGCTGCTGCTTCCCCTTTTATGTTAATTAACATAATGGTTGGTACTGCAGCAAAACTGCCCATCAGTTTCATCCCTAAGTCCAGGGCAGGTCCTGTGTCGTACTCATTCTGTACTTGTTTCAGTACATCAGGTAAAACTGCTATTGAAGGGGTACCATGAGTTCTGGTGTGGACTTCAGTGAAGACTTTACCCCACGTGGCACAATCTTCCACGAAGGGGGCCATCTCCATTGGCAAGCGTCTTGTTAATATTCTGTATTTATCCTGCGGTCCCGTATGGGGAAAAACCGCTTCAGGCTGGCTTGTTTTCTGTGCTATCCAGAACAGAATTTGCTCCCAACTGGTGGGAACTTTTCCAATAACGACATTCAGTGTTTGAGGGCTCATACCCGTCTCAGCCAATTGAGCCTGTGCAGCTTGAGCCGTCCACACTTTATTAACTGTCATTGTCCGCATAACGTATTGTGTTAGGCTTCTGTAAATTCTGGTAAATCTTTGCATAGTGTTGTTAGTTCTGCTGCATCTAAATTAGCAAGATTAGGATGCGGTGTAAGCAGCTAGGACCGGCCAAGTTGCTTCTTTTTCACTGAGCAGACCGAGCCTCACATTTTCTACTGTATGGGGGAAGGCGCCTTCAGACCAATTTATGTGTTCAACGTAATTTCACAGATTTTATATATCCACATATGTAAAGTATTCCTCTGGTGTTTCATCTTCAATGTAAGTGTGAAACAATTTTGTGCGAGCATCCGCAGGTGGGAATGTAACCCAAGAGTAGAATACCTCTGTTCTGAATGCTACGTGTACCTCAACCACGAAGGTAACGTCACCACCCGTTGCCGGGAGGCCGTACTGTAGTAATTTCATAGTTACTGCATGTCTGCAATTTTCTGTCATATGTAGTCTAACTTCTTGTACTTCATCCTCTCCACCAGCTTCTCTGTTTACGGACATTGTGTGAAGATAGTAGAATTTTAGTATATGAATTTATGGAGATAGGGTTAGCACAAATGTGGGAAAATGTTATCCTACAAGCTTGACTAACCTACAGCCAATACATAGGGTATAACTACTCAGCTGAGGCAGATTACCCTTCCACCACGGATTTCTCCAGTTTAGAGGTGAGTAGGAGTCTCTGAGAAAAGCACAACTGAACTACTCAGAAAAGACTGTTAAATAAGAGCCCAACCAACGTTGGTGGCACCATGTTGTGTAGTTCTCACTAATTTGTAGGACTTGCGCATTTGTTTGGACAACATAAATTGTGGGCGAGGTGCCCAGTCTGATTCCGGGCACATCCGCAGGATATGTTGGCCTAGAGACCAGCTCACAATGCCACCGTAAGCCCCCCTAACCTTACCAGGGAGCAAATGGTTTCTGGCAACCACTGAACATGACAACCCTGACCCCTCAGGGATCGTGGAAACAGATCTGAACCTTTTGCTCAGTCACTCGGGCTTACTTATGCTCAGAGAAATATACAGAATACACAGTGGGACGTTTTCAATATATTTATTGAACCAATGTTATTCTGGTATAGAATACATGTGCTGAGATAACCAGTAGACAGAAGCAAATGAAAGTTATTACGAGCACCAAAAGAGTAAATAGTAGGTACAGCTCTACCATGGTGCTCAAACAGTGTATATATGCAGGCATATAAACTAGGCAGTAATCAGACGTACTCCTACTATGCAAACCCTACTCTAAGTGTACCTAGAGTGTGTGTAGGTGTAGAGCCAAAAATCTCCCCTTGGGACGATCCAACCCCATTACCTGGCGGGAGAGAATGAAGGACCCCGTCTTGGTCACGAACTGGACACCCCTCACGAGATGTCAGACTGCTGCATGGTGAAGTCTCAGCATGCAGGGACCCTCGGTGTCAGCTGAAGTGCCTCCTCTGCTAAACTATCGGGATGCGCATTATTTATAATAGAAAGCAGCCTTGCGAGGATGAAGATAGAACAACATTTGTACGTAGTGCATAAAGAGGCCTTGTACATGATGTTCGAGGCATTGTGATAATTTTGTGCAAAGCTGGATGTGTAAACAAAGTAGTTTCAGAGAAACTAATCCAACATTGTTGTGCATGCAAATATGTGCAAAAGTTCACGGCAGAAATGTTATTGTGAAAAAGAGGACAATGTAAGAAATGAGCAGCTTCGCTACATGGGCCTAACCCGGGAGCATAACACTTCTGGCGAAGCTCCTTCACGCAAACACAATCACTCTCCCACCTGGGATCCTACTGAAGGTGGGACTGCAGTGCTGGCGCAGATACCTGTGGCGAATGGCTAGGTCACCCCTCTATGCCCCGGATCTGCCACTGGTGGGGCTACCGCATGGAAAGCCGCCCTCTCCTTTTACGAGCCGACAGCTGCTTGACTGATCGGCAACTGGGCACATTACAGTGAGCAGCTGCTTTCAGCTGGGGGAGCTGCTTCCATTGGAGGCTTTGGTAGACCAGTGTGGCTTACCCCCTGGCCAATTCCTTACCTACCATGCCTTGGTGAGGTCTTTCAGGGACCTATGATTCGGGAGCGGGCTGGAGCCAAACATACGCTCTGTCCTTCAGGCGTTGGTGGCCCTGGGCTCTGTGTGGCATCTTGTGAAGTGGCTCTACAGAGCACAGCTTGTAATGGCTGTGAAGCCCTTACTGGGGCTTCGAGAGAGATGGGATAGAGTTCTTTAAAGGAACCTAACCGATGCGAATGGAGTAGGGCCTTGATGAGTCCAAAACGCGCTTCTAGGAACTCTAATTTTAGGTTCGTTCAATTTAGCTACCTCCATATGACCTACCTGACCCCCACGAAGGTTGCAGGCCATGTACCGTGGCGAGTCGCGCAGCTGCCATCGGTGCGGGGAGTTGGATGCTTGGTTTGCACACATGACATATAGCTGCCGGGGATTACAGGACTTCTGGAGGGCAGTAGAGGCCATGCTTAACGGGGTGCTGGCCCGCTCACTCCCCTGCACCGATGAGACATGTCTCCTGGGGCTCTTCGCCAGACCCAACCCGCACAAAGTAAGCATTAGATTAGCTGACCTCGCCTTAGTCTTAGCGAAACGACACATAGCAATGAGGTGGCGGGCAGGAACGGGCCCAACTGTGGGTTCCTCGGAAGACGTAGATACCTGGGCAGAGCTGAGGAGAGGGCCAGTAGCAGCTGCTACCAGGGAGTAGTAATGGGGCGGGAAGAGGGGGGTGTTAAAAAAAAGAAAAAAATAAGGGTGCGGGGAGAAATATGCACTTACCTTCCCGGTGGCTGGCTCTCCTCCGTTCTCTTCATTCATGACACAGGAATAGGAAGCACCCAGGCTTCCAGACTCCACTAGCCAATCACAACGCTTCCTTACAGCAGCGTTGTAATTGGTCTGAATGCTGTGGTTTGGCACTCAGACGGGGACTGTGACCCTGGGCACGTTCCCCACCAGGCTGTACATTACAGCCTGGTGGGGAACATGCAAAGTGTGCATGACTGTTTGGCGGCCTGACTGTTTGGCTGGTCCATGGCGGCCGCCAAACAGTCATGCGCATTTACAGAGTGCCCACCAATCCTCCCCTGCTCTGTGGCCAGCACAGCCCGCCACACCTTTGCAGCGCCAGCCAATAGTGAAAAATAAAATGATAATAACATTGTTATTATCATTTTATTTTTCCTGTGGAGCAACGCTCCTCCGCCTTAGCGAAGGAGCCACCACTGGAGAGGGCACTGATCAGGGTAGATAACCGAGGGATATGGCGATGCACAATGGCTGCTTTATGGGCAGAGGTGCTTGGAGCCTGGGACAGCAGGAACACTGCAGTAACTAGGGATCACATGGGTGGCACACAGCCAGATGGGAAGAGTGCCGAGTCCTTTGGATGAGACGTAGTGTGCTGATGGGTGGCAGATGAGTTGAGGGGAACTGACATGGTGGTTCTCCCTCTCCCCGCTCTGATCCTCCTGGCGAGATATTATACAGGCTTTTCCTCTTGCTGGATCTGCTAACATGCTCCCCCCTATAGCTTTTTCTGATGTACCCCCTGGGTGATTTTTGTTTCCTTTCTTTTTCTTGGATTAGTGTTTTATTGCCTTGGTTTACTAATTTGAGTGACATGTTACACGTTCATAGTACTTCGATGAGTATGACCACAGCTCACAGTAGCTACTTTATGTTTAGGGCACGTAAGAGTACTAATTTGTGGAACACCTTTGCCTGGGTAACATTGGGCTCCTCATTGCACCTCACTAAGAGCTGACATAAACCGGATTTACTGTATATGTTTGTTGATTGTATGCAATGATATTAGCCACACGAATGCTCCTTCAAAAGTTTATCTGTTCTAAGCTTGTGGAAGCTTGGATATCTGATAACAATTGTAATAGGCTGTGACCTTTTATCACTAGTTTGTGGCTGCTCTTACACTACTAGACATGTTCACACTGTATTATGCAAAATATCAATAAACATATATATATATTTTTAAGTGACTACACAAGTAAATCCAAAAATTGCCTTTAGTTAAAAGTGATTTTTTCCCTACCTTTCTAAAATTAACTGTTAAGGCCTTGGCCTGTAGTTTGAAACTGTTAAAGATTTAAAAACATACTGTAGTTAGGACTGTAGAACTTGAGTTAGGATTTTTTTTGTCAAAGATCTTTTACTAAACATGACGATCAGATGGCATTATAAAGTATAGAAAGAACAGACCTCATGCATTCAATACAGTCTAGTGAGGATGCAGCTTCTCACTTTGTGAAGTCCTAAATCCCCCCGCCCCTCATCTGATTCATGTCATCTTTAATAACCCAATGTTTTAGCCTTTTTAAAATGTAGAACCTTTGCAAACTTACCCCAACTGTCCCACCCCTCTCCCCTCCCATCCCTTCACTGATGGTGTTGGTGGTTTCATAGTCTATAAACTAATCAATCAGAAACTTGCAGATTGGTAGGAAGATGCTCCCAAGTAGCACGGTCTGTTCTCTATTTGTCACGAATATACCCCTTGTGTATAATGGCATGATCGAACCTGGACTGTAACTGTGTTAAAGCTGAAACAAGTGCATGGCTCTTACGAGGGTGGACACACTGCTAGAGGGAGACCCTGAGTGAGGAATGAGACCAGAGGGCCCCATTTATATTCAAAGTTTTTATATTCATCTCTGAATATGTCAGCTAGTCTTTCCATGGTGAGTATTCTCCACAGACGTGAGTGCCATAGCGACAAGGCTGGTGCCTCTTTCTTTTTCCACGCTGCCACTATTGTTGTTTTGGCCTCCCCTAAGCAGTCCTACATTATTGCCTTATCTGCTTTTGTTTGGTGTTCTAAGTATGGGTCTCTGATGCCCAAGAGTACCCCCTCTATGGATGTCGTGATAGGATATCCCAGCATGTCTTTAATGTGTGCTAAGATCTCCTCCCAGAAAGTTCTAATCGTAGGGCAATCCCACCAGATGTGGCATAAGTCCCCAAGGAGGCTGCATCCCCGCCAGCAGAGATCAGAGGACTCCGGAAATATCTTTTTGAGTTTAGTGGCATATAGGTACCAGTCAAAGAGGGTTTTATAGTGTGCTTATCTTAAGTCCAAGGAGTGATTATTCTTAGCAATATCGGACCATAAGTGTTTCCGTTCCTCTTCTGAGATGTCACTCCCGTCCACTTGTTCCCAGAAACTCATATAGCATGCTTGTGGCGAGTGTAATGTCGAAAGTAAAAGACCGTAGAGGAAGGAGATCGCCCCTTTCATGGTGCCCGCCCTTTGTACAAACTTCTCTATCGGGCATTCGTTCTCTTGTGGCTGCTTCCCTGATCTGTGGCGGAGTTACCCAGTGTTAAAGCTGAAGATAATAGAAGTGTTCGCTGGGTGGAACCTGGAAATCCCTTTGGCAGTTCTCAAATGTGAGTACGTCAAAGTTATGAAATAAGTCGGAGAGCATCAAGCACCCCCTTGCCCTCCACACGTCGAACGGGCCCTCTCACAGTGCTGGGGGGAAGTCTGGATTGAAGTGGATTGGAGTGTAGGGCGAAGGGAAGGATGTCCACCTCCCCTCCCTCGTAACATCATCCCATACCTTGAGGGTAGTTTGTGTCGAAGTACTGATGTATGCGTTAGCCGGTCTATCTTTCTTATGTTTCCAGAGCACATCCCATATTGATCTGCCCACTATCGCCCTTTCCATGTGGAGCCAATGCTTGTCAGACCCCCTCATGGACCATTCCACGACGATTCTCAATTGCGCTGCTTTGTAATATAGGCCAAAATCTGGTGGTGCAACCCCACCTTCCCTCTTCGGGCGTCGTAGAGTGTGGAACGGGAGGCGTGCTCTCCCCTTCTGCCATATAAACTTAGTGATGAGAGAGCGGATTTTGGGAAGGAGATCTCGGTCCAGGTCGATGGAAGTGCTTGGAACAGATAGAGCAGCTTTGGCAGCATTGTCATTTTTATGGCGTTTATTCGCCCGAGCCAAGAAATGTAGAGTGGTTTCCAACGCCTGAGGTCCTGTTGGAGTTGGAACAATAAGGGGGGATAGTTGGCCCTGTAGAGGTTCTCTATCTGTGGGGTGAGCTGAATTCCCAGATATTGGAGGGAGCGTTTGACCTATTGAAATGGAGTCTCCCCCCGGAGCAACTGTGCCTCTCCATCTGGGACCGTAAGATTTAAAATAGAGGATTTTGACAGATTGACTTTGAAGCCGGCTACATCTTCGAACTTTCGAAGTTCTGCCTGCAGCGCCTGTAGTGAGGGGCCCGGGTCTGTGAGTGCCATCAGGTTATCGTCTGCGAATAATGATAGCTTGTGTTCCTCTCCACCAAATTGTATCCCCCTAATCTCCGGGATGGCCCTAATCTGTATCGCCAGTGGTTCGATGCTTAAGGCGAACAATAGAGGCGAAAGTGGGAAGCCCTGTCTCGTACCTCTACATAATAAAAAAAGGGGGTGACGTTGCCCTGTTGACCTGCACTCTTGAGTATGGATGCCTGTAATTAGCCCTGACCATATCGATAAACCTCTTCCTGAATCCAAATCGTTCCAGAGTGAGAAAGAGGAACGACCAATCCACCCTGTCAAAGGCCTTCTCGGCGTCCAGGCCCACGAGTATCGCCGGGATTTTAAATTTGGATGCCTTTTCAATCAGATGTATCATCCTATGGATATTATCATGGGTCTGCCTCCCTTTTATGAAGCCTGATTGATCAGGGTGGATTAGTGCAGGCATCAAGTCTTCTAGTCTTGCAGCCAGAATGGCTGAGAATAGTTTGGCATCTAAGTTCAGCAGGGCAATTGGCCTGTAGGAGGCACAGCTCTGTGGATTTTTCCCTGTCTTGGGAATTACGGTGATCACAGCCTCAGCCATAGAATTCGACACCATGTTTCCGTCCGCTATTGCATTCAATAGAGAGGTGAGGTGTGGTATAAGCTCTTACGTGTATGTTTTATAGAAGTGGGCCGTCAGGCCACCGGGACCTGGAGACTTGTGTGGTTTGAGTTTCGCAATTGCCTTTCCTACTTCCTCGGTGGTGATAGAGGCATTTAATTGGTCATTTTCCGATGCCGGGACTTGTGGCAGGTCCAGCGAGTGTAAGTATTGGTGTTGCGTTTCCTTGTCCGGAGGTGAGTCTGTATAGAGCTCTCTATAGAACCTTTCAAATATGTGTGCCTTTACTTCATCTACGTGTGTTAAGTTGCCATCCCTATCGCAGATGCCCCCTATGTATTCTCTTTCCCTCTTTTCGCGTAGTTGTCTCACTAAATGCGTTCCTACCTTGCCTCCTTGGGCGTAGGAGATCTGTCGGAGCCGCAGTAAGGTGTATTCTGCCCTATTAGTATAGATCGCCTTGATTTTCCCTTTCAGTGTGCTGAGCTGGCGCTGTAGAGTCCATGTGGGCATCTTCGTGTGCTCTCTCTCTACACCCTCCAGTTCGGCCTCCAGCTCAACTCGCTCCCTAGCTCTCCGCTTATTCCGTGTAGAGTTTAGTTTGATACATTTTCCCCTGAGAACCGCTTTGAAAGCATCCTAGTTGTTTTGGGGTGATGTGGCCTGGGGTTGGTTCAGCTCAAAATATCCATTTATTGCTCATCTCAGTTCATCCCGAAGTACCCTATCCCTGGTAACCGAGACCGGAAAGTACCATCTAAGTGGGCCCGACGTGGTGCCTCCCCAGGGCAGGCTGATTGTAACTAAGCTACGGTCTGAGATAGTGATGGGAAGTATCTTTGCCCCTTGGAGCGAGCCCAATAGAGATTGACTTATAAATATGTGGTCCAACTGAGAGTATGACAGATGTACGTGGGAGAAAAATGTGTAATCTTTGGTGGTTGGGTGTAACGTTCGCCAAGCGTCTTTGAGACCTAATGCTTATATTTTCTGTTTAATCCCTTTGGGAAAGCTGCCTGTGGCTGACCTGTGGGGGTGGGTGCTATCAATTTCAGCATGCCAAGTTAAATTAAAATCTCCCATAAGGACAGTTGGGCCTTCTCCAAACCTGCCTATCAACTCTAATAAGGAGGTCATGAACGCCGGTTGGCCCGTGTTGGGTGCGTATGCCAAGATGAATGTGCATTGTCTACCCCTCAATTTCCCCTTCACCATGATCACTCTACCCTCTCTATCTGCTTTTATGGCTTCTGGCTGGAATTCTGTAGAGATGCGGAACAGCAGCGTGACTCCCTTCTGTTTAGAGCCTGCCGACGACCTATAGACTAAGGGGTAGCTTTGATGGCGGAGTCGCAGTTCCTCCGTTTTCGTTAGGTGTGTTTCCTGAAGCGCTACCACCTCAAACTGGTGATCTGTCAAGTATTTCCATATTTTCTGTTGTTTGAGGGGCGAGTTCAGACCCTTCACATTCCAGGAGGCTATTGATACCATCTCGTAATCGGACCCACCCTCTTCCTCTGAAGCATATCTGTCAACACAAGCAATCTTTCTCCCCCTCCCTCCCCTTTCAGCCGGGGACCGTCAAAGCCTGCCACGGGGTGTCATCCTGTAGCACAATCGTGTACTGCTTGTCTAATTTTCCCATTTGTCCACCACTCTCCCCCACCCAACCCCCCCTTAAACACAAGTAACAAGTAACCAAAAAAAACTTATGCTGGGCACCCCCCGGGTCCCCAGTGAACCCAATGTTGGAAGCTGAGATCACAGCGACGGGCGTCTTGGTCAGTGCCCGTACCCTCGGCTGTCGGTCGCATAGTGTGTAGATAGCCACAAAATAGTCTATTTTAGTCCATGGTCCAGTGGAAGACAAAGTCTAGGGGTGACGTTATCTGGGTTCCACCGTCTTTCCGCCCCTATTTCTGCAGGCCCAAAATTACTACTCTCCTTTCGTAGGGGCTTCACCGTCATTTTATCCCACATCATTGCTTTTTGTTTATTTATGGGTGGGTTTGCCTCTGGAGCTCATACGCCATTGGGAAGTTGTACCCCTTGTCGATTTCATCCTTCTTGATGTCCCCTGGCTGCCATCGACGTCGGGGTTCAGAAGTCCCAGGATTCGTAGGCCCTCCTCCAGGCCAGAAATGTGGTGCGATTTATTATTAAATTCAAAAGTCAACCCAAAGGGGAATGTCCATCTGTATCTTATATTGTCCTCTCGAAGCTTGGACGTTATTGGCCTGAGTTGTTGTCTTCGAACTAGTGTGGAGGGGGCCAGGTCCTGGAACATCAGACACTTGAATCCTTGGAAAGAAGTCTCTTCCTTCTTCCTTGCTGCTTGCAAGATTGCTTTTTTCGTTTTGAAAGAATGGAGCTTGATGAGGATGTCGCATGTACGGTGCCGTTCGCCCGATTGTTGATTCCCCACGAGATGCGCCCTGTCGATTTTGATCTTCATTTTGCACGGCCCAAGAATCTCAGCAAAGAGCCCCTTGATAAAGGCTTCCAGGTCTGACCCCTCTGCGCCTTCTTCTAGGTCCCATATTCTGATGTTCTCTCTTTGGGACCTATTTTCCAAATCTTCTGCCTTCAGGAGCACCTGTTGTAATTGTGTATGGAGATCCTGTTCTTTTTCGTGGGAGGCCAATGTGCATTTGTCCAACTCTTGTGTCTGGCCTTCGATCTCTAGGACCCTAGTGCCTATGGAATCCACGTCTTGCTGGAGTGCTGTCATACGTTCGGTGAGGTCGGCTTTCAGCTGGTCCATGGAGGCTCTTATGTCTTGTTTGATTTCCGTGCGGAGCTCAGATTTAAATTCCCTGAGTGAGGCCACAAGCTCCTCCCTGGTGAGTGCCATCGTGGCTGCTTTTCCCCCTTTCGTCGTGGGTTTTCCTCCTCTCCGTGGGCGTAAACAAATTGGAGACTTTATTCGCCGCCTTTTTCGGTGGCATAGGTGCAGAGTTGTCAGCCTTCTCTTGGAGAGGGAGCTGTCCCCCCCCGAATCTCGATCCCCCTATAGTCGCCAACGGGTCTGAAGCTTTCTGTCAGCCCGCTTCACAGCCAGCAAAGTTGATTCCCCAGGTCAACAGTTGGCAGCCATCTTAGGGTCAGGCATAGAGCATGTAGCTGGTGCGATTGTGCCTGACGTAGCTTCCCATGCTTGCACAGTTGTGTCAGCTGGTTCTAGTTCGCAGCTACCCCCATCTAGGGCAGATGCATCGGCAATCCTGGCTCATGTTTAGATCCCCCAGCGCCCTACCGACACGGGCGCCATCTTAGAGTCAGGTGTGCCCCCCGGGCTTCCCAACACCGCCGTCTTTGCTGCTTAAAAGTCCGGTGTGATTGCCTTCGGGAGCCCCCGCCACCCGGGCCCAGGAGCGAGCCTCCCATTAGCAGCGGCACGGCCCCCGCTCACCTTTCCGACTGTCCAGGTGAGTCACCGCAGTATCACGCAGGCGCCTCCTGGGGTCTGCTTCGTGTCTGCTCCGCGCAGAGCCTTCTCTCCGCCGGTAGATCGATCGTGTGGTCTCCCCAACTGCCGCGATTCTCCTGGGGGCCCACTCCTCCTGGCGGGCGTGCTGCAACCGTGATTTACTCACTCCGCTCTCCCTAGGCGGGCAGGTCTGGCGGCGCCATTTTGAGTGCTCGCTCCGTTCTCCTCTTCTGCGGGATCACTCGAATTTCTGCGTCGTGGGTGGGTCTGATTTGGTTTCTCGAGCTCCCAGTGGGGTCACGCTTCCTTGCTGACCATTCTGGTCGGTGACTGGCTATCTCCCTGTTCTGAGGCTATTCGCGACAGCTACGAGGCTCTGGTGCCGGTGTGGATCACGTCCACCCGGCCATCTTGCCTGTCCACGCCCCCCGAGTTAGGATTGTTTCTAGGTCCAAAAAGGTCCCAACGTTAGTATGATAATGGATCTTCCAGGGGATGTGGCTAAGGAGCTCAACATTACACCTTATCTGCAGCTTACTTTTAAGCAGTTAAGACTCCTCTGCAAAGGATACAAAATAAAAACTGGCTCAAGCCCTACCACTGTAATTCTTCAGAAGCTGTTGGAAGAGTATGAGCTGGCCCACCCTACGCATGAGGCCACCGTCCCTGAGAACCAGGGTGGAGTAAGTGAGTAAGTGACTTGAATATGCCTCCACTTGAAGGAGAGGGCACAGTACCTCTACCTCAAAAACAACCCACTGTGCCAAGAGTACCTGCCTCTAGCGAGGACGGTTCATGTAGCTCGAGGTACAGAGAAGATTTCTTAGAAGAGGAGATCCTTCTAGAGAGATTATCCCTCAGAAAAGCCCTGGAGGACAGGATACTATCCATAGAAAGGGCAAAGATGGGTTTAGGACCCATCAATGGAGGCAGCACCATAATTCCTAGGGACAGAGAGGAAACCTTTGACCCTAACATCCCCAAAGGGATTGTTCCTAAGTATACAGAAGGCGATGACATCACAAAATCGTTCACAGCGTTCAAGAGAGCCTGTATAGCTAGAAAGGTCAGCCAGAAGTATTGTGGCTCTCTCCATTGGGAATTGTTATCTGGCAAGTGCAGGGATAGGCTCCTGACACTGACAGGAACAGAAGCTGAGACCTATGACCACATTAAGGGTACCCGGATTAAGGGCTTTGGACGCACTACTGAGGAATATAGAATTAAGTTCAGGGGGACTCAGAAAACTGTAAGTCAGGTCAGGGTTGATTTTGTAGACTTCTCAGTAAAGACACTAGGTGGTTGGTTAGACGGAAGCCAGGCGCACAACTATGATGGGCTGTATAGTTTGATTATGAAAGAACATCTGTTGAGTAACTGTGTGAATGAAAAGTTGCACCAATGCTTGGTAGGCCTAGGACTAATTTCTCCCCAAGAATAGTAAAAGAAGGCGGACCTCTGGGTAAAGACTAGGGTTACCAAAACTACCACTGGTGGGGGTGACCAAAAGAAAGGGGTTACTAAGCCTCCCCAGTGGAAAGAGGGTGAATAACCGAAGATAAAAGTAAAGAGTCTTCTAAAGGCCCTCAACAACCTGCTAAGGAAGGTGGCCCAAAACTCTTCACAACCAAAAACTGATACAACTGTAAGAATTGGGATCCCAAAAAGGTGTGGTGTCACAACTGTCAGAAGACTGGACACCAAACTGGAGACTCTGCCTGTTCCAAAACAATCCCCCAACTACTACTCCAGTTAGCACTGAAATATCAAGTCCCCAGGTGGGATCCTTAGTGTGCCCTGAGCAAATCAGAGTGCACACTGCAGCTACACTAGTCTCTGGGGGTGGGGTCGACCTTGCAACCATAGCTGTTTGGCCTACTAATATGGAAAAATACAAACAGCAGCCCTTGATTAATGGGATTAGAATAGAACCCCTGTGAGATACAGGTGCCACTGTCACCATGGTGACAGAGAAACTGGTTTCTCCAGGACAGTACCTGACTTGACAGATTTATACAGTCACCAACACTGACAAAATATCACAAAGGTCCGTCCCATGGTGATGGTGTCCTTAGAATGGGGAGGAGTTACTGGCATAAAACAGGTAGTGGTCTCTTCTGCAATCCCGCTCTAATGTCTGCTATGGAATTATCTGGAGTCCTCAGCTAAAGGGCTGAGGTTGAGATTAGGTCCCATGCAGCCATGCTGGGAATTACAGAATGGGTGTGCGTAAAACCCCGAGCACAGAGCAAGGTCCAGGGTGAATAAGAGGTGTTGGAGCCATAAATGATGGACCAACACTCCAAGAGAAAAGGTACGAAGTCTAGGAAGCTAGCTTCTGAACAGCCACAAGCTTAGGTCCCCTCCCCTAAGGGAGAAGACCTGTCAACCCCAGAGGGAACTGAGCCCCAGGAACTTAGGCCTTACACGCAAGAGCTCGTAGGCTCCGGGGACCCTCTAGGGAAGAACTGTGCCCAGGGCAGAGGCCCTGTCAGAAGCTTGAACGTCTGAGACAGCAAGCTGCTGCTGCACAGGAACAGGGAGATGTCAGTGGCTCCTACAGGACCTATTGGGAGGAAAGACTCCTGTACACTAAGACCAGAGACCCCAAACCTGGTGCCACCAGGCAAGTGGTAGTGCCTCAGCCGTTCAGAGAGTTTCTCCTCACATTAGCACACAATATCCCCCTAGCTGGGCATCTTGGCCAGATCAAAACATGGAGCAGGCTTATCAGCCACTTCTACTGGCCAAACATGTCCCAGAAGGCGAAGGAGTCTTGCAACTCCTGTGCCACCTGCCAAGCCAGTGGCAAAGCAGATGGCTACCCAATGGCCCCCTTAATTTCACTTCCATTGGTTGGGGTACCCTTTGAAACTGTTGGGATTGACGTTGTCGGTCCCTTTGACCCTCCAACCACATCAGGAACCCGATTTATGTTGGTAGTAGTGGATCATTCTACCAGGTATCCTGAGGCAATTCCCCTTAGGTCTACCATGCTCCTGTAGTGGCTAGGGCCCTCATTGGTACCTTTACCAGGGTGGGCTTTCCTAAGGAGGTGGTGTCAGACAGAGGTACAAGCTTCATGTTTGGCTACCTGAAACACATGTGGAGTGACTTACAAGTTCACTACCCCATATAACCCACAAACTAATGGCCTGGTTGAGAGATTTACCAAGACCATTAAAGGCATGATCATAGGACTCCCTAAAAAACTCAGAAGAAGATGGGATGTCCTTTTGTGATGCCTGCTTTTCACTTACAGAGAAGTGCTACAGAAGGGAGTAGGATTTTCCCCCATCGAACTTCTATTTAGCCATCCTGTGACGGGACCACTTTGTCTGGCTAAGGAAGGCTGGGAGAGACCTCTCAAAGAGCCTAAACAAGATATTTTGGACTATGTGCTAGGCCTCTGTTCCCAGATGGCTGAGTGTATTAGGCTGACTTAGTATATGGTGCACACTTATTTAAGTGAAGCACCTTGCACTAATCCAGATAACCCTTATGGTGATTTTAGTGGTCTTAGACAACCATAGAAAGCTCTCTAAGTGGTAGCTGTGGAGAGCAGCCTTAAGGCTTAGTACAGAAGGAGTGGAGTTATAAAAATAGTTATATTTATTATACACACTCTCTAACACATTGGTATATCTCCTACCCGGAGATATAATCACAATACACACAATATTTCAAAAAGAGAACAGGTAAGTACCACACATACACAGTGGTCTCCTGGGGGAGAGCAAACCATATACTAATAAAGTGGAATGCAACTGCAACCAAAATTGAGACTTGACCCAGACTTAGAAGAGCTGGGGACCCAAGGAACCACCCAATGTAAGTACCCATGAACCCCACGGAGGCCGTGTACAGAGTGGAAACACAGCCATGTACTCAATGCAAGTCAATGGGAAGTCACTTTGCAGTTTTCAAGAAGAAGGACCCTGATGAAACACCATGGAAGATGGAAGGTTGGAGAGTCGGGATCCCACCCGTGGATACCCCATGAACCAGCATACCTACACCAAGGAAGCTGGGTGCATAGGTGCGAAGTGATGTCGGAAACCGCCGTAGACCTCAATGGAGGACTTCAATGAAGATGCCGCTGGCGAAGAAGGTGAAAGAGTCCGGTGGAATCCAAGGATGGATTCTTGAAGAGGAGTACCAGCAAGCAGAGGGGACAGAGTCTATGCCACTCGGGAGTGACCAGGAGGCACCGAAGACCAATGACCACCGATGACGGAAGATACAGGAGAGTTGACGGTGCCCTTGTCGCTGCAGCTGTGAGGACCAGGCGATGCTGTGGAAGACCAGGAGCCGTTCATGAGCTTTCCCACGTCGGAAGTCGAGAACTAGGGGGTCGGTGTCCGGTGGGAGCACCGACACGCCTTGGCAGCAGCAACAGATGTGGAAAACGAAGAAGGTGCAGTGTCGGGACTAGCAAGCTCCAAGGGACTCACCAAGTGCAGGAGAGTCAGAGCAGGCCCAAGCAAGCAGGAGAGACCACTAGAGCCAAAGAAGACCCTCAAGAGGACCCATAGGCCGAAGGCACAGGAGTTGCAAGAGGACCTCAAGCAGCTCTGCTAAGATGCACGCCCACGGTACAGAGAATGCGATGAGGATGAAGATCTTGGCAGGAAGAGATACTGGAGGCTGGAGCTTCTTCGAGCCTGAAGATCACTGGAGAAGAGAGTCAACAAGCCTTGGCAACGGCAAGTCGACGCAGTGCACAGGGGTGCTGTTCCAGCGGTTCCGACGAGGGATACTGCCACAAACTCAGTGAGACGACAGTGCAGGTCTCGAGGGAGTTGCAGAACCACCACCTGTGTTGCTGGGCCTTCCGAAGTCCGGGGGACGTCAGGAGCAGCAGACTGGGCAGCTTAGTTGCAGTGCCTGCAGATGCAGGGGAGTGACTCCTTCACTCCAAGGGAGATTCCTTGGGGTGTCTTTGATGCCCACAGGCCTGGAGAAGAACCTGGATGAAGCACAGGCACAGACGACACAGAAGATTGGCAGGACGACGAGACCAGGAGCAGCAGGAGTCTTCCAAGATGCAGTCTCGGTTGCCAAAGCGAAGTCCAATGAAGTCCAAAGTGCCCAGATGGTAGAAGTAGAAGTGATTTCGGATCTGAATCTTGTCCCATGACGAATCTGAAGAGCCACCCACAGGTAAGCCCTTAAGTACCCAATGGAAAGGGTTGGGACGATTCAGGGGTCCCTCCCAGAGGAGGGGCTGGACTGAGGGGAGGATACTCCCATGTTCTTTGTCCAGTTTCACACCAGAGTGGGAGCCAACAGCTCCTTGAACTGGTTTCAACTGGAGTATGCAAAGAGGGCACCAAATGTGCCCTTCAAAGCAGTCTGGTGGCGCTGGCAAGCGCCCCCCACCCCAGCCCAATACACTAAGTCCTGTCTGGGTGGTGGTCATACCTCCCCTTGACAGGAAACCTATTGTTCTACGTTCCCCTGCTCGACCCTGGCTCAGCAGCATGCGGGCAGAATTGTGTCTGTGGTCAACAGCAGCACTAGCTTGCTGTTAGACCCTGAAAGGCTGGTACCGGGAACACAGGGGGGCTCCCTAGGGGACCCCCCCACCAGTACATGGGATCCTACATCCAACACTGGAATTGGTGTTGGGGTAGGATTCCAACATGTTTGATCCCAAACATGACTTGTTTCGGTGCAGCCAATATATAGTTAGACATCTTGTAATTGACCTGATGCCCACTATATGTATAAAATGGCTGACCGCACTTATGAAGCCGGGAGAATCATCTCCTGGGTTTGTAGGTGGTGTCCTGCTCATGCTGGGCATCCTCACACATATAACCAAGCACCCTGCCTTCAGGATTGAAAGGCCTGCCTTAGTGGTGACTTATAGGTTTTAAGAGCAGTGACCTCAGATATAAGGAAACTTATATCTGTAGTGAGTGTTGCTAACATCAGCTCACACAGGCTGCAATGGCAGGCCTGTAGTCACAGTTTGAGTGGTCTCTGATGGGTGGCATAATACATGCTGCAGCCCATAGGAGACCCCTGGTGTACGTATGTCCTGTGTATCTTAGTACCATATACTAGGGACTTAGAAGGGTACAACAGTAGCTAATTAGGAAGGAACCAAAGTACTTACCACAGTCCAATTTAGGGCAGTTCGGGCTGGACTGTTCCCATGAGGCACAGGGTCAGACTGATTTGCATATGGCCATGTCTGAACTGGGGTGGTGGAGTGAGCTAAAGAATGATAATGGATTAAACCCAGATCAGTTGACTGGGGGTGAGTGTTTGATTTGCTCTAACGCTCCGTCCATCATCCCCTTTGGTATCAATTTAGGGAGAGAGCACAGTGACTGGGGTCCTGATTAGCAGGATCCCAGTCAGACTAGTCAGAAAACAGAATTACATCAGCAAAAAGTGGGGGTAACCATGAAAGCAGATCCTATTTTCCTACACTGAGTACATGGACAAAGCAAGCAAAAACCTTGAGGCCAGCCAAGAGCTTCAAACTCTGGTATGACCAAAAGGCTGCCATGGTGGAGTTCCAACCAGGGCAAAAAGTATGAGTGTTGGAGCCTGTGGCGCCTAGGATCCTCCGGGACAAATGTAGCGGTCCCTACCTTATCCTTGAAATGAAAGGTGAGTTCACCTATTTGGTTGACCTTGACACTAGCAGGAGCCCCAAAAGGGTCATCCATGTTAACTCCCTTAAACTTTTCCACAACAGGACTAAGTGACTATGCTGATGGTCATTGATGAGGATCTGGAAGCAGACAGTGAACCTCTCCCTGACCTCCTCTTCAGCAGTATCAAAGATGGGTCAGTGGATGGAGTGGTCTATTTGGACACCCTCTCTGCCAAACAACAAGCTGACTGCAGGCAAGTCCTGGAACAGTTTGTTGGGCTCTTCCCCTTAACCCCTGGTCAAACACACTGGTATACCCGTGATGGGGACAGTGGAAACAGCTTGCTTGTCAAAAACAAAATATATCGACAATCCGACCATGTTAAGCAGAGCATCAAAGCTGAAGTCAGCAAGATAGATATAAATTACCTGTATATCCTAGGACTGCCTCAGCGAAGGGGGTCTGATTGGTGGACGCTGTTCTTGCCTTTGTCCATATGATGTGGAAGTATTTTAATGGCACGGGCTCTAGGGAAGGAGATCCTAGGGATGAGCAGGCTATAGTTCCATCATCTGCAAACTAGATTGACATTTTGAGCTTGGTCATCAGGTCTCGCCCTAGTATGTTAGCCAGGGAGGAGGGAAAGTATAATAACTGCTCCCTCACACTATTCCCCCCTACCTCTACCTCGAGTGGTTCAGTGAAGGGGATCCCTGTCACTGTGCCTGAGAACCCTTGTACAACTGTGGTATTTCTTGATAGGAGGACTATCCCTTCCCTTAGGTATGGCCTCATCGCCCCCATGTATATTAGGAAACTGTAGGGTGTGTTTTTCACAAGTACCGTGGCTCTGATCGGCCTAGGGTGGAAAGTAGGGTGTGTTTTGGGATGCCGCTTCTGCTTCCCTATTTTCCCCCTTGGTCAGCTGGGTCAACCCTGTAGCCTCATTCTTGCCGACGGATCCCGGGGGGACTGGGACCCTCCCCATCGCTAGTTTTATCACAGTCCAGTACCGCTATGAATCTCCCTGTTACCTTAGTGTGTTCACCTGACCCGGTGGGAGTGTGCGTTCTTCGTGCCGCTGGACTTCAATGAGCTAAACGCGACAGACAGGGGGTCGCACTTCGGGGAGCTATAGCACGAAACTGGGGTGGTGCTTGGACTGCCTGGGTCTGCTGGCCAGTTAGACTCTCATGCTTAGATCTAACAGTTCCCTTAACTGGCATGTTGGTGTATCCTACTGCGGGGTTTGCTGGCATCAGGGAGAGCACTTCCATACTGGAGGTGCGGACGCTTTGCTTATTGTCTATCGGATATGATAATCGGTCTGGGCCTCCTCGAAGATGGCCCACAGCTCTGATAGTGCCTCTCTCCTGTCCTTCTTCTGTCCTGCGAATTTGGTCTGTATATGTGTCCTCATGTGTTCAATTATGTTAGTGTCGAAGGCTCCCTCTTTTGGCCAGGGAAGCGCATGTCCCTTAGTGTGTGCGTGCCATTCGTGGCAAAACTTTTGCCTGTGTGGGGAACCTGGTTTGCATGTGTTTTAGTGGCAACTCCATAACGAGTTGGGTACTTTTTAAGGGACAGCCGCACCCTCGTTTTTTGTAGTTTTTCGGGAGGGAATTTTTAAGTTCTAGTTTGGCTGTGGGGAAATATTATACACAAGGATTGCTGGCCCTAACTACTTACTATGAGCTCAACGTTATTTACACAATCTGGAAGTAAGTGCAATTGTTTAAACATCTTGAACTTTGGCAGCAAATAGCAGACTTTACTGAGATATGAAATAACGAATGTGAAAATGTGTAAGAAAGTGGGTTTAAGTTGCAGTAACCCCCCACACACTTTTTGCCAGATTTCTGATGCACTTTGACTGAATGTGCCCTGGGTCCCTGCCAATCAGGTTCCCATGGCCTGCGTTCTTTCCCAAAACTGTACCTTTGTTTCCACAATTGGCACACCTCTGGACCACATATAAGTCCCTTGTAAAAGGTACCACTGGAACCAAGGGCTTTATGATCAGAGAGGGTCTCTTAGGGCTGCAGCATGTATTGTGCCACCATCATAGACTCCTCACCTAACTTATACACACTGCCATTGCAGACTGTGTGTTTTGGTGCAGACAAGACTGAAGCGTCAACATGGCACACACCCCTGTGTGCCATGCCCAAAAACACTGCCTGTGGCATAGGTAAGTCACCCTTCTAGCAGGCCTCACAGTGCTATGGCAGGGCGCACTATACCACAGGTAAGGGCATAGCTGCATGAGCAATATGCCCCTACAGTGTCTAAGTGTCTTTAATGATAAAATCACCAAGATTGAGCTCTCCCTGGACGATCACCGTGGTCCTCCCTACAGAAGCTCGCCCCCAGGGACTGAAGATATCACACCCAAGCACCCCCCAAACAACTGGAAATCCTTCAACCCCATCTCCGAAGCAGAGATCGTCAAAATGATTTCCAGCTCCAAACCCTCATCACACGTCTCGGACCCCATTCCTGCCCAACTGGCCAAAAAGCTCAAACTCACCCTAGCCCCGGTCTGGAACAAGATTATTAATAGCTCCCTGACAACCGGAGTCATGCCTGATTGTCTCAAAATCGGCCAAGTCACGCCATTACTAAAAAAAACGGCTCTGACACAAACTATCTTAATAACTTCAGACCCGTCTCCAATCTCCCTCTCCTAGCTAAACTCCTGGAAAGATGTGTTCTCCTCCAACTTACTCAACACATGGACAGCACCAACCTTCTAGACCCTCACCAATCGGGTTTCAGAAAAGGTTGCAGCACAGAGACAGCAATCCTGAATGTCATAGATGATATCCACAAATCACTTGATACGGATCAATGCTGTCTACTCATACTACTGGACCTATCGGCAGCCTTCGACACGGTTGACCACAAACTACTCATTAAGGTACTTCAAGAAAGGGTAGGAGCGGAAGAGGTGGTCTTACAGTGGTTCACCTCCTTTCTACAAAACCGCACCCAAAGAATAAAAATCAAAAACTTCACGTCTGACCTACTCCCCGTCAGCAAGGGTGTCCCCCAAGTATCAGTTCTCTCCCTGCAACTTTTCAACATCTACATGGAACCCCTCACCACCATACTCAAAAAAACCAACATCTCCTTCCACCTTTATGCGGACGATACCCAAATCTATCTCGAAACCTCCTTCATTGATGACATTCAGAGACTAAACGACACTCTAAAAGAAGTCCAACACTGGCTATCACTCAACCACCTGAAACTCAACCAAGACAAGACAGAAATCCTCCTCATTTCCAACAAGGAGCAGAATCCCCAAATCACAGAATGGCTAAAAGCTATTGATGCTCTCAACTGCAATCTCACCCTGGCCGATTCCGTAAATTTGCTGGGAATCACTCTGGACCCAAAACTAGACATGGCCAAACACATCAAGAACACCGCAAAGAGCACCTTCCTCAACCTAAAACTACTCAACAAAATAAAACCCTTCATACCTCCCAACGACCTCAAACAAGCTACTCAATCCCTGGTGTTGTCCAGACTGGACTACAGGAATGCAACCCTCACAGGAACAGCAAAATCTCACTTAGCCCCCTCAGATCAACTCTTAATTCAGCAGCCAGAATGGTCACCGGAGTAAAGAAATATGAACACATCTCGCCCGCACTCAGAGAGCTAAAATGGCTCCCAATCGAAATGTGGGCCAACTTCTGAACTGCCTGTCTCACGCACAAAGCTCTGCACACTGAGAAACCCGCCTACCTGGCCTCCAAACTCATGAAAGCCGGTCAGACAAGGAGCCTCAGAAGAACCAACACTCTACTTCTCATCCTTCCGAAAACTCGCAAACAAAAAACCTCATTTCGATCCTTCTCAGGAAATGCGCCCAAAATCTGGAACTCCATCCCAGTCCATATCAGGACTACCCCCTCCTTTTTAAAATTCAAAAGGCAGCTCAAAGACCTCTTCCTCGACAGATCTTTTCCGAATGGATAGCTGCCGACCAATCGCAGAATCTTGCCCATTACAGCACAGCCACTTTGACATTAAGACTTCTACCTCACCCACCTCCCGACTCGGTCCATTGCCCCCCCCCTCCCTGAACGGGTCTCGTCACGAGTCATTGTGTATATTACTGCTATATTATGTGATTTCCTTGCTATTAATGTTGTACAGCGCTCTGAGACCTCCGATTCGTCACGAGTCAATGTGTATACAACTGTTATATTGTGTGATTTCCTCGCTACTAATGTTGTAAAGCGCTCCGATACCTTCGGGTCTGGCCAGCGCTACATAAAACTCTTAAATAAATAAATAAAATAAATAAGATCATTCTTAGACATTGTAAGTGCAGTGAAGACAAATTGAGTACATGGGCTGGGAGTTTGTCATTACGAACTCCACAGCTCCATGATGGCTTTTCTGAAAGCTAAGAGGTTTGGTACCAAACTTCTCAGCACAATAAAACAACACTGATTCCAGTGTTGGATTTATTGTAAAATGCACCCAGAGGGCATCTTAGAGATACCCTCTGAAAAACACCCAACACACTAGTGTACAGCTGACTGGTCTGCACCAGCCTGCCACACACAGACATGTTTCTGACCCCCTGAGGTGAGAACCCTTGTGTTCTTGTGGGTCAGGAACAAAGCCTGCTTGGGTAGAGGTGCTTCACACCTAACCCCTAGCAGGAACAGCATTCAGGGTGGTGAGCCTTAAAGGCTTCCTGCCCTTTGTAATGCTAGCTAGGGCCTCTCCATCCAGTGGAGATGCTCGCCCCCCTGACCAAGCCCCACTTTTGGTGGCAAAGTCTGCGGGGAAATAAGTATTCAGGAGAGGTGTAACCCTTCAGCCAGGACCAACCGTACGGTGTCCAGAGCTGAAGTGACCCCCTCCTTTGGAAATCCTCCATCTTGATTGGAAGGATTTTAGCCAATCAGGTTAGGGGGTGTCCCCACCTCAAAGGGAAGGGACATACAAATTGGCTACTACCTGCCAGAACCTGTTACACCCCTAAAGTCAGTATTTAGGGGCGCCCCTGAACCTTGATCCTCGGATTACTGCAACATACGAAGAAGAAGGGCGAAGAGGACCCGTGCAGCAAAGCTTGAAGACGACTGCCTTGGGACCAGCCTGTCTCCAGCTTGAAGAGCCTGTGAAGAAGACATTGCATGTCCTGTGTCCAGTGACTTCCAAGAACCCCAGGAAGACAGCCACTCTTCAAAAAAGACCATATCTCCCGAGGACAGGGGCCCTGTCCAGAAAACTCCAACTCCAAGGACTCCCGATCCAGGCAGATCTGCAACCCCTGCCCACTCTGCACCCAACGGCCACGGGCCGAGTCTGAGTGGTTCACTTGCTTAGTAAAGTCACCCCGGCGATCCAGACCTCGACTCCATTGATGGCTGATCCCTCATAGACCCCACAAAAGTCATCTGAAGCCTCTACACGAAGGGTCCCCCTGACCGCTACTGGTTCCGGTAAAGAAAATCCGACACCCAAAGCACCTCTGCATCCTTAGCCCGCTGACCTTGGGGAGCCCAGTCGATAGTGCCCAGACCTGCCCCTACATCCCAACTTACCTGTCCAGCTGGTGGTTACCTTCATCCAACCTCCTGGCCTGAGCCTGCCGCCTCTTTGTGCGACCAAGATCCTCCGTTCGCTTGCATTGGGCGCCCGATGCTGATTTGCACCCTGCACCCGGCCACCCCTGTGCCGCTGATGGTGTAGGTTTGGTGCTGCCTTGTGACCCCCCTTGTGCTTGCCTTCACTCCCAGGGCCTGTGCCCTAAAACCACGGGTCTCTACCTGAAATCTGCACCTTGTTTGGTGCCCCTAGTCTCCATTGAGTAAAATTAATATTAGGCTCAATGACCTTTGCACCTGGCCGCCCCACTGCCACTGATGGTGCAGTAACCACCTTAAACTGAACTTTGTCCAGTGTTGGTCTAAACCCCCGAAGACTGGAAGAGTAAGTCGTGTACTTACGTGTTAATGCATATAACTGTTTTCCTCCCATAGATTGCATTGCATTCGCATCCTATTGCACTTGTCTATCTATTACCAATGCTTAACTTTTGCTATTGTTGATTGACATTGTGGAATTATTTCTATACATCTGTAAAGAAATTCTATTGCTTTTGCAACACAATACATACTGTATTTGAAGAGTATTGCTAGTCTTAAAAACTGTTACCTACATGCAACTGTGTTCTTCTTGGTTCTAAAAATAAAATAACAAAGTAATAACTTTTTATACAAAACAATTGGTCTAGATTCAGTCTTTGGGTTTGTGTAATCATTTATTGCCTGAGTGTGCACAACAAATGCTTAACACAGCCCTCTTATAAGCCTAACTGTTCGACCACACTACCACAAATAGAGCTTTTAGTATTATCTACTTAAGCCTCTGTAAGCCTCTGATGATCCACTGGACTCTGCGCACAATATACCTTACTTTGGTATGGTATATACAGAGCCAGCTTCCTACAAAATAGCAATACCTTCTTACAGCACATTGAGACTTCGCACAAAACACAATATTCAGACAACAATACAGTTGCATTAATTTACCAGCACCACAGTATCAAATCACCACAACATCAAATACCTTGCATCAATTTCAATACTACAACAAGTTAAAAACTGACAGAGAAAAAATAATGACTTGGTCAAAAATAGCTTAGCTCGCTCCTAGCGCATGCTATCCTGTGACCAGGGGAAGCCCTGCACGGTACACAGGACTAAGTGTATAGCTGGCAATATCGGCTCCGGGACAAAGTAAACAACATTTTTTTCACGGAAAAAAGGAATAACTCAAAGAACCACAGGCCCTTCTTGACCTCCCACAAGCTACACCTGATCTTCTAGATCCCAATTTTTTCCTAACATCCGAATTACACCCTGTTTCACACCCAGGGGCCTAGCATACCATCTGTGTCACACCCAGCAGTCCAGGCGACAACCAATATTCACCCTTCCTAGCGCGCTGACTATCGAAAAAAGGTGACCTTCGCAGGAATGCCTCAGAGGCCGCCTTGCGAATACTCAGTTCAGGCACATAAAGTAGGTAACATGCCAGATTTTTGTCAGTGGCAGGGTGTTCAGGTTAAATTTTTGCGCTTCTTCTTAGTTTGCCATATGCCAGATCCTGGGGACTAAGGATCAGATGTGGTCTCTGACCCTCTTACCCTCTGACGGCGGCTTCAGGATGGACCTCTGACCCGCAGATTTGGCAGAACTATTGCGGCGTCTGCTAACCTTTCTTGCTGCGCAGATGTGAATCTGTCCGGGTGGGGTCCCTTTCCTTCAGTTGCAGCGGGCTTGAGGTACCAATCTCTCCTACTGACTCGTTGAAATGATGTTCAAATATGCATTTACCTTGAAAAAACAAAAGACAAGAGGCGTTTGGCAAAACAGGAACAGTGCTTTAACTAAAAACTTCAGCCAGGAGTACAGTTACAGAAGCAGGTCTGAGGTCTTTCTCAAAGTACAATCAATCTGAGTGAGTTTTTATGCAGTTTTTGAGTATCAAAAAAATCTTGTTGGTAAAAGAATGCAGGCTTTGTCTGGGGAGTCATAAATAAGGCCCCTGATAACAAATGCAGAAGGGCCTTGACCTTGCGTTGACACAATGTGGGCCAGTGGGTAATGTGTCCAGATGTCTGGCATGTGGGGCGCGTGATCACTGCATGTACTGTCTGTGCTAAATCCTGATTGGCTGTGTGCTCCTAACTTCATGTGGCATCTGACTTTATGGTGTTTTGGGAATGTGTGTACCCCTCCAGCCATGTGTGCTTTATTGGGGCCAATTTCCCTGGACCACTGTGGTGTCGCTGCGCTTATGATGATGATGATGATGATGAATGATGATGAATATATAAAGCGCGACAAATACCCTAGGGTGTCTAGGCGCTGCCCTTAGAACGTGCAGATCTGGCTAGAGTAAGTTTAAGAGTTATGCTTTAAAAAGCCTAAGTTTTTAGGCCCTTTCTGAATTTTAACAGGTTAGTCTCTTTTTTAAGTGAGGTTGGCAGAGAGTTCAACAATTTAGTTGTTGTGGTAGTGAAGCTCCTGCCACCCCACCTAGCCCTTCTTACTCTAGGGACAGCTAGATTTCCGAGCTCGGCTGACCGGAGGGATCTTGCTGGAATATATGGCTTAAGGTAGTTTGCCAATTGAAAGCAAAGCTTCCTTTAGTTTGCTAAATTCAATATGTGAATCGCAACAAGCACAAAAACACTTATTCTCACACCACTTATACAGAGGGGAGTCAAATTATATACCCAAGGCCCAAACACAAGCAATAGAAAATGTATATTTCTTTTATTCTTTTCTTAAAAAACACATAAAAAACATATCCAAGTCAATTACTCATTAAAAACAGCATCGTAGGAAATTACATAAATTTCAAGTTCATACATCAATATATCAAAATTTTGCTAGATGTGGCTAAGAAGAAACAACCAAATTATCAATAAACAGTTCATTAAAGCAGCAAATTATACAAACAGAAAAAACAGATATACAAGAAAAAACAGCACAATATGTCATGGAGAGTACACTAAAAAAAAGACAGTACAATTTGTACTCCCCTCTGTATAAGTGGTGTGAGAATAAGTGTTTTGTGCTTGTTGCGATTCACATATTGAATTTAGCAAACCAAAGGAAGCTTTGTTTTCAATTGATTATTTGAACCCCATTCCTTTGGTGATAAGGGGTCCCTCTCTGCTTTTTCGGGTTAAGGTAGTTTGCCAACTGCGTTGGTCCCGGATTGTTCAGTGATTTAAAGGCAATGCACAGTGATTTAAACTGGATCCGTTTAGCTACCAGCAACCAGTGCAAATGGGATGGAGCTGTGGAAGCAGAATTGAATTTGGAGATTCCTAGGAGTACTCTTGCTGCTGCGTTTTGAGCAGTCTGCAGCTTTTGGATACTGCGTTTAGAGGCGCTGGTAAAAAGAGCATTGCAGTAATCCAATCTAGATGATACCATTACAGATACCACTGTTTTCCTTAAATCCATAGGTATTGAGGGAAGTATCTTCCTCGAAATTTTAAGGATAAAAAAGCAGGCAGAGGCAATGAAGTTGGTTTGTGCTTCAAGGAACAGCTTAGCGTTGAAGATGACTCCTAAGTTTTTAGCTTTAGGTGCTGGTGTAGGTAAGGGACCAAGTTGGACCTGCCACCAGCTATCTGTCCAAAATGAGGGATTGTTGCCAAATACCAGAACCTCAGTCTTGGATGAGTTTAACTTTAGACAAATGTCTGTCATCCAATTGGCTATATGGATCATACAGTCATGAAAACTGGTGGCTATGGAGATGGATGAACTGCTCACCGAGACAATAATCTGAGTATCGTCTGCATATGATACTAGGGCAAAGCCATAGCTTTTTATCAATTTGGCCAGTGGAGTGACATGGAGATTGAAAAGCGTTGGACTCATGGAAGATCCCTGAGGAACTCCACACGATAGCGAAAAGGATGGTAAAAGATAGTTTCCCAGTGCAACCACCTGAGACCGTTCAGACAGAAAGGAGCCCAGCAGGGAGAGCGCCCTATCCCTGATCCCAATAGAGGATAGACGGACCAACAGCAGCTCATGATTAACCGTATCAAAAGCTACTGATAGGTCAAAAAGGATCAGGGCAGCTCTCCACCCCACAATCCAAAGTTTGTTTGAGCTCCTCGGTGGCTGTGATAAGAGCCGTGAGGGGAATAGCTATAATTTCCTGAGACAAGTGCAGAATTTTGGGGGGACAGGGATCTGAAGGAGAACCTGATTTGATTGCGACAATAATTTTGGTAGTCTGTTCCATAGTCAAGGCAGTAAAGGATGAGAGTATTGGAGTAACCGATTCTCCTGTAGATTGTATCTTGTTGAGTTGGACATGAGTCTGAGCCAGACAGTTGTCCAGTAGTACGAAGGTGTCAAAACCGACTTAACTTTGTGTTGAAAGGATTCGGCCAGGGAGTTACAGAATTCCTGACTAGCATTAGTGTCTAGTGTAGCTGGAAGTTTGGACAAATTCTTTACCATGGTAAATAAAGTTTTAGGGCATCTATTAGCCGCTCTGATTTTCTCAGTGAAATAAGAAGCCTTTTCCCTACATTTGAAGGGATGATTTGTATTCCGTTTTAGTGAATGTTATCCTCAAGTCTCCATTTCCTCTCCAGTTTACGGCCTAGTAGTTTCTGAGCTCTAAGAATGTCATTGAACCAGGGTTGGGGTGGAGAGCACCTGGATCGTTGACTATTTTTAGAAGGGACTAACTGCGTCATAGCTGAATCAAGCCAGAAGTGGTAGTTAGCTGCTGCTTGATCAGGGTCAGTGGCCGTCAGTGGTAGAGTTTCTAAAAGAAGGGGGTTTAGCTGTTTAGCCTCTAGTTTATTCCACGAACGACTGACAAAAGATTCCCCGAGGACTTTGGAGCATTTTTTATGAGGCAGTGAGATTTCAAAAATGACTGCCTTATAATCAGACCAAATCATAGGCAGGGATCTAGTCCATCTTAGGTGAGGATTATCAGAGAAAATCCCATCTAGACAGTGTCCAGCAATATGTGTCGAACCCTTTACAAGTTGACATAATCCCACGCTGGCCATCTGATCAGTACGCACTTCAGTGTCCGGGTCGGTGATGCTTTGCAAGTGAAAATTAAAGTCACCTAACACAGAGAAATTGGAATGTTCGGCTTTACGAGCTAGGAGGAGACCTAGATTGTCAATAAAAGGAGCCTTAGAGCAAGGTGGACGGTAGAGTAAAATGCCATTAAAGGAGTATTGACTATCTAATTCAATTTTAAAGTCTAAGGCTTCACAATCCCGGTTGTCCGGTATCGCTTTAATACAGGATTTAAAGCTTGATTTAAGAATAAGAGCTATGCCACTGTCTTTTCTTTCTTCTCTGTCAACTATTTACATTTTATAACCTGCTGGTATGGCCAGAAGTAGATCAGGGTCAGAGGAAGCATCTGCCCATATTTCTGTTATAAAGGCAATTTCGATTTGATCGGTTTCTAAAAACTCACCGAATGCGATAGCATTCTTGACTAACGACCTCGCGTTGAAAAGCCCACACGATATTGAGAGTCTAGGTT
The DNA here is from genome assembly GCA_963921515.1 of Calotriton arnoldi. Taxonomy (NCBI): domain Eukaryota; kingdom Metazoa; phylum Chordata; class Amphibia; order Caudata; family Salamandridae; genus Calotriton; species Calotriton arnoldi. Next base: position 506,464 of record CAWUFW010011937.1, read on the forward strand.
CCCCATTAAAAGCAAAGGTGAAGGTGGTGGGTATATTAGTAGGTGATCAAAGGTGCTGGAAGGTAAGGCCACAGTGAGGGCAGTGCCATGTGCCCTGAGCCGAGTAGGGGTCAAAACGCGGACCAGGACAGGTCTTACCTAACAATTTCAAGTTCATTATAGTGACCCTGGTATACTGAAGTTTCGACTTCATAAGGGGGGTATTTGGCTCAAAACCGGCAGCGTGGCTGGCGCTGAGCGCGGTCCGAGCGCAGACGGGATTGCCTTTGGCATCTGGGGGATGGACTTGAGTTTCCTGTTTGCACATTTGTCTGCCGGCTACGTGGCACCCCACCTGTGACCTGTCAATCAGTTACCTTGGGCCTAGGTTGCAGAGCCTGCCTGATCTTGTATTTCTGAGACCGGGGTTGATGGAGGGTTCATGATGGGCGAATTTGATAATAGTGATGCAATTTCGTTCGTATATGCGAGTGTATCATTATAAACATGGGCATCGATTTTATCAGTATCAACAATATCTTCAATTCCCGTTGTCTCCCTCATCCCCAGTTCCCTTACTTTCGGGCTATGGGCCCATTGCAGCAGTTGGGTAATACGATAGAGGTCTGCAAGCTGGAGCTTAAAATCATTGACGCACTGGTCTCTCATCTTAGGGCCCCATTAGATTATAATTGGCCAAGGCATAGTGTGTCACTCCCCTCCCAAGTCCGATATCCCCCATCAGTCAACCACGGGGGAAGTCAGGATTCCCAAGGACCAGTGTCAGAGGGGAGGGATATGTAGTAACCCATCGTGTCCTGACTGTCTTTTTCCAGTGGCGAAGTGTCACTTCTGTTGCCCAGGCCTTGGACCCCAAGGTGTGGCACATCTGAGGGGACAACCACAACAAGTGATGCAAGTGGAGCTGAGATCGGTCCTGCTCCAGGTGGCACCACGGTTTGTCTGCCTTTAGGAACACCAAGTAAGGGCCGGTGTAAGTTGTGCCGCACAGACGTAGTGCTCCAATTCCAGGACCCCTAGTCCACCCTCCAGTGGGCGCCATATCATAAGAGCACCAGCAATCTGGGGTGTTGTTACTATTCCAGATAAAAGCCCAAATTCTGGACCGTACTGTTAGCATTATGGCCAGGGGGAACTCCAAAGGAAGGTAACAACAGAGATATAGTAATCGTGGCAAGAAATTCATCTTAACACTGTTGATCCGTCCCATCTAAGAGATTTCCACATGGCCTCATCGATAAGGATCCTTAAACAAGGTATCGAGGAGGGGGGGGGGTGCGCGCATTGTAGCAATCAAGGTCCCTCAGCCTCTGAAGAATATACATCCCCAAGGTATTCTATCCCAGCCTGAGAGACCTTCAAATTGTATCTCAATGTGACTGCTTCACTTTTGCACCACCCCCATCGCTGTAGATTTGTGGTGATTAACTTTGAAGCCAGAGACCTGGTGGAACGTTCTAGCCCCTCGACCAATGCGGGAAGGGATGTTGCCTGATGCGTCAAAGAACACAAAATATTATCTGTGAATAAGGCCATCTTTAGTTTTTTTTTTTTTTTAAATAATTTTTATTAAGTTTTGACATAATGGAAACATCAACATCTGCATGACAACATCATCCAGCAATGACACTATATTGACAGTAAGTATATTAGTTCAGGCAGGAGGCCAGGAGAATCCAGTACAGTAGAAGATAAAGTTCACTCTGCCGCCCATGCCGTCATACAGTTCCATGACATGGTACGTTTGCCAGTGATACCGGGAGGTATATTAACAGAAGGAAAATACGTCATTATTATACAAATCAGGTTTAGCATTAAGTCATGTAGGGCCATATGTATGAAGCTGTTTTGCGATCGCAAACACTGCGAATCGCAAAAAAACGGTGTTTGCGATCGCAAAACAGAGAATCCCAATGTATGACAGCTTACCAGTGCGCAAAAATGCTAATCGCAAAATTAGCGATTAGCAAAATTGCGAGGCATCGAATCTGCGATTAATTTTGCAAATTCGCAATCTGCGACACTTGAATTGCGATAATCGCAATTAACGTGTCCGCAAATTGCGAATTCGCAAAATGGTATGCATGAAAAAATCGCAAATTGCGAATGTACGAAATTCGCAATTTTGCACCTCGCAATTACCACCAAGTATGAGCAGGTGGTAACCAGGTGCAACCTATTTAAAGAGGCCCACAATGCCACAGGGGTAATCCACAATGGCTGGGCTGTACTTGATAGCCAGGAGGCTGCGTATCAGAGCTGCTGCACAGAGGAGGAGACGCCAGGAAAGGATCTTCGAGCGCGCATCACCCTGTTCCAGCGGACTGTGGAGGAGATCCGTGTAAACTACAGGCTGGACGAAGACAGCATCCTAGACCTAATAGAGGAACTCAAACCCATACTAGAACACCCCACACACAGGACACACACCATCCCCACCCATGTACAGGGTTTGTGCTCACTGCACCTCCTGGCATCTGGGAGTTTTCAGGGGGTGATAGCCACAGCAGGAGGGGTCTCACAGAGTGCACTTTCGCGCTTCTTCCGCGCTTTCCTTGACGCAATGGTGCAGAGGATGCATCACCACATCCAATTCCCCAGCACACAACAGGCACTAGATCAGACCAAGCAGGAGTTCTATCAGATAGCCCAATTCCCACACGTTATTGGCTGCATAGATGGGACCCATGTCGCTATTTCCCCCCCCCCTCACAGAATGAATATGTGTTCAGGATTTGCAAGTCCTATCATTCCCTGAACGTACAGGTTGTGTGCAATGCCAAACATATAATCACTGATATAGTTGCGAAATACCCAGGCAGCACCCACGACTCTTTCATGTTTCGCCACAGTGGAATCCACAGACGACTCACAGATGGGGAGTTTGGTGAGGGCTACCTGCTAGGTAAATGCATTGCTTATAGGGACATACCAGTAAAGCACAGAAGTGGCAGGGCAGTGTTTAACCAGGTTCTTGTCTCCCTGCAGGGGACAGTGCGTATGCACTTCGTGAGTACATCATGACTCCGTACCTGAGTCCAGCCACTGCTGGGGAGCGGAGATACAACAGTGCCCACAGAGCCACCTGCTGTGCCATTGAGAGGACCTTCGGAATCCTCAAGAGCCGTTTCCGCTGCCTACATAAGAGTGGAGGGGCACTACAGTACAGCCCTGAAACATGTTGCAAAATCGTGGTCGCGTGTGCCAAGCTACACAACATCGCCAACAGGAAAGGCACACCAGTGGAGCTGACAGATTCTGAATCATCAGATGAGGAGTGTCCAGCTCCCCGATGCAGACCAGCCGGTGGGGTTGGTGCAGCGCCTGGCCGCCAGAGGCGAGATGAGATCACACAGAACTATTTCTAGGTGAGTAATGATGACACAATGCTACTGATTGGTGCTAAACTGTGTTTATTGCCTTCAGTGCAGGACAATATCCGTCACACAGACTGGGGGGCACACTATGTTAGTCCAAATTGCTCGCACATGTTCAACACACAGTGCAAATCTGTTTCACAAACATGAGTCAAGATGCTATGGGTTTCCTCACCCAATGCCATGTGCCCTTCATAGCACTTCAGCGTCTGCGCGCGCGGCTTGTCGCCCCTCGCTCAGGGTGCCCACTGCCCTCCCCTGAGGCATCGGCTGGTCTCCCCTGACGCGCACTGCGACGTCTGTCCTGTGGGATGGGTGGAGTGATGCTGCTCCTGCTGGATTGCTCCTCATCCTCCAGTGAGCTGAGGGCTCCTGTGCCACCTGTGGCTGCTGCACGCAGCTGGTCCATGGCATGTGTGACCTGCACCAAGCCCTTTGCTACATCCTGGCAGCAGTGTGCCATCTCATGCTGAATGCTGACACAGCGACGTGCCAGCACTGATGTGGCAGTGGACAGGTGGTTCACCGCCTTTGTGTACAAGTCCAGGCGGGTTTGGAGGCGCTGTCTCTCCCTGCGCCTGGCTGCCCGGTCTCTCCGCATCTCTGAGCATAGTGCTTCCAGTGCACCATTCATGTCCATAAAGCCCTCCCTCATTTGGGTCATGTTGTTGTTGTGCGCTGTGAACTGGTGCTGTATTGACTTTATTGCCTTTGCTTGCAGGCGCTGTACCTGTAGCATGTTGCCCTCAAGGCCTGCAAACACTGTGCCTTCGCCTACGGCTGCTGTGCTGGTGGACGGACGTGACCTGCACCTGGATGGACTTCCTGGACTGGGACAGACAGGGGACTGTGCTGTGTGCCGTGTAGCACTCTGGCCCTGGACTTGCTGCTCTTCTCCACTCGTGTCCAGTGGATCGGCCTCCAGTGGTGGTAGTGGTGGTACTAGGATGCGCCGTCTGCATGTCACAGGGATTACTGGGCTGCCTTCCTCCTGCTCCTCTTGCCCTGACTGTTCTCCGGTGTGGGATGCATCCTCCCCTCTTGCCATTGATTCCTGTGTTCCTGGTGGTGCTGTAAATGTAAATGCACACATTAATTGGGTGTCCTGCCTTGCATTGGTAATGCAATACATTTTTCAGTTTCAAGTTACATGGGTCCTATCAGTATGTTTTTTACCTTTCCTGATTTACTCATTCTGTTTGTTCCTTGCTGGGTGTCACTGCTCCACTGTTTGGTGCATGTGACTACATCTCCCATAATGCATTGCTGGGTGTGCTTGTGTGCCTGCACTGGAGTTGCATTCATGTTTGGTGCCTGGGGCTTTCCTGGGTGTGTGAATGATGTGGTGATATATCAGGGGAGTTTTAGCATGTTTCTTACCTTGCCTGGTGTTCCAGGGTTCGGAACTGTCCAGGTCAGCCACGCCATTGACACTCTCCGGCTGCAGGGTGCCCTCCACCAACTCCTCCAAAGGCGTAGAATCAGTAGCAGTGGACGTCCCACCACCGGTCTTCCTTGCCTCAGCCAGCCTTGTAGCCACCTTTTCCTTGGATCTTTTGCGCATATCATACCACCTTTTCCTGAGGTCCTCTACGGTGCGGTGGGTCACGCCAATGGCATTCACCTTCTCCTGTATGTCTGCCCAGATTTTCCTTTTGTGTACCTCTGGCACACGTAGTGATTGCTTGCCAAACAGGAGATCATGGCTCACCACCATTTCTTGTATGAGCACCTCCTGCTCCCTTTCACTGAACTTGTTTCCTTTTCCTGGCATTCTCCTCCTGCTGCCTCTCCTTCTCCTGTGTGGCCATGTCTCCTTCACTCTGCTGCAGTGCACAATTGTCTCTGCTCTCCTCCCAGCCTCTCACTCAGCTGCTGGCAATCAGGTGCAGCATGGGTAGTCCCACTTCCTGGTTGTGATGTCATCATGCTGCACCTGAATTGCCGATTCACTAATTTGCGATTCTTTATTTGTGATTCCTTAATTGCGAATTCGCAATTTAAGGAATCGCAAAATAGGTATTCGCTTTTTTTGCGATTTTATGAGAATCGCTAAATATTTGCGAACTTTTACTTACATCGAGTTTTGCGATTCTCAAAATGCGATTTGCTATGAATCGCTATTTGAGAATCGCAAATTCCGAGTTTGATACATATGGCCCGTAGTGGCAACAAAGTGAACCTAACATAAGAAGAAAAACTGAAGGTCGATCACTATGTGTGGGTGCAGGCCAGTGTACGGGTATCAGTGGGGCATAGCAGTGGGCAACACATTAGTAGTCATATAGGTGCATTGGGCCCTCTAGAGAGAGCGGTGGGGAAGCAGGGCGGGGGCCGATGAGGAGAAGGAGAAGGGAACCGGAGAGGAGGGAGGGGGCACGGAGGCAGGCACGCATGTACAGAGGGAGGAACTTCGGCCCCTCGAATGGAAGAGAGCCGGAATTACCTGCTAATGTCTTGGGCAAGGGGGTTAAGGGGGGGGGGGGCATCAATGCCAGCCGCGTCTCAACCAATGTCAAGTATTCTTGCCACGGGGCAGAGTTTGGTCGCGAGGGTGCTGTCGTTCTCGCAGCCATCGCCAGCTGGTTCGTGTGTTCCGATACCAGTGCCCTACGCAAGTCAAGCAACCATGTGTGTATGTTAGGGCCCAGTGGCGCCTTCCATGTCATAGCTATCGCACGTTTAGCAATGACTAGGGCCAGGTCCATGAACTTGTTTAGGCCTTTACGAGGCGCGGTGCGCCTTGTGATGCCCAGTAAGAAGTAGGTGGGCTGCGCCACTAGCCCATCTTTACTTGAACAGTTTTTGTGTGCAGGCCTGTAATGTTAGAATTGACCTGGATATGTTGGAACAAAGGTTCCATCATCCACGTAAAAACCATAGGCGAGAGAGGGCAACGGTGACATGTCCCTCGGATAAATGGAATCGACCAGGAAAGCATGGAGTGTGTCCCATTCTTAGTGGATAGCCTCACATACTTAGCTGAGACATACATTTTTATCTGGGGGCTCAACATTGTTTTATCTAAAGTTTTTGATAAAAAGGACCAGTCTACCTGATCAAAGGCCTTCTCCGCGTCAAGGGAGATAAGGAAGATCTAGGTCGGCGTGGTCTCTGCTTGATCGATCACAATGATTACCAAGAGTGTAATGTCCCCCGTCTGGTGGCTGCAAATAAAACCCAATTGGAACACAGAAATCAGTTCCCGCTCAATGCTCTACAATCTCTGGGACAAAAGCTAGACGTAGATTTTAACGTCACTATTAAGGAGAGCTATAGGGCGGTAAGAGCCACAATCCTCTGGATCCTTACCGGTTTTCCCAATTAAGGTCAAGGCAAAATCCATCATGGAAGATGTGACTTCTCGAGTAGTCGGAAAGGAATTAAATATCTTCGGAAGATATGGGACCAGTAGGCCTGCAAAGCCTTGTGAAGCAGGTTTGGAAAGCCATCTGGCCACAGCAACTTGTTGTGTAGAAGCAGGTTTATAGCTTACAAGACCTTCGCCTTGGGTATGGGCCTGTTGAGGTCTTCAAGTAGAGAGGCCTCTATATCTGAGAGGCGCACCTCAAAAAAGGTAGGCGTCCTGTAGCGCGGTACCTCTAGTCTTGCCTCTATATAGCTCTGCGTAATAGTTTGTGAAGATCTGCAGAATGACCTGCGTTTCCATGTAACCCTGCCCCTCTCCATCCCTTATCCATGATATATGGTTCCGGGAACTCTGGATGCGCAACTTGTGGGCAAGTAGCCCCTCGGCTTTATCCCTCCGCTCATAGTATAACAGCTTCATTGCCAAGAGTTTGCGTGCTGCATCCTTAGCTAGAACAGCCTCCAGCTCCACCCTAGCCACGCTCAGAGTTCTATAGGTCCTCCTTCTGCCATTACGCTTAAATTCAAGTTCTAGTTTTTATATGGTAGTCTCTAGCTCTAGGCCCTTAGCTCTAGCAAATGTAAGAAACATAATCACGTGACTTATGAATTCCCCTCGAATCACTGTTTTCGCAGCATCCCAAAGAGTTGCCGGTGCAACTCCATACTTGTCATTCTCCTTTAAATAATTTTCCAGGCCTTCCCTAACATTGTCTCAAAGGACCGGTTCTCGAAAGGCTATTTCAATAATTCTCCACATCCGAGTAGGAGGCTGGTCCAACGGATGAAATGACAGTAAAGCGTAGACTGCGGCATGGTCAGACAGCACTTGGGTTTCTATTTCGGAGGATTCCACTCTAGAGCAAATCAACTTAGTAGCGAATATATAGTCGATCCCAGAATGGGACTTTTGGATGTGAGAATAGAAGGTAAAGTCTCTATCAGTCTTGTGACAAGACCTCCAAACATCGATCAACTGTAGGTCTGTGAGACACTGTGTCAGGGATGACGGGGTCGAAGCGTCTGCCTGTAGTGTGGGACTGGTTCAGGTCAGGATGAAGAGCAACATTAAAGTTACCCCCAATGAGGATGTCAGCATTAGAATGAGCTGACAGAAAGGGTAACAGCCAAGAGTAGAAGTGGTCCTTGTGGTCATTTGGCCACATACCAACACCTAAGTAATAGTTCTGTTCATAATTGTCCCGCAAACCAATAGCACCTGGCCCTCACAATCACGTTTAATCGTGTCCACCTGCAAGGATGTTCTATGACCGACCAGGATAGCCACCTACCTGGTCTCCATGCAGGCATTAGAATGGAACTGTTGGGGAAAGTATTGAGACCGGCACATCCTAACGTCATCTGCCAGAAGATGCGTCTCCTGCAGGAGGGCCACATCAATCTGCTTTACATGTAACCAATGTAGTAAGGATTTGCACTTTACTGGCGAGTTTAGGCCCTGTATTGGAATAAGAGCCGGACCTGAAACCCCCACCTGTAAGAGATTTTAGGAGTTCCCAAAAAGTCAGTCGCTATTTCCAAAGATTTGCATTTTGCGAGAGTCTGGCTTGATATATCCTGAAATAGCAGCAGGGTGGACCCCCGGAAGACCATCAGCTCCCTTACCACCCGCATGATCTCTTCCTTCTGCCAAAAACATTGGACCCTGGTGAGGATGTCCGGCGTGAGCCATTTTTGGACTGGAAAGTGCTGAACACCCTGTGAGTTTGACCTAGCGCAACAGCTGATTTTGGAGGGGTTTCCAACAATGAGGCAAAGAGATCTTAGATATAACTCATCAGTTTAGTGTCTGAGATCGCTTCTATAATACCCATAATCTGGATATTATTCCTCCTGGGCTGATTTTCTCCATCCTTCACTTTATCTGTAAGCCATTGGCATCGCCACTCCAGTTCAGCCACCCTCACTGCAATCTCATCTCTCTCATGTGTGCCCTCCGCCGTCGCCACCACCAGCTGATGGAGCACGATATCTAGTCGTTGCACCGCATGATCCAGCTCGCTCAGAAATTTTAAAAAGTCCTGTCTCAAGAGGCTCTTTTCCTTCGTGAAAGACGCCGCCATTGCTTGAATATCACAGTGGGTGGCTAGGGAGTCCATGCTCACCCCCATGTCACCACCAGGAGCAGCATCACCCACTGTCTGCAGCAAGGACTCTGTGGCCTGTTAGTAACTCTCTAAGAGATCCTTATGGAGAGGCCTTTTTGTTCCTTGGTCCGAGTGCCTGTCATTGCGGGACCAACCAAAATCAGGCCTGTAGAAGTCACCAGGTCTCACCACTGGATCCAGGGGCCTCCACAAAGCATGATGTGCAGCGTCATGGATACCGCCCCACTAAGCTCCAGACAACCACCTCCAATCCCAGGCTCACTTTACCTCCAAGGATCTCCCTTATCCCCATGGGGGTATCGCCTCTCCGCCAAGCTCCTTAGGCCTCCTGTATTTCCCCAGCACCGTTCTCAGGGCAGAAGCTGCTAGAACTCTTCAATCCCTCCTCTCTGTCTGCGCAGGAAGGTCATTAATGGTTTTGGGGGAAAAGGGTGCCCCCCACAGTAGAACAGCCCCCTGGCAATCACTGGCAGCCCTCTCTGGGAGCAGTTGTCTGAATGCACAGGTCATGACTCCACTTTGTGGCCTACCTATCTACGGGGATTGTGGCGGCTCAAGGAACCACCGGTGCTTCTCACGATCCTTCTCTAGACAAGTGCAATGGCAGGGCCGCCTTAGCCCGTCGCCGCAGCATCTATGGCTCGGAGGGTCAGTGGATCGGGGAAAACCACCTAGTTTTCAGCCGATGGCCAGCAGCACTGAGCTTCTGGCCCCAGCACCGGAATCCTCGGTCAAGCGAGTGGCGGCAGCCATCTTCCAAAGCTATCAGCGGTCAAGGGGAGTCCGTCCCAGAGGCTCGTCCTGCATGCTCTGTTCGTCCCGGGGCCAGCACCCCCTCGTTTTCATTGGGTAGCTGCTCCCCCACCTCCATGATCGTGTATGAGGGCCCGGGGGAGCCAGACGGGTAGCTTTAATCCATTGTGTGCCTGTCAGCCCTGGAGCTCAGCGAGGACACATGTTCATGGGTCCTCACAGTGGCCACGCCCTGACAACGCTTCTTAACATTTCTCTGATGCGGGGAAACCCACTATGAAGAAGTCATCCAGGTAATGGTCTTGATCCCCTTCCCCACTGAATAGCTAAACAACATCTGCAAAAAAGAGCTGAAACTTCAAACAGCGAACAAGAAATAGAACAGCTCATCTGCAATGCTTTGTCCACGAAAAAATATCCCGCAAACTGCATGCTAAATAACTCATAGTCATGAGGGTGAACAGGAAGCAAACTAAAGGCAGATTTCATATCACATTTTGCCATCAATGTCCCTAAGCCATACCTGTTGACCCGCTTTATGGCCATATCCGCAGAAGTATAGTACACTTTAGTGAATGCCTCTGGGATTAAATCATTGACTGACAGTTTTGAATTAAGTGGAAATCTCCTGGCTCCTTCTTCAGGGCCACCCTGATCGGAGACACCCTCAAACTTTCTAGCAGCAAATCCTCAAATGGCCATTCCCTTCGCCCTTCTCATACTTCTTTCAAAAGCTTGTTCCAGACCAACTCTTCATGCCCCCTTCAAATTTTCCGCCCTTCACCTGTGCCATGGCCCCTCATAACATAAACTAAAATCATGCTCAAAAACATTCAACAACAAACCCTTATCCCTGTCTGTACCCAACTGTGACAACCAATAAGGAAGCCGCTCCAGCTTAACTGGCGTATACGCCTTTTCCCAATGGATTCTGTCCGTCTCTGCCCCTACCTCTATCACTGCTGTTCTGCCAGTGTCCCCCTGTACTGCTCTGTTGTCCAACACTACTCCCCTGAGGCCCACATTGTGTGAGCGTGTGCTTCCCACCACGCTTGAAGCATTCGTGGTGGTATTTGCCATATCCCCGCCGACACTGGCCCCCGCTATATGACCAGCAGCCTCCGGCGGTCCCTGCTTGACCCCGTTGTGTCAAACCCACCACTGTCTGGGTGGGGTGCCCCCGAACGGGCTTGTATATCAGCGGCCACCCACTCATCGTGTAAGTGGAGGGAGCAGGCAGCTCTGGTGTCATTGTTTGGAGGAACAGCTCGTTGTTGAGCTGTCCCCAGACCCCATCAGCATCTTCTGCCTACCTGGCCCTAAACTCCTCATCATACCTCACCCAGGCCCAACAATCAAAGGTTATCTGGGCCTTTCTCACTACATCAGTGGACTTGAACAATGCAACACATCATTTAGGGGATTTTTCACAATGCTCACACAAACCAGAAACTCTATATGCTGTATGGGTGACTGAATGAATGCATGAGTGTGTGTATGGGTGACTAAATGAGTGCATGAGTGGTGCATGGATGACTGAATGAGTGCATCAGTGGTGTATGGATGATTGAATGAGTGCACGAGTGGTGTATATGTGATTGAAATAGTGTATCAGTAGTGTATGGGTGATTAAATGAGTGCATGAGTTGTATATGTGTGATTGAATGAATGCATGAGTGTTGTATAAGTAACTGAATGAGTGCATGAGTGTGTGTATATGGGTGACTGAGTGAGTGCATAGGTTGTGCATGAATGATTGAATGAGTGCATAAGTGGTGTATAGGTGATTGAATAGTGTATCAGAGGTGGGCAAGATGGCTGCTGACTGACCTCAATGAGAGCTGCTGCCGGGTCTCTCCTCTCTGCTCGCGTTTAAGGATGAAAATCTGAAAGGGGAAAAGAAACGCTTACCTTTTGGCCGGTATGAGGTTGCTGGACATAGGCTTTTTGTTTAAAACCAGATCGCTCTCTACCGTAATCTGCTCCTTATCTCGTGGCTTCTGGCACTTCTCCTGTACTCCTTGGGCGGACCGCTGCTTGCTTGCCCGGAATATGGCTCCAAAAACTGTCAAGGCTGCTAAGGCTCCCAATCTCCCTGGGGCGGCGTGTGCCGGTGTTGGAGGAGTGACCGGAGCTCCGGGTGCCAACATTGCTGTTAACCCCGCTTTACGATCAGCAAGGGCTCCGATTCATTCAAGGCGCGCCGGTCAACTCAAGGGAGCAGACGGCAGCGGAAAAGACGCCAGTGTCTCTAATGAGAGTCGGCTTCCCCCCGCAATTGTGGACGCTCCGCTAAGGCAGACTACGGTGATTGAAGCCTTCTCCCTGGCTTCGTCCATCGCACCCGCTCCCGCTGACACCATCCAGGTGTCAGAAAGCTTTACAAATCGTCCGCTTGCAGGAACGGAGGCTCCCACGGATGACGAACATCAAGGAGAGCTGCATGTGGAAACCGGTCTGGAGCAGGGCTTGTCAGCGGATCGGATCCTGCCTGCAATGGATCTTCAGGTAAATGACTTGAGCTCAATGACTGCGAATTCTGGGGGCTCTGAATTGGCAAACTCAGATGCTCTTGTTCTGGTTACCGCGGGTGCCTCTGAAGGCGATAACCTGTCAGAGCCCCCTACAGGTTTCATGAACAAAGTAACGATGAGCGGCAAGAATAGAACTAAAGCTATTAGTGGAGCAAACAGCAATTCCCCTCGTGCTGCACTAACTCAATGTGTTCCTTCATCAGAATTTATAAGTCGTGGCAAAGGCAAAGTTAAGGGTCCTGAACGGATGCATGGATCCCCCGAGGGGGATCAGTTTTACTCACTCAATGACAATTCAGAGTCACTGGCTTCGAGTGACGCTATCTCCTCAGAAGAGACTGATACTGGAGGATCTTCTACGGTGCTTAAAAACTGCCGCGCAAAGGCTGTTTTTCCAAAACATAGATCAAGATCTAGAAGAAGCCCGGCTAATGTGGCTGCCGCAAAAAGCTGGAATGGGATTATGCCGCTACTAGTCAGGTTTATGATACTGATGCTGATGCGCAGGCTGGATCTGGTGGCTCAACTGCTCCCCTGGTCTATCAACCCCGCCAACGCTGGACCTAGTTTACTCTACATTAAAACAGATGCAGGGGGAGGCAAGAATGGAAAGCAGAAGATCACATCAGGCTACCAAAAAACTGCAAATTTCCATCCGCAAGGCCAACAAGCTTTGCACAGAAATGGCAGAGAGAGTCACTCACGTGGAGGATAGAACAGTGGCGCTGGAAGAGGAGGTCGCCAAAATACAGGAGTCCATTAACTTGCAGGAGAAACAATCCACTGATGTTGCCTGGAAACTCGAAGATTTCGAGAACCGTCAACGGCGGAACAACGTCCGCCTACTGGGCATTGCCGAAAATTCAGAAGGGAATGACATAATGGCCTTTGTAGTGTCTTTGCTAAAAGGGGCACTCCCGGAGCTTGCCCAGTGGAATTGGGAAACGGAAGTTCAACGGGCTCATCGCTTCCCTATGATCCAGAGAAAAAACAACGAGAGCAGGCATAATGAGCAACCCAGAGCCATTCTGATCTATATCGGAAACTTTCTTCTCAGACAGGCTATAATGGATATGGCCAGACCCAATTCCAAACGGACATTTGATGGACATACCTTCTTTGCCCGCCCTGATTTCTGTCATGTTACCGTTGAACGCCGCTGGAGGCTTCGACAGATGATATCCGCGTTTCAGGGGTTGGGCTCTGAAGCATATTTATTGTTTCCTGCCCGTCTTAAAGTTATTACGAGTGGGCGGATACGAATGGTTTCATCAGAGGTAAAAGCTCAAGAACTCCTGGCAGAGCTGAAGGATGTAGGAGGGCGGGGGGCCTCAGGACATTAAGCTGATTGGGATCTACAGGATCGCTGAGGGCTGAAGTGATTTCTATTTCTCTCTATCTGACTAACACTATTGAGTTCGGTAGCACTTAAGTAGTGGTACCTGCTGAGTGATTGATGTATATTTTTTTGAATCTGGGGTGCTGGGTCGGATTGACCTCCTTCCTAGCTAAAACGGGGGTGGGTTTTTGTTGTTTACTTTTTTTTTTTTCTGCGGCGGAGGGGTAGGGTCTCGGTGGCAGCTCGAGATGTGAGATTAGTAGCCACACATAGGTCACGGTTGACCTATTTGCCTGTTTGGGTGGTTGGGGTGGGGGGGGTTGGGCTGCTGTGGGTGGGGGTGGGAGGGGGCTGGGGCAAGGTCTTCAGGGTGGTAGGTTTCAGCACTGCACAAAACATTGTTTGAGGAATTTTTCAGATACTAGCTTTGATGGATATAGGCTATTGCCTATTTCTAACTCGGAAGGAGTGGCTATGGCTATCTCGGGGAAAAACGTAATACATAAGCCGTTTGAAATGACAGGGAATCTACCTAACATCGTTTTATGTATGCATTAAATATCAGATTTGTTTCAATTAATATATGTGGGCTCAATGACCAACTTAAGCGACAACGGGCGGCTATAATTTTGAAAACAATGCGGGCAGATGTCTTGTGCGTTCAGGAGACACACATAGAGGGGGATAGGTCCAGAACTTTAGAGCAACTTGGTTTTAGGCTTTTGGTGGCAACTAAGCAGGGCACTAAAACTAGAGGGGTTGCTATCCTTACTAGTAGGAAAGATATTATTGCTAAAAGAGTTTTATCAGATAGATGGGGGCGCTGGGCACTAGTAGAATGCTCTATTCAGGGGATGATAGTCACTGTATGCTCAGTGTATGGATCAACGGCAGATGATCCGGAGATATTGGAGCTGCTGGACGATGAACTAGTTAACTGGCCCGCTCCGTTTATAGTCTGTGGCGACTTTAATATCAATGGGCTTGGGGGTCTCTGGGATACTGCCGCTGATAAATACACTGGCCGTAAGAAAAAGTCTTTAGGGCACTCACCAATTTAGTTAATAATCACGGTCTTATCGACTTATGGGATCATTTAGCTAATGGGGATAATGGCTGTACGTTTTACTCTGCCCCTCATAACGCTATTTTTAGATTAGATTATTTTTTTGTCTCTCATTCTCTAGTTCATCAGGCGAAAATTCTGAAATCCCCTCGGATACTGTCAGACCATAATCCTCTTGTTCTCTCGCTAACTTTCAACAAAAGAGAACAAACTGTGCGAACTTGGACTTTTGAAAGAGGGCTATTATTTGATCCGGATTATGTTCATCATATGAAGGGTTGGATTAAGGCCTTCTTCGATATAAATCGGTATAGCACTACTGTCGGCGTTGTCTGGATGCTTCTAAAGCGGGCGTCAGAGGGGAAACACTGAGCTTTAGTGTATCCAGGCATAAGAGGTTGTCTCTCCTGGAGGAAACGCTTTATAAAAATCTAACTAGGATTGAGGAGGAATTGGTTGCTGCCCTAAAATCTGGCTTAGCTACTGATTATATTTTGCCTCAGCTTGCATGGGCCAAAGCAGAAATTGGAGAACGCGCTGCTGTAAAAGCATCTGAATGCTTCCTAGCAAAAAGGGAGCATTGCCATGAATTTAGTGAGAGGGTAGGTCATACACTTGCAGTTAGACTTCGACAAAGGAATGTAAGGAATGACATAAATGAAATTATTGATGATGTCGGTAATTTAGTTATAGACCCTTCTGGTATCCAGGATGTATTTAGACAATTTTACGTTCGTTTATATGGTGAAGGCCCTCAGGTCTCACGGAATTTAATTCAGAACTTCCTTAGTGGCATACCGATACATAGAATTGAACCCCAGGAGAGGGAGAAATTAGATGTAGTTTTGACACAGGAAGAAATCTCTGATGCATTAAGAGATCTCCCCTCAGGTAAGGCTACTGGACCTGACCAGATCCCTCTTGAGTTCTATAAGATTTTCTGGGATGAGCTGGGAGCAGTTCTGGTTGAAACTATTCTATGTGTTCAAACTGGTGGGCTGGCCCCTGCCTCATGGGCAGGTGCCGATATTATAATTTTTTTAAAGAAAGGGAAGCCACCTCAGGAACCTGGATCATACAGGCCTATTACTCTTATAAACAGTGATGCAATTTTTTTTTCAAAAACCCTTGCCACTAAATTGAACAACATCATTGCAGATACCATTCACCCATGTCAGCATGGGTTTATACCTGGGAGGGGGACGACGGAACATACGCGTCGGGTAATTACTCTATTTGATGCAGCAGAAGTCTCAGGAGACCCGATGGCTTTGCTGCTTCTGGATGCAGAAAAGGCTTTTGATAGGGTCTCCTGGGGGTTCCTATGGGAGGTAATGAAATGGTTCGGAATCGGGTCAGGGTTTATCAATGCTATCCTCGCTATGTATTTGGCACCAACAGCACGCTTGAGAATAAATGGGAAGTATACTGCGCCCATTATGATAAAACGGGGTACTCGGCAAGGTTGCCCATGTTCACCTTTGCTTTTTGCTATTTATATTGATCCACTATTACGGCTTCTTGCAGCTTGTCATGAAATTGAACCAATGCGGTTTCATGGCATAACCACCAAAGTACTCGCTATGCGGATGATATCGCATTGGTCACCCCCAAACCATTAGAAGCAATCGCTGCTGTTGAAGAGCTGGCATTTGTATTTGGCGAGCTTTCTGGGTATGCTCTAAATAAAGGGAAGACTCAGATAGTTACCAATTGCTTGATAAACTTATCGGATCCTCGGATGTCTGACTCAGCGGTATATTTAGGTATCACTATTACTCCTGAACTGAAAGATGTGGTTGCAATAAACATTAATCCCATAATTCAAAAGGCCAGAAAAGATTTTGACAAATTTCATAATTTGCACCTGTCACTGGTAGGGAGGTGTAATGTGATTAAAATTGTATTTTTGCCCAAAATACTTTATCTGTTTAGGGCTATACCACTAGAATTTGGGAAACAATGGTTTAATGAGCTAGAGCACTTGGTCAATCGTTTTGTGTGGGCACACGGCAAGACAAGGAGGGCTTTACGCTTTATGACTCTCCCCTTGGCTAAAGGAGGTTTGGCATTACCTGATTTTAAATTTTATTATTGGGCTGCTGCACTGCAATATATGGGGGTTTTGTTTGGTGGGTGCTCCGAGACCTTAAATGTTGCAGAAAGACTTCCGGATGTTTATAATTTATTGATGGGTGAAGAGGCCCTGAATAGCTTTATGAAATTCAGTGAACCAAGCTACTACAAGAGAACGAAATTTAAAACCCTGTATGCTGCTTTTAAAATCTGGGCTGCCCTTAAAAAAAACTCGGTTTAGGTAGGTTACATCATTATACTCATATGATTGGCAACCCAACACTGCCAGAAATTTTTTCTGATCAAATTATGGTAGAATGGGGTGCGCTTGGACTGTTGAAAGTGGGTGATTTAATGGGCCAAGGGGAATTTATCAATTTCGGGATATACAAGACAAATTTAGTATTAGTTCCAAAACCTTTTTAAATACCTCCAAATAAGAAGCTTTCTCTAAAAAGGATGGGCGGCACAAGGGGCTTCGAAAAGGTTCGGATTATAGATATAATAAGAACTGGGATGGATTGCTCCATTAAAGGAGTTTACTCGGAACTTATAATACTCAAACAAGATGATTTGGCAAAACAGACCGAAAAATGGATAAACCGGTTGGGCAATGACTCAGTTAATTTTCTAGAGTCTCTTGAGCTGGGGCATACAGTTCTGTGCTCTGCCGCATTGCAGGCTCAGCATTATAAAACAATGTTCTCGCTTTACTATACCCCAGCCAAAATAGCACAGTGGGGTGGTCTTACGGGAATTAGCTGCCCTCGCTGTAACTCATTAGATGCGGATGCAATTCACATGTTTAGCACCTGCCCACGACTTGATTTAATAAAGACATCAATAATGGCTTTCTGTGATCATACTCTTGGTCTTGAGGTTAATCTAACCCCAACGTTAATGCTCTTAGGGGTTGATAATTATCAAGGGCAGCTCCCTCATTCCCGCTTTCTATTTCTTGCTATGGTTATACTTCGGATTTGTATTGCTACGGCCTGGCGTGATCAAACTGCTCCTACATTTCAGCACTGGCTTGCCCGGCTACTAGCAACGTTTAATCTTGAAAGGGGAATTTATGAAAGACGGGGAAAAAGGGGGAAAATCTTGGGTAAAATAATTTGGGACCCTATATATAAATGGCAGGAATCACAATCTTGTTTGGCTTGAGATTAATATTTAACATCAGTTAACTTAGAATTGTAATAGCCATGTTTTTCCTTTTTTCTTTTTTTCCCCTGCTTATTTACCCTTTATGCGGTCACCATTGTTACTCTAATGGAAGCTAAAAATCTGCTTCTGCTTTTTGTTTTTCTCCCAATTTATTATGGTCTCTTTTTTTTTTCCCTGATTTTTTTTTCTCCTTTTAGTTTTGATTTTTTGTTGTTTAATATACATTGATGTATGGTAAATCTAGAATGATCAATCCTCAAACAATATTGAATTGTATTGTATACTGAAAAACTGTGCTGTTTATTCTTAAAAATGTGCAATAAAACGTATTAAAAAAAGAATAGTGTATCAGAGGTGTATGGGTGATTGAATGAGTGCATGAATGGTGTATGAGTGATTGAATGAGTATATGAGAGGAGTATGGGTGAATGAGTGCTGTATAGGTGACTGAATGAGTGCATGAGTGTGTGTATGGGTGACTGAATGAGTGCATGAGTTGTGTACAGCTGAGTGAGTGCATGAGTGGTGTATGGGTAATTGAATGAGTGAGTGCATGAGTGGTGTATGGGTGATTCAATGAGTACATGAGTGGTGCATTGGTGATTCAGTGAGTGATGTATGTGAGACTGAATGAATGCATGAGTGTGTGTATGGGTGACTAAATGAGTGCATGAGTGCTGCTTGGATGATTGAATGAGTTCATCAGTGGTAAATGGGTGATTGAATGAGTACATGAGTGGGTTATGTGTGATTGAATTAGTGTATCAGTACTGTATGGGTGATTGAATGAGTGCATGAGTTCTGTATGTATGAGTGAGTGAATGCATGAGTGCGTGTATGAGTGAGTGAGTGCATGAGTGGTGTGTAGGTGATTGATCAAGTACAGGAGTGGGTATGGGTGAGTTAGTGCATGAGTGCGTATATTGGTGAGCGAATGAGTGTATCAGCGCTATATGGCTTATTGATTGAGTGAATGAGTGGTGTATGGGTGATTCAATGAGTGCATGAGTGCTGTATGGGTGATTTAATGAGTGCTGTATAGGTGACCGAATGAGTGCATGAGTGTGTGTCCGAGTGACTGAATGGGTGCATGAGTGGTGTATGGATGATAGAATGAGGGCATGAGTGGTATATGGGTGATTAAATGAGTGCTGTATAGGTGACTGAATGAGTGCATGAGTGTGTATATGGGTGACTTAATGAGTGCATAAGTGGTGCATAGATGATGAATGAGTGCATGAGTGGTGTATGGGTGATTGAATGAGTGCATGGCTGGTGTATGGTTGATTGAATGAGTTCATGAGTGTGTGTAGTGATTGAATGAATGCATGAGTGGGACATGGGTGACTGAATGAGTGTATGAGTGGTGCAAGGATGATTGAATGAGTGCATCAGTGGTGTATGGGTGATTGAATGAGTATGAGTGCTGTATGAGTGATTGAATGAGTGTTGTATGTGTGAGTATTTTGAGAAGTTGCTGTGTGTACCCTAAGTGGCTAAGTGTATGCCCCAACATGGGTCCCTTGCTCGCTGCACCACTGGATTCAAGTTCGACTGGCTGATAAGGGGTGATACCCCAAAACCAGTCCCAGGATGCTTGTTTCCAGTCCGGGGAGGACCTGGCTTGGCAGTTCGGCCTGGACTGTTGCCATGGGGAGCAGAGTCAAGACTGAATTGAATATGGCTGAGTCCAAACTGGGGTGACGTGGTGAGCAAAATAATGATGGATTAAACCCAGATCTGTGACTGGGGTGAGTTTTTGAAAAGTTTCAGCACTCCGTTCATCATTTTATTTTGAGATGTTTCTATGTGCGCCCAAAGTGGCTAAGGGTATGCCCAGGCATGGGTTCCTTGCTTGTTGTGCCACTGGATTCAAGCTAGCCTGGCTGATGAGGGGTGATACCCTGAAACTGGTCCCAGCATGCTTTTTTCCAGTCCTGGGAGGACCTGGCTTGGCAATAAGGGCTGGACTGTTCTCGTTGGGAGCAGAGTTAAGACTGATTTGTATATGGCTGGGTCCAAACTGGGGTGATGTGGCAAGCAAAATAACGATTGATTAAAACTAGATCTGTGACTGGGGTGAGTGTTTGGAAAAGTTTCAACACTCCATTCATCATTTTATTTTGAGATGTTGCTGTGTGAGTGAGTGAATGCATGAGTGTGTGTATCGGTAAGTACATGAATGTGTATATGAGTGAGTACATGAATGATGCAGGAGTGTGAGTATGGGTCAGCAAGTTAGTGCATGAGTGTGTGTGTATGGGTAAATGAATGAGTGCATCAGTGTTGTATGGCTGATTGATTGACTGCATGAGTGCATGTTTGGGGAGTGAGTGCATGAGTGCTATAAAGGTGAATGAATGAGTGTATGAGTAGTGCATGGGTGATTTATTGAGCACATGCGTGCATTTATGGGTGAGTGAGTGAGTGCATGATTATGCGTATGGATGAGAGAATGAGTGCATTAGTGGTGTATGGGTGATTAATTGAGTGAATGAGTGTATTTATGAGTGAGTTAGTGCATGTATAGGTGAGTGAATGAGTACATCAGTGGTACATTGGTGATTGATTGAGTGTGTATGGGTGATTGAATGAGTGCATGAGTTGTACATGGGTGACTGAATAAGTGCATGAGTGTTGCAAGGATGATTGAATGAGTGCATCCATGGTGTATGGGTGATTGAATGAGTGCATGAGTGCTGTATGAGTGATTGAATGAGTATTGTATGTGTGAGTGAGTATTTTGAGAAGTTGCTGTGTGCACCCTAAGTGGCTAAGGGTATGCCCCGATGTGGGTCCAAACTGGGGTTATGTGGCGAGCAAAATAACTATTGATTAAACCCAGATCTGTGACTGGGGGTGAGTGTTTTGAAAAGTTTCAACACTGTGTCCATTTTATTTTGAGATGTTGCGGTGTGAGTGAGTGAATGAGTACATCAATGTTGTATTGGTGATTGATTGAGTGTGTATGGGTGATTGAGTGAGTGCATGAGTTGTATATGGGTGACTGAATAAGTGCATGAGTGGTGCAAGGATGATTGAATGAGTGCATCAGTAGTATATGGGTGATTGAATGAGTGCATGAGTGCTGTATGAGTGATTGAATGAGTATTGTATGTGTGAGTGAGTTTTTTGAGAAGTTTCTTTGTGTACCCTAAGTGGCTAAGGGTATGCCCCGACGTGAGTCCAAACTGGGGTGATGTGGCGAGCAAAATAACTCTTGATTAAACCCAGATCTGTGACTGGGGGTGAGTGTTTTGAAAAGTTTCAACACTCCGTCCATTTCATTTTGATATGTTGCTTTGTGAGTGAGTGAATGCATGAGTGCATGTATGGGTGAGTACATGAATGAGTGAGTGCATGAATGGTGCAGGAGTGTGAGTATGTGTGAGTGGGTTAGTGCATGAGTGTGTATATGGGAGAGTGAATGAGTGCATCAGTGTTGTATGGCTGATTGATTGAGTGCATGAGTGCATGCATGGTGAGTGAGTGCATGAGTGCTGTAAAGGTGAGTGAATGAGTGTATGAGTGGTGTATGTGTGATTTATTGAGCATATGAGTGCCTGTATGGGTGAGTGAGTGAGTGCATGACTATGTGTATGGATGAGAGAATAAGTGAATCAGTGGTGTATGGGTGATTAATCGAGTGAATGAGTATATTTATGAATGATTGAGTGCATGCATAGGTGAGTGAATGAGTACATCAGTGGTGTATTGGTGATTGATTGAGTGTATGTATGTGTGAGTGAGTGAATGCATGAGTGCATGTATGAGTGAATGAGTGCATGAGTGGTGTATGAGTGAGTACCTGAGTGGTGTATGGGTGATTGATCGAGTACAGGAGTGTGGGTATGGGTGAGTTAGTTCACGAGTGTGTGTATGGGTGAATGAATGAGTTCATCAGTGCTGTATGGCTGAGCGAGTGAAATATATATGAAATACACTGCCGAAATCTAGGATCTTCTGAGTATAGTCTAGTTGATTTGTACTCAGCTGCTGGTATCTGTACAGGCCGGTCATCCTACCTAACACCCATTCATGTGGGTAAGAGATGCGGAAAACATTGAACTTTTAAACTTTTCGCCCACACACTCAAGGGAGTTCCTCTTGCTTCTTTCATTTTGAAGAGATGAATTGCATCGCCAATAATCTCATTAGAATGCAGAGGGTGGATACTGTAGTGTTCATAAATTTCTTCTGATCGGGATCGGTCCACCTTGTCAATCTGACATGTTGATGTATCATCCTCTATATGTATTACATTTTGAAGGACATCTACATCTTTATAATAAATATTATTTTTTACCAGATATAATGTTGCTTTTTCTAATTTACTAACATCTACTAGCTCTTGCCATATTTTTCTGTTATTCATAGGAACACCATTGACAAGAATAATAAGTGCCTCTTCCAAATCTTTCTGCACCCCTACAGTGTCAATATTCTGCTTGAAATCTAATGGCAAGTACAAGTACACAACTCTACCTTTAAGACCCTTCTGTAACTCTGCTTGAGGTAACTTCTCTGTCTTTGGCTCCGTACAGACTATAGCTTGGAAAGGATGATTAGACTGTATTAGAATGTAGATTTTCCTAGTAATTTATGAAGGAAAGTCTTAATTTTATTAAAGACACAGAGGTAAGTATTATGCTTTCTTAACTTGCTTTAATTCAATAGCATCAGTCAAGATAGAAGATAAAACTACAAACCCCATGAGGCTTAGCAATAGGCTAGCAAATGGGAATACAAAACATAATGGACACACTATCCAATAGTATCAAAAGTACAGGGTACAACGTACTGCTTGACTGTGAACAGCACTCTTTTCTTGTGCGATTAGTTAGATAGGACCCGACAATAAAGGAAAAATGGATACTACAAGAGAACAGGCCAAAGTACACATAAAAACTTCCTGGCAAGAGTCCATGAAAGCGAGTCTTCGTGAAGGATCCAAAGAAGTTGACAAACATCCATGTGGTGATGTCGAAGAAAAAGGAACCGCTGAAGAATGCGATTGCTCCAAACCGTGTTTAAGAGGAAGAAGGCGGCAAAGCAGGAACCGCTGTCAGGGGGGGAGAAAAGACACATGCTAGCAAGTGTTGATGCAGGATAATACTCGCCTCCGTGTCTTTAATAAAATTAAAACTTTCCTTCATAAATTACTAAAAAAATCTATATTTTATGTCAAGACTGGAGACTCCTATTATGCTTGTTTAAAGCACGTTAACTACTACAGAAACTGCAGTGAGAACAGGTTTACAATAAAAATTCTAAACATTTTATCGTTAGACCAGTCGACTGATCTCAGAATGTCCTCCAACCTAGAACCCACCCAAAAGGGTTTAGAGGCCATGGCACCCCTGGCTGAATGAGCTCCGAAAACAGTAAACATCAATACCTGCAAGGGACATAACCCATCTGACCCAACGGGCCAAAGTTGTAGATGAAACAGGCTTATGAGATTTGCGGAATCAAATGAGGAGCTGGGACTGGGAGGACGTTCTGTGATCAAAAGTCTGTTGTTCGTATACCTTGATTCACTGACCAACACAAAGTTTGGATTGAGTAGGAAAATAGGGATACAATAGTGAATTAAAATTAGTTTTTGTGCGCTTATTAACAGTAAACATTACTCCAGTTGGTGTATATTGGCAAGAAGACACATCCAAAACTTTGACATCAGATAAGCGTTTAATAAAGATCAAACCCAGTAACATAGAGAGCTTTGCCGAAAGCATTTTTAGAGAAACAGCTGAATTTTCAGCCATGAGAGAATTAAATTCAAAACAAGATCTACATCCCACAATTTTGTATATTTTGGTGAAGGAGGTTTATAAAACATTACTTCTTTTAACAGACGACAGATGAGCAGATGTTCTCCGACTTGTATGTAATTGATGAGGGTATGGTTCAATGAAATAGTCAATCTGTATAGGTTATTGGTTCTGTAAGACTTAACTCCACTAGCTTCAGCTGGCAGGAAATTAACATATAAATGATATCATCTGAAAAGGGCTCAAGATGTTTTCCCAGACACCAGCTTGACCATAAAGCCCATGCGGACTTGTAAGCTTTAGTTGTTTAGGAGCCCAGGCTTTGCTAATGAATTCTGAAGCTTCTTGCGAAATGCAGAGGGAAGATTGGGCTGACCCGATATTTTCCAAGCTGGAAAGAATTAGATTGTTGTCGAGTATCAGATTGTGAGGGTGACCTGGAGGATCCAATAATAAATTCTTGAAAAGACAGAAGAAGGACCGGGAAATCAACAGACAGTTCCAGAAGAGACGAAAACCATACTCGTGATTGCCAAAAAGTGACCACCAGTACTAGAAAAGCTAGTTGGCGCTGGACCTGGGCCAGGACTCTGTTGATCATTAGAAAAGGAGGGAGATCGTAGTTGAGTGAGTGAGACCAATCCTGCATGAAAGCATCCGTAGCCAAGACTCATGGATCTGGATACCAACTGAAGGAACAAAGGAGTTGGGTATTGAGGCATAAGGCAAAAAGGTCGATGTTGAAAGGACCCCACTTGTGTTACAGAGACTGGAAGATGGAAGGCTGAAGTTTCCAGTCGCTGAAGGCTCGTAGATGATTAGAATCCCAGTCTGCAATGGAATTGAGGTTGCCCGGAATGTATTCTGCTCAGAGAGAGTTCTTGTTGAGAAGACAGAATTCCCAAAAGCCTTTCGCTAGTTCTGCTAGAGGTTTTCACCTGGTGCAGCCCAAATGATTTATATAACAGACAGCCGACACGTTGTCCATGTGTAAAAGAATGGAACACTGTATTCTGTCCTTTGCCAGGCTTTTGATTGCAAAAGAGCCTGCTAGCATCTCTAAACAATTGATATGCAATTTGGACTTCTCAAAAGACCATGTACCTCCAGTCAAGATTGAAGCACAGCAGGCACCCCATCCTGACCGATTTGCATCTGATTCTAATAGAAGATCGGGGAATGATGCAACGATTGTCCTACCATTCCAGGCGTCTAAATGGTCGATCGACCATTAGAGTTCTAAATGTGACTCTAGATTGATATGGACAAGATCTGAATAGGCTAGGCCTCCACGTAGATGGCAAATCTTGAGGCGTTGAAGGGCTCGGTAATGGAGAGGACCCGGAAAGATTGCCTGGATGGAAGAGGACAACAGGCCTACTATTCTTGCCAAGGATCTGAAAAATATTTGGGAACTGCGAAGAGTATGAAGGATCTCACCTTTGATTGCTTTCACCTTTGGCTGAGCAAAATGTAGAGTAGCACTTGTGTAATTTATGAGAAAGCCTAGAAATTCGATTTGTTAAGAATGCGTGAGAATCGACTTTTCTGTGTTAAAAGGAACTCGGAGTCTGAAAGAAGGGAAAAGGTGAGATGCAGATGTGCATGAAGGAACTGAATGTCTTGACTCATGAG
The DNA here is from genome assembly GCA_963921515.1 of Calotriton arnoldi. Taxonomy (NCBI): domain Eukaryota; kingdom Metazoa; phylum Chordata; class Amphibia; order Caudata; family Salamandridae; genus Calotriton; species Calotriton arnoldi. Next base: position 531,686 of record CAWUFW010011937.1, read on the forward strand.
CAAAATGTCGTCTAGGTATATTATGAGTCTGACACCGAGAGACCTGAGATAAGCAACCACCGGTTTCATTACCTTTGTAAAGCACCAAGGTGCTGAAGACAGACCGAATGGAAGAGAGGAAAACTGGTATGTTAGACCGTGCCACTGGAACTGAAGGAATTTTTGTGAGAAGGATGAATAAGAATTGTCAGGTAAGCATTTTGTAAGTCTAGTCTGAACATCCAATCATGATGTCGTAGAGAGTCTCTGAGATGAATTATAGTCTCCGTTTTGAAATGTCGGTATACCACAAACTGATTGAAAAGTCTGAGGTTGATTATCGGTCGCATTTTTTTGTTTTTCTTTGGCACCAAGAAGAGGGAACTGAAAAACCCAGAAGGATCTGGAAGAGAGATCTGAATCGCCTCATTTTGTATAGGAATTGTATTTCTAGAGAGATGAGATTGTTTATTTTGGAGGTGAACTTTGGAGGAGGAAAAACTCTTTGGAAAGGTGGAGTGTAAAACTCTACAAGATAACCTTGAATGGTGTTGAGGACCCAAGGATCTGCAGTTATTGTTTGCCACTTTGGAATGAAAAACTGTAGACGGCCCCCTACAGGAGGATGACCAGAAGAGAGACTCACCTTGTTGAGTGTTATTTCCGTAGTTCTTTTGTCCACGACCTCTGTAGCCTCTTCCTCATTGAGGATAGAACTGTGGTTTGTAGTCTTGGAAGGAATAGTTTGCGTTATAGGAGCCTCTGGATCCCTCATTCCGATAGGGATGGCCAGTAAAGTGGCTCCTGCCTCCACCAGCCCATGCAAAAACCTTTTGAGAAAAAAACTTTTTCAACGATTGCTGAGCTTTATCAATTGGTCACATATCTACTAAGGTCTTTTATGAAAGAATCCTAAAAAAGAAGGCCGTCTGCCTTGATGCCTGGATCCAGAGTAGCCAAATTAGCCAATTTGGGATCTAGTTTTAGTAGGAGACCTTTTCGCCATTCATGGGTTATTGCAGAATTGGCATTGCCAAGGAAACAAAAGGCTCTCTGGATCAACAAGGAAAGATCCTGGGGATCTATATCAATACTCTCCAATCTAGTGGTTTCCACCATATCAAAAATTCGGGCTACGGGGCCCACTACATCCAGTAATTTGTCATGACAAGTGGGCAATGCCTTATCAACACCTTTGCGCGGGTCTTTGCCGAAATTTGAAAAGAAGGTGAGCAAAGGCTGTTCGATAGAAGGAGTGGTAGTAATATTAGAAGAAAGAGAAGGTGTTGGTCATTCACATTTTAGTTTGCTTCTGGTTGGTTTGTCTAAAGGAAGGTGAAGTCTGTAAGAGATGTAATCTCCTACGTGGGCAGCGGGGAACCACTCTGTCGATTTTGGATGACGGATCATGGTGGGATCAAACATTGGCGATCCCTCACGATCCAGAACTGGTTTGGCTGCAAAGGAATCAAGTTTGGATTTCTTTGGAGGGGGTGGAGGAGGAAGGGTCATTAGCTCCGTAGCGTAACGTCATCTATGTCCCCCATATCATCATAAGTGTCCAAAATATTAGTACCTCGAGTGCTGCTGGGCGGAGGCCATTTCTCCTACTGAGACAGCTAGAGTGGCCATCTTGGCAGTGCGCGCTCTAGCTTTTTCGCCTCTAATTAGGGGAATGCATTTAAACCGGGCCGCTGCGCGGACGCGCGCAGCGGGCGCGCCACCGGGGCGCCAAAGGCAATGCCGTCTGCGCCCGTCAGCGTCCCGGAAGCGACCAGTGCCAGCCATTATGCCCAAAACGGCAAAATGGGTTAGCAAAATCAGGCTTATACTTCCCAACAACTCCATTCTTTTAATGCCATCCCCAGTTGTACACCTCTGAGTATGGATACCTCTAGGTCTCACTGTTCACCGTTGCACCTCCTGTAACTTTTTTCTCAAAAATATCAAATCCAGCCCCTGTGACGACTCAGAGCCGAGCCCGTCATTAAAAGCAGCACTTACAAATGCTCGCTCTCTAACTAAGCATGCTATTGATATCTATGATCTGCTTAGGGAGGAAGACCTTGATGCTCTGTTTGTAACCGAGACCTGGCTAACAGAGTCGTCGGGCCCAGACATCTGGACAGCCATTCCAGAGGGCAATAAAACTGTACGGAAAGACAGGAAAGAGGGCAGCGGTGGTGGGCTTGGTATTATATTCAAAGACTGTTACACCCTGACCCAGCTGCCCCAGGTAAACCTGGAGATGGCAGAGATATTGGGATTTACCCTAACATTCTCTTCTAAACAATCAATATCAGGAGGCCTCATATATAGACCACCTGGTACAGCGGTTGGCTTTGTTCAGGCTCTCTGTGACATAGTTTCGCCTTTGGTCCTGAGGTACGGACACTGTGTTTTGATGGGGGACTTTAACCTGCACATGGATCGTGATCAACTAACTGATAGCCATATTTTGATGGAGGGCTGTGCTTCTATGGGCCTTACACCATCCATTAATGCCCCGACACATCTGGCCGGTCACACGCTGGACCAAATATTCACCTCTAAGCCCCTTGCTGTTGACCCTCCTGTACCTCTGGTCTGGTCAGACCATTTTCTCCTTAGATTTAGGTGGCTAAAATTTAGTAAGGTCCCTCGCAAAGAGAGCATACTTCCCCATACAGTCAGGGCTTCTGGCAAATTTAAAGCGGATTCGTTGATTAATAAGCTGGAGGCCTCGAGTCCCTCTCTGACTGGCGAGTTCAATACCTATGTAGGCCTAGTCGAGGACTGGATTGAGTCCGCCTATCACTCTCTGACTGCGGAAAGCAGCATTAAACAGTCCCGGTCCAAAGTGCCTAGTCCTTGGTTTACTCCATCCTTAAAAAAATTGAAGCTGGCATGTAAACGCAAGGAAAGGCTGTGGAGGTAAATATTGTCCATCAGCTAAAGCAGGCTATAAAGCAGAGTTAGGCAACTACTACAAAGAAATTAGAATAGCCAGTCAGTCAATTGGTCTTTATTTCGATTATCAAATCATTAAAGACATAATACATCAATAATTAAAAATCTAGAAATTCATAATATAGACCATTTGATAAAACCATGTATTAAAACTTGTAAGAAAATAGATTACAAAAAGTAAAACACTTGACATTAAGATAATAAAAAACAAGATAATATCAATTTACATAAAACCACTGGTATACCACACAAGGGGGCTTTCACGATTGACGAACAGCAGGACTAACTTTAAAGTGGTGCGAGAATTCATGTACATAAACAAGGAAGATTAAGCAATTATATACTCATAAATGCTAGAATTGTTAAGAAAAGTTGTCACAACTATAGTGTCCTTGTCATTTTTGCTCGAATGACCCACATCCATCCCAGAAATTTAGCGACAGCAATCGCTATAGGCTCACATGTATCTGACTTTAGAATCCTTAATGCCTCTGCGCCCGACCTTGTGCCAAGATTTAAACAGACTGGTTTAAGCCATCTGTTTCTGGGAGGGTTGTAAGCAGGGCAAACAAACAGAACATGTGCTATTGTTTCCTTCAGTGATGGACATGCAGAACATTTGTCTTCATTCAGAAGGTGCCATTTACATGTGAAAGATTTAATTGGGAGGGAACCCACTCTAAACTGGTGGTACAGTTTCCTATCATTGGGTACAGTAATAAAATCCCAATAACATTCATACTTGTACTCTTGTTTAAGCTCCAGAAAATCCCTTGTCAAGGTAGGCCTCATCAGAGATGAAAATCGCTTCATCATAGTCATATTCCAGTAGGCTACCTTGAACTCTTTCTTTGAGGGAAAAGGGTTGCCTGCTGGGTTCTCCCATAAACTACTCATCCCCATATCACTCAGGGTATCTTTTATCCTTCTTAACCAGGAGATCTTACATGAGCTATCAGCCCGCCTGGTTTCGAGAAGTGCTTGGGCGTACAGGGACAGTTCAGGAGTCACCCAGAGCCTTCTCCAATATGCCACGGGTCTAAAGAGAGCTATATCCTCGATTTTATTGCAGCCTAAATCTAAATAAAGAGGCATCAATGGTGTTGATTGTGGGAGACCTAGTAAGGCTCTCACAAACTTATTTTGGGCTGCAATCAGGGGTGCTAAATCTTCAAAGCCCCACAGCTCCGCCCCATATAATACTGAGGTACTAATTTTAGTTTTATATATCTTTATAACAGGTGCCACTGGCTTAGTATGGGAAAGTCTCTGTTCCTTCATAAGGACTCCTGTCAGTTGGGCATGTTTAAGAGTCAGCATATCAATCTGGGGTTTCCAATTTAATTTCCTTCCTAAAGTGATTCCCAGATACGTAAAAACATCAGTCTGCTCAAGTTGGACTTTATTCATAAAGACACTCCCTTTAATGACCTTATGGTTGTGGAGAACCATAAACTTGGTCTTCTCCACATTTACCACAAGGTCATGATCGCGGCAAAACACCTCAAACCTGGTAAGGGATGACTGCAGCCCCTTCTGGGTCTTAGATATTATCAGAGTGTCGTCCGCGAACATTAACAGGGGTATCTTCATGCCTGCTAGGGTGGGGGCATCTGTTGGGTAGTTAGAATAGTACTGCACGACCTTGTTAATAAATAAGGAAAACAAGGTCGGTGCAAGGACACACCCCTGGCGAACCCCCTTGGAAATGTGGAACTTGTTCGTAACTTCCCCATGTATACCCCAGTGAACCTGGGCAAAATTGGAATCGTGTAAGGTGATTAAAATGGCCAATATTTCAAATGGCATCTCCATATCCATGAAGATTCTCCACATTTTTGCGCGGGGCACCAGATCAAAAGCCGATTTAAGATCAATAAAGGCTGCGTATAGTGTGCCTCCTCCTATAATAACCACCCGCCAGTAGATAATCACAAACCTAAAAACCTGGTCTATAGTGCCAGTATGTGGCCGGAACTCTGCCTGCAATGGTGACAAGATATCTGTTTCATCCATCCATGTCTGGATTCTGCATAATACCAGCATGGCAATGATTTTTTGAATACAGTCAATGAGACTTATGGCCTGTAGTTGCCAGGTTTAGATCGATCCCCCTTTTTAAAGATCGGGATGATTTCTGCTCCAGACCACGTTTCCTGGATGGAAGCGCCACTGGCTATGGCATTAGCAAGTAGCTGGATATAGGTCACCCAATTATCCTCATCATGCTTAAACAGATCCGCTGGTATACAATCTAGGCCGGGAGCCCTACCTTTCGGAATTAATTTAATGGCATTTTGGACCTCCTACCTAGAAAAGTGCAGGGTGGTGGTTGGGTTAGGCATATTAAATTGATCTAAGCTGTCATCACTGACAGCAAACTGGGCCTCAAAATGTGAGGTCCACAGCTCGGGTGCAACATGGATGACAGGGGCTGGGTTTAGTGTGCCGCTACCCCATTTAACGAGATACCAAAAGTTAGCCATATTTTTTTCCTTACTGGCTCTAAGCAAATCTTGCCAATGGTTTTCATCCCAAACCCTTTTGGCTCGTAATAGGGTTTGCTTATACCCAGCCCTTGCCTTTTTAATGTCATCCATGTTCTTTAATCTAATGGCTCTTGATAATGTCCTATAGGCCTCTCTACATGATTTATTATACCACGAGACTGCCTTTTGACAAGATTCTTTCCTTGATTTTTTAAACTTTTTGGTAAAAAAGGTTTTAAGTTTTAGAAACAGCTCCTTATGGACCTGCAAAATGATTGAATTTATATCCTCCTGAGTATCACAATTTTGAAGGGTGGCTATCGAACGTTCGACCAACACCTTCATCTGTTCTAAGTGCCCTTCATTCACAATAACTGTAGCCCATTTGACTCTCCTGGAGTCATTGGTAAGCTCAACTTCTACAATGGCCTTCGCTGTTCCCTGGCAATCATAAATCGGAAGACCAGGAGCCTGCAGTGAGAGTACTAGAGGGTTATGGTCACTTTCGAGCCGATCCTGAACTACCATGTCCTGTAAAGAGGACCAGAATTCCATTTTAAGGAAAATATAATCAATACAGCTGCTTCTCAACCCATTATTAAAAGTGTGAGAGCCCCGCCTATCTGACTTGGACCTCCCGTTCACTGCCCTTACTCCCCGTTCCAGGCATAACCCTTTCAGCTGTAATGCAGACTCAGTCCATCTTTTAATAGGTAGGAGGTCCAAGGACGGAATGTCCCATTGTGCGTCCTCCTCAATGCTGAGTTTGCCATCCTCATGGTCAAGGGGCTCGAAGGTGCAGTTGAAATCCCCTACAATTATCAAATTACTGCATCCCCTGTTCTGGTCTAAGAACCCGTCTAAAAGCGCAACTGTGCTAGAACCTCTGCCCCCTGGGGTCCCTCTAGCATAGACATTAATGACCAGTATATCCGGAACATTTCCCAACCGGAGTCTAATAACTAAAATATCCCTACTATCGTTTTGGACTTCCTTCACTATGTAGCCTGCTTGCTGTCTGACCCAGAAAACAAGTCCCCCTATGGGTCTACCCCTCTGTCCCCCCAAGGCCGGTTCATGAAAATTTAGGAACCCTGGGTGATAAATTTGTTCTAATGCCCAGGGTTCCTGAAATGCCCAAATGTCGTGTTTATCAATGAATGCAGACCAATCAGATGAGGAGATTTTGGAAGAGAGACCGGCAATGTTCCAGCAGACTAGTGATAGGTTTGGTTTATTGGACCCTTGGAAAGGATTGTTAGAAAAACCAGGGTATCAGTGGTAATGACGTTATCCATATCGACCTGTCTAAATCCATTATTGGACATGGGGAGCCCTACATTGGGAGGTGCGGAGAGATGGTCCTCCATCACTACACTACTCATGTCCACCCCACCTTGTCCATTTTCCCCCAAATTGTAGATGCCTCCCTTGTGTCCTACCCCTACCAGTTTAAAATTCCTGTTTGGAGTTAATTCCTTTAGGAACGGAAGATTTGAATCTGAACCGTTCTTACAAATGCCCCTAAAATCGTATAAGCCTACAAACGATGGATCAATATCAGACCCAAGTCAATCGATGTCATCTAAAGAGGCAAAAATATCAAAACGATTGTATGTAGGGACTGAATAGTTATATTTGCCACAACCTTGTGGTGCCACCCCCCGTTTACTGCCCCTGTTGTCTGCAGTCGGTTGATAAAAAAAACCCAGGGGGAGAATGTTAATATCGTCCGTCTTGATTTGTCGATTACCTGCCCTGTCCAAAATGTGTTGAACCAAACCCGGGGACCCAAAACTTAAAACCACACAGTCCCCAGATAGGGACTTGGGTGATTTACCGATCCATGGTATTCTTCGGACCATTTTAAAGTCGGGAAAAAGATCATACTTGGCACCTGTCCTAACAGTCAGCAGATGTAATGCCCTATTCCTCAGTGTAGACCAATGTTCCTGTGTTGCAGGCGTTAATACTAGGACATTGGCCAAAACAACTGTGTAGGGTGTAGCGTCCGGAGGGAGGTGTAAGGACGTATGGGCATAAGAATTACTAGTAACACGTTGTAGGGGAACCTGAGTACGGGAATCACCTGCTGTTGGGGCCGATGGGGGAGGTATACCACTATGAGTGGGATGCAAAGATTGGTTAGCCATGGGTGCTGCTACGGCTGGAAGTGGGGGGCAGGGTGCAGTATATGTAAGTGCCCTGGAGTATGTTCCACTCACCGACTGAGAGGCCATCCCTTCACCCTGCCGCACATTGGAATTAGTTAGCAGGGTGCTAGAAATAGACTGCTCTATTTTAGCCAACCTTCCTTCTATCAGAGTCAGTTTATCTAAAAGCGGGTTGATCAAAGCTAGGAGTTTGTCTTCTATCCGTGTAAAAAGTGCAACCTCAGGCAGACATGATGATGATGAGTTAATTGTTGCGGTGGTGGTAGTGGTTGAGCATACATTATTAGGGGCAATATTGGTCTTTGAGCTATCTTCGCTCCCATTTTGACCCGCCTTATGTTTGATCGCTCTGGATACCTGCTAATTAGGCTTTAAGAGCCCCCGAGCTTTCCTTTTTTTAACGGCGGTTCCCCACCGCGGGCCAGACTTGTCTTCTGGCTCCTTGTGTGTACCATAGGGGTCTCGGAGGTATGGGCTGTAATCCCCATAACGGGTGATGGGGTGTGTGATGGTGCTGTATTAACTGACTAGTCTGTGGAGTTGCATCATTAGTAGCGATGCACTCAGGGAGAGGCGTCGACACTAAACTGGTCAGAGGTAATAAGGGTTCCAGCGACAATCTACGTTCAGTAAGCTGGATCTCATGAATCAGTACAGATTCGGCTCTAGATAGAAACGCGTCTAATGTCCCAACAGCTCCAGAACCCACACCCACCTTACGCCTATTCATTTTGGCCACAACTTAAAATCAGCAACTCCAAGTGCTACCAATGTAATGCTTACAAATTGGACGTTAGCGGGGTGGCCCAGCCCAGTCTCGGACGGGCTCAGACGGGCCCGCCTTTGGTCCGGGCTTGGTCCAGTCTTTGTCCCGCGCGCGTCCCGCGTCGCGGGTGTTGAGGCAGCGCTTTATGCGCGGTCACCACGCCTCCCCCTCACTTGCGGCAGCTGCGGTGTTGGTGGTGCACCCTGGGGGTTGTAGTCTTCTCCCAGGGTGATAAGGCAGTTCCCAACTTGGTAGCAGCACAAGGACGTCCCGCACAGCCGCCTGCCAGCAGGGTGTTGGAACCAGCAAACGAAAGTCTCCCGGCGATAAGAGCAGCAAGGTAACAGCTATGAGAAAGCCTTAGAATAGCAAAAAAAGTCTTATTTTGAAGCCAGAATCTTGAAGGCAGGCAATCACTCGCAAGAGATTTTTCAAATCGTGAGGTCATTCTCTACGCCGGAGGCAGGCTCCAATATAGAGCCTCCCACTATGGAATGGTGTGAGACACTGGCCTCCTTTTTTCAAGGAAAAATTGTGTCCATCCAGGCCAGCCTCCCTCCACCTGCGATGGATTCTGGCATATTGGGGCCGTCCTTAGATGGGGCAAGTGCTCAAGAATTTCTTAAAGACATTGGACCCTCCTCTTGGGAAGTAAGTCCTCTGGACTCTTTTGACCTAATTTCTTTGGAAAATTCTTTAAGGGCGCTAAAAGGCCTTAAATCGGGCTCTCCCGTGGATCCGGCCCCCGCCTCCATTCTGGCACTGGGAGCAGAGGCAATCAACCCTCACATGAATCAGCTATTAAATGACTCCCTCCTTGAGGCTACAGTCCCCACAAATTGGAAGTTGGCCAAAGTTATCCCTTTGCTAAAAAAGGCTCAGGCCAATCCCTCTGATTCGGCTAATTACAGGCCGATTTCCCTGCTTCCAACATTTTTGAAGATACTGGAAAAACACGTGAACCAGCAGCTATCATCCTTTCTGGAAAAGAATGGCCTGCTCCACCCTAGCCAGTTGGGCTTTCGCCCGATTCACAGTACGGAAACAGCTCTGTTAGAAGTGGTGGACTCTATCCGGCTGAGTCAAGAGGCAGGTGAGAAGGCGTTGCTGATATTGTTAGATTTGTCGGCTGCCTTCGATACGGTGTTACATCAGATGCTCTTGACACGGCTTCACACGATTGGCATCAGGGGATTGGCCTGGAAATGGCTGGCTTCTTTTCTAGAGGGGAGGGGGCAGGAAGTCTGGTGTAACCCTTTTTCAGCGTCCTCACGCTCATTGGAGGTGGGGGTCCCACAAGGTTCGCCTTTGAGCCCAACCCTGTTTAACATCTACCTCACTCCTTTAGCTGAGGTGGCTGAATCATGTGGGGCCAAAATGGTGTCCTATGCAGACGACACTCAGCTGTTGTTTACATGAAGGCTAACGATCCTTGCCCGGGTGTCTTAATCAGTTCCTGCCTTGCGGCTGTTTTCGGGTGGCTGGCCTCCAACCAGTTGAAATGTAACGCTGCTAAAACAGAACTACTCTTCTTTGGCAAAGCGGGGGATACCCCTTTACATGTCTTCTGGCCTGCGGACGCTCCGGCCCCCTCAGAAAATTGCCTGGTGGTGAAAAATCTGGGGATCAAACTAGACAACCAGCTGCTATTTCGTGCTCAGGTGAACGCAGTAGTTGACGCCTGTTTTGCTCTACTGCGTCTTCTACGGAAATTCCTGTTTTTTCTGTCTAAAGAGGCCAGACAACAGGTGATCCAGGCTCTGATTATATCAAGGCTGGATTATGGGAACGGACTCTATCTGGGGATGCCTGGCTTTTTGCTGGACAGGCTACAACTTGTCCAGAATGCAGCAGCCCGGACCATTTTTGAGCTCCTCCGAAATTCGCCTGTGCACACCTTCTGAGGAGCCTGCATTGGCTCCCTGTAAGGAAAAGAATAATTTGTAAAACTCTGCTTATCACACAGAAAGCACTCTACAGGGAAGGACCAAGCTACCTTAAACGTAGAATATCTTTCTTCTCTCCTCGTAGACAGCTACGCTCCGCCGACCTGCTGTTGGCCAATGTCCCCCGCTTTAAAAAATCTAGGTCAGGAGGTAAGTCTCTCTCCGTCCTGGGACCGTGCCATTGGAATAAAATGCCACTTCAGCTGAGAAACATAGAATCCATTCCCCTGTTTCGGAAAAAGCTGAAAACATGGCTGTTTTCCTGCCCCTAAGTTTATTCTCCCGTGTTGCTACCGGTCAGCCACCGCCAGGACACTCTTTGGAGTAACAGTGCGCTTTACAAGTACTCCCACATAGACATTATCTGTCGTGGAACCTCTGTAATATTTTTGATTTGCACTTAACATATAATTTGGAATTCCCCCCCTTGGAAGGAGGCCTGGGAGGAGCTTTGTCCTCATACTTGTCTGAGGAGACCTTACTGTTTGAATGTGCTAAATCATTATTGGGGGAAATAACAGGTTTTTTGGTAACAGAGGTACAGATTTTCATTTTCTGCTTTCCCCCACAAAATGGGCCATTAAAGTCTTGGACATCATGCTCATCATGGAATTTCCCATATTTTTTGGAAGCTTCTCCATAGAAGCTGAGACGGCTTGTTCCACTGAAGAAGGAATAAAATAATTCAATTCATTTTTGAAAGCTTCACCTTCCTCATGATCATTATTTGATAAAGGGGAACTGTCTATTTCCCTTTTTAAAAGGAGCAGAGAACCAAAAGAGCAAAGAAAGGGTTAAAATGAGAAGGGAAGCAAAGGGATTGAACATAAGGGCTTGGAACCACACCTCCGGGCATGTACTTAACAGAAATGTCCTGGAGAAGAAGGAATGGAGGTGGAGAAATAAGCTGCGCCCCTCTGGTGACGACCTAGGCCGGAGGAAACCGGTAATGAGAAGGCTTGAGTGAAGCGCGGTCGAAACGGACAATTGCTGCATTTGAGGGAATCACCAGAAGCTGACGCTCAGTCAGGAAAAGCATGGCTGAATCCTAAAATGGCGGACTCGCGAGCCGTGAGGTAAAAGAATGCAGCGACGTGTGCGCGAGGGAGAACGAAGAAGCAGAGGCGAGCGCGAATCGCTCAACAGTAAAACACCATATGGGAAAATATGATAAAACCACTTGACAAATTATAATTTCAATAATATTTAAACTGTAACAAAGATAATGAAGTAATATGAATGTACTTATCTTGACTGCAAGCTGCAAGAAAAGAGAGCTGTTCGCAGTTAAGCAGTACGTTATACCTTGTACTATGATACTATTGGTTAGTGTGTCCATTACGTTTTGTATTCTCATTGGCTAGCCTGTTGCTAAACCTCATGGGATTTGTAGTTTTATCTTCTATCTTGACTGCTGCTATTGAGTTAAAGCAAGTTAAGAAAGCATAATAGGAGCCTCCGGTCTTGACATAAAATTGATTCATACACATTTAAATCTTGTAGTTCTTCAGGGACTGCAACTAATTCCAACTTGTTGTAGACTGCTATAGCTGCCATTTTATTGTCCTCCAACTTATTATAACAGTACTTACATAAAATTTGTTGTGTGAAACAATCAAAGCGATCCTCTACTAATAAATAAGCTGCAAATTCGCGCCACTTATCTGTTTTGTCTTGTTTCGTTTTTGTTGACATAGTAACATGACGAGTTTGAGTTTTGTAGTGAGTACGTCGAAAACATATACAAACACAGTCTGATTTCTCTGAAGAGACAGTGTTAAACTTTCTAATCTCTTCTTGAAAGTTATTAACAGTATTACCTGTGTCCTGTTTTGTTACTCCTCCAGATACTAAGTCCTCATTTACGTACACTCCTCCTCAGGACCAAGGAAACAAAACTGCACACCATCACAAACGTTTTCTACCTCTGCTACTGTACCATGCAAAAGAGCTCTATTCATTGCTCCTAAACTTAGGGCAGGTGTTTTGACATAGTGAAGCCTCCTAGCTAATATTTGCATTGCGAATGGTGTACAGCTAACATTCTGAAATGATGAAAGGTGCTTCGGCACACTTTCTTAGGCAGACATGCTAGTGAGTGTGCCTGTAAATTAGTATACTTCCTTACTTTGCAGGGATCTAATCTTTGCAACCTACCTATTTTATGCTTCAGGCTTCTGCAGGGAAACATATGTAGGAAATTAGCCAATGTATCAATTTATTCCTGTTGAATACTACAGATACTGCTACAGTTTCATTTATAAACATGGGCCATTCTTCATCTCATAACATCGTCCAGATTCTTCAACTGCATGCACTATAGTGTTTTGTTGCAAGTAGCTTTGTTCATTAAAGAAAGGCTCAGTACTAGAAGTATGCCTCCATTCACAACTGAAAACTTTGCAAAAGTTGCTTCTATTGAACAACCCTTTTCTTTTTACTTCTTCTCCTCATACTTAACACTATTTTATATAGTGTCTTCATTCTGTTCAGAAGCAAAATAAATAGCTTCCTCTTCAGAGCAAATGCTTTATCAACTACACCCTCAACACGTTCCTTTTGTATTACAGCTTCTCTTCTTTTTAAAAAACATTTCATAGTTGTCATTAGATTGTGAATTACTGTAGTGCGGAACATTTTAACTCTGATTTCCTTAAACTGGGTCTGTCTTCTGGTTAAACTCTGTGCTTTTTTGTAGAGTTTTTTGCTCTACAATATCATTGACTTTTTCACCCTTTTTAGTTGGTTTTAAAATAGTTTTTTTATTTACTTTTTTTTTTTAACTTTATGCTTAAATTTCCTCGGTGTCATACATACATATCAGTTCATAATATAGTAATGGAAATATCAGTAATTCTTAGAAAAGACATCACATAATTTGCGTATGTTCTACAGTATGTCCCAGTAAGTTCAAGTTAGTCTAATGTGGAAAGTTCCATGGTATTCCGCAGCGGTAATGTGGCATCAAGTTGACTCTAAGTGACTTTTGATGTATGCCCCCTGTTTCCCATTGTGTTACACCCTGTTTATTGGCAGGCTGACGGTATGTTTGATCGGTGGGTATCAGCCCTCTCCCTGAGGTATTCCTCAGGGGCTGCCATATATCCCTTGGTGTAGATGTGGGGGGCTGTAGTTCTGTGAATATTTCACTATTAGTGTCACAATGCATCATACTTCTGATCCTTTTCGACACCGTGGGGCCCCGTTTGCTGCCCCAGTGCAAGGCTATTTCTCTCTTTGCCAGCAGTAGTGCTATCACCACAAACCTGCGTGCCATTTTAGGAACATTGGCGACATGACCCAATAGTGCCACCAGTGGGGAAGGTGCTAATGCAAATTCGTCATTCGTGCAAGATCTGCAAAGATGATGTTCCACTATGGAGCAAGTCTATCACAGGTCCAGGACATGTGCGTGAAGTCCGCCGCATGTGTGTGACATTTGGGGTAATGCGAGAAACGGGCAGGATCTGTACAAACCATCAGCGCTGGGGTTGTATATTCCCTCCACAGGAATTTATAGTGTAATAGCTTATCCCAGTGGATACAAGACACAAATTTGGTTTGCGTGCAACATTCTAACCAGACCTTATCTGTAAGTGGGTGTCCCGGGTCCGCCTCCCATGCTGCCCTCAATCTGGTGTCATGCGTTGGTGTAAGTGCTAAACATGCGCAGTATAGTCTAGATATGAGGTGGTCTCTATTAGTGTCGGTGACGAGCAGTGTGAGTGGTGTGAAGCTGTCCGGCTCTAACGGGTTTGTTGGTATTCTGTCCCTGAGGGCTGCCTGGAGCCTAGCCAGGATCAAGTGATCTATGTAAAGGGCATCTTGGAAATTAGGGTCTTCTGTTCGGGAGAATGCATGGCCCCTGGGAAAGAGGTCCCCGAACGTGTGCAGCGCATATTGTCAGAGAGTACGTTGCACTAGTGACTCGAATGTGATGGGTAGCCATAAATTCGCTATCAATGGAAGTGCCGATGAATAAATTGTCATGCCACCTGTCTTTCTCAGTAATCTCGTCCATGCCCAGCATGTAGTGGACACAGTTTGAATGTCGTTTCGCTCCCGCGACAGTCCAGCCGGCCGAAGGGCCGCCATCGTGTGGGGGCTACTAGATCCCTCTCCGGCTTGGCATAGGGAATACGGGCATCCGGGTGGTACCAGTGTCGTGAGTAACTACACTGCGCCACTAGGTAGTAAAGGTGTATGTCCGGAACCCGAAATCCCCCCCATTCATATGGAAAGACAAGGGTGTTCCTACTGATGTGAGGCTGTTTACCCGCCCAAATGAGGCATTTCAAAGTCATGCGTATTTTAGCAAAAAAGGCATTCGTTAAGCGAATGGGAATGTTATTGAACAAATAGAGAAGCTGGGGCAAGACCACCATTTTGATAATGGCTATGCGCCCCGCTATGGACAACGGGAGTCGAATCCACCTCTCCACCTTGGCACCAAGCTGGTCTGTCGCTTGGTCGTAGTTCAGTTGCAGTATCTGTTCTCTGTCCCTATGTAAATAAATCCCCAAGTATTTCGCCTCTGCCGCACACCAGGCCAACGGGAACCCACCAATGTCTCGGTCCTGTACCTCCGTCAGTGGAAAAATCTCCGACTTTCCCCAGTTTATATGTAGCCCCGACAGAGACCCGAAACGATCTACCTCAGTCAAGAGCGGTGGGAGGTTGTCGGAGAGGTTCCTCACATACAGCACAATGTCATCTGCATAAAGAGTCACTAATAAAGGACCAGGCTCAAACTGCAATCCCCGATGAGAGTGTCTTCCCTGGAGGTATTGCACTAGGGGATCCATCACTATTATGAAAAGAAGTGGCAATAGTGGACATCCCTGCCTAGTGCCTCGGGAAATGGGGAGTGGCCCGGTCAACGTGCCATTAACCCTGATGCGGGCGGTTGGTAGTGTGTATAATAAGCGCACGAGAGCCACGAAACCCGCCAGGACCCTGTGCCTCCACAGTGTGGCATGAAGAAAAGGCCACTCCATGAATTCAAAGGCATTCTCGGCGTCCAGAAGAGCAGCCACGGCTGGAACCGTAGGATTTATTCTGTGAAGGGCAGCAAAAAATGTTTGCAGGTTCAGCGCAGTAGATCTGTGCGATATAAAGCAGGGGAAATTATCTGTTCCATTAATAGCGCCAGGTGGGTAGCTAACATCTTAGCTAAGATTTTGTAGTCAAAGTTTACTAGTGAGAGGGGCTTGTATGAGCCGCACCACAGTGGATCTTTCCTGGGCTTTAAGAGTAGGACTATGACTGCTTCTCTAAGTGTGGGGGGGAAGAATTCCTGCCTTTAATGCCTCTGCATTGACCTCAATCAATCAATCAATCAATCAGGGGGTTTGTTGAGCGCGCTACTCACCCGTGAGGGTTTCAACGCACTGGGGAGGGCAGTGGGGGGTGGGGTAAGCAGCTCCATTCAGTCGAAGAGCCAAGTCTTGAGTGCCTTCCTGAAGGTATTCAGGGAGGGGGTGCATCTGATGTCGATCGGGAGCTTGTTCCAGGTCTTGGCCGCGATGTAGGAGAAGGCTCTTCCACCTGTTCTGGCTCTGCGGATGCACTGGGTTTCAGTGAGGGCGAGATCGGCGGGTCGGAGGTTTCTCTTGGGGACCTGGAAGGTGATTCTCTTGTTGAGGTATTGGGGTCCGGTGTTGTGGAGGCATTTGTAGGCGTGGGTGAGTATCTTGAAAGTTATTCTCTTCTCAACGGGGAGCCTGTGGAGGTTCCGCAGGTGTTGGGCGATGTGTCTGTGTCGAGGGATGCCGAGGACGAGTCTGGCTGCGGTGTTCTAAATGGTCTGGAGTTTGCGGAGCAGAGACTTGTTGATCCCAGCGTAGAGGGCGTTTCCGTAGTCCAGTCTGCTGGTTATGAGTGCGTGGGTGACGGTCTTCCTAGATTCGGGGGGATCCATTTGAAGGTCTTTCGGAGGATGCGCAGGGTGTTGAAGCAGCTGGAGGTCACGGCGTTGCCTGTCGGGTCATGGAGAGGGAGGAGTCGAGTACGATGCCGATGTTTTGGGCGTGGTCCGCGGGGGTGGGAGGGCTGCCGAGGGCGGTAGGCCACCAGGTGTTGTCTTTGGGTTCTGCCGGTGAGGAAGGAGCGGATCCAGTCAAGGGCGGTACCCTGTATGCCGGCGTCTTGTAGTCTGGCGGTGAGCGTGCGGTGGGAGACGGTGTCGAATGCTGCCGAGAGGTCGAGTAGGATCAGGGCTGCGGTGTGGCCTTGGTCGAGGAGGGTGCGGATGTCATCTGTGGCGGTGAGTAGAGCGGTCTCAGTGCTGTGGTTGCTGCGGAATCCGGATTGGGAGGGGTCGAGGATGGCGTTTTCTTCGATGAATTTTGTTAGTTGGGCGTTGGCGGTCTTTTCGGTTACTTTGGCCGTGAAGGGGAGGAGGGAGATTGGTCGGTAGTTCTTGAGGTCCATGGGATCTGCTTCTGTGTGTTTCCAGTCGTCGGGAAAGATGCCGGTTTCGAAGGAGGTGTTGATGGTGCATCGTAGTTCCGGAGCGATGGCGGCTCTGTGGAAGATGTGCGGTAGGCAGGGATGCGTGGGGACTCCTGAGTGGATGCCTTTCATGGTTGAGGAGGTGTCTTCGGTGGTGACTGGGGTCCAGGAGGAGATGGTGGGCTGGCTGGCGTTGCTGGAGTAGAAGGCAGTTTCGGAGTCAGGTGTCTGGTCGTTGAAGTTGTCGTAGAGGCCCTTGATTTTCAGATGGAAGTAGGAGCCAAGCTTGTTGCAGAGGTCCTGGGATGGTGTGATTTCCGTGGTTTCGCTGGGGGGCTTGGTGAATCCTGGATGACGCTGAAGAGTTCCTATGAGTTGCTGGAGTTGGCGAGAATCTTGTTCTGGATGAAGGTTCTTTTGGTGGATCTGATGCGTAGGTGGTATTCCGTCATGGTGTTCTTGTAGGTGGTGCGATCTTCCGGCGTTTTGCTGTTCTCCAGTTCTTCTTGCGACGTCTGCAGGTGCGTCTGGATTCTTGGAGGTCGGTGGTGAACCAGGTGGCCTTCCTGGGGCGCTGTCTGTCGGGGATTACGTAGGGGTGCGAGCTCCTCTGCGCAGTTGGAGATCCATCTGTGGAGTTCTTTGGCTGCGAGGTTGGCGTCGGTCGAGGTGGTGGGGGCATCGCGGTTGAGGGTGGAGTTGAGCTGCTCTTCAATGACTTTGCTCCAGTTTCTTCGAGGAGGGCGGGGTGCAGGTTTGGGTGGCGTGGGTTTGTTGACGAGGAAGTGTATGCAGTGGTGGTCTGTCCATGGGGGTTGCGTGGTGTGGCTGAAGCTGATGTTGGTCCCTCCTGTGAAGATGGGGTCGAGGATGGGTCCGGCCTTGTGGGTGGGGGTGGTGACGAGCTGCTTCAGTCCGAGGTTGTCGAGGTTGTCCAGGAGGGTGGTGGATTTGGGGTCGCTGGGGTTGTCGAGGTGGAAGTTCAGGTCTCTGATGAGTACGTAGTCCATGGAGGCAGTGGCATGGGGTGCGATAAGGTCAGCGATGGTAGTAGCGATCTAATAGATGGGGTGCGAGTAGGTGTTTATACGCCTTGTAAAAGACCCCTTAGAGGCCGTATAAGCCGGGCCCTTTGGTGCCATCTATAGCATCGATGGCTTGTATGATTTCTTCAGTGGTGAAGGGCTCACTCAGGAACTGCTGTTGTGCATTCAAGAGCCAAACCAGCGCCACCTCCTCTAAGTAGGCAGAGGTGACACCCAAGTCGTTTGTCGATTTGACGGTGTATAGATCAGTGTAATATGTCAGCAGCTCTTGTTGTATACCGAGTGGGTCCACTACGTATGTGGCGTCTGCTCCCTGTAGTCCCGATATGTATGATAGGCCTTGCGGCAGCTGCAGCAGCCAAGCCAATGTGCGCCCCGGCCACTCCCCTTCTCCGTACCTATATGCTTTGTCATATTTTCCCCCAAAATTTGCCTCTCTCTCCGCTGCTTCCTGATAATCGGCCAGCAAGGCCGCTCGCTCATTCAAATAGGCTGGGACAGAACCAATAGGCTGCTTGCGGTCTAAGGCTGTCAGTTCGCTCTCTAAATGGGATATTGTGCATCTCAGGTCCCTCAATATATACAGACCCCTCTAGTGTATGCCTTGAAGGCTTCCCACAGGGTAGCCTGCAAAGAGACCGATCCCTCATTGATGTCAAAGTATTCAATTATTGCCGTGTGTAGCTCCGTCCGAAAGACAGCATCAAGTAGCGCCATGTTGGGAAATCATCACTGCCGCTCGATCCCTCGCGCTCCCAGAACGCGCATACGCAGGACAACCAGGCGAGTGATCCAACAGCATGCGGGGGAGGTGACTGATATCCAGGACCCAGGGAATGAGAGTGTTCGATAATAGCCTGTAGTCCAAGCGCGTCCAAGTATTATGTTGCGATGAATGATGAGTGTATGCGGCTGCCCGAGGGTGTTGTTGACGCCAAGCATTGAGCAATGCATATGCAGCACAGAGAGCCTGCAGTACCTTTAGCGAACGCAGCTTATTGACAGGGGTTGTGTTGGTGCTGTCAAGGTTTGGGTTCAACAAAATGTTATAATCTCCCCCAAGAATAATATGGTCTGTGTCTACTAGATCTATTTGTGACTGTAGGCGTTGATAAAAGGTGGGATCGTCTACATTTGGCGAGTACACTTTGATGAATAGCACTCGATGGCCCGCTAGGTAGCCTGTGACTAGTATCAGTGATTGTGGACATGTACTTGAAGGGCAGGGTCTTGCGTATCAATATAGAAACACCTCACGAGTAAGAGGCTATAGTTGCAGAAGAAGCGATGCGATCCCCAATTAGAGGCAAACTTAGGCGAGCCTGTGGGTGCCAAGTGTGTTTCCTGCAGGAATACTATATCCACCATGTGTCGCCAAATGTACTGCAGCACCTGTCTGCACTTACGCATGTTGTTTAGTCCCCTTACGTTCCATGTCATAAATGTGATGTCTACATATGGTTGAAGGTCAACTTTGTGTGCCACAGAGTGTGATTGTCATATAGTGAAGCGCGTGACCAATGGAACCATGATAGGTGACACCGAGAGCATAAAACAAGAAAACCCCAATTAGCAAAACAGTACCTACAATTCCCATCCCACCCCCCCCCCCAAACCATACGTGGCAGCTACCTGCCAAGTACGTCCCTTACAGAATGAATTTCCCAACTTCAAAACTCCCACAAGCCATAAAAGGCCATAAAAAGGCTCATATGTGAACATCACATGGGGGCTGGCAACGCCACATCAACCCCCCGCATCTTGCAACATATAAAGTATGACAAGTGTCTCATAGCTGCATCCCAGTGACATTTCCCAACACCTGTTAAGAGTTAAAGAAAGGGCAGCATGGCTGCATTAGTTCAGGAACCATCAGGGTAGAGACATATTGATGTATAGTCCCAAAGTTAACCAGATGGGAAGAAGTCCACACTGTCATTAGATTGGTCATCTGGCGGCAAGCTCCCTGGGGAGTTCCCCCCGGAGGTGCGTTGTTTCTCGGAGTATTGCTTACAGAAGGTTTGGACATCCGTGGGGTTGTCAAAGATGCGTGGCTTACCATTAATGTCGACTTTGAGGCGGGCCGGATAAAGCATGCCATATCCGAGGCCCAGTTTCAGAGTGTGGCCTTCACTCCGGTGTATTTACGTTGTGCTTCCTAGACAAGGAACGTAAAGTCTGGGAATATGGACAACGCTGAGCCCCACCAGGTCAAGGGGCCTTTTTCCCATTCCAGCTGTAAAACAGTATCTCAGTCTCTGAAATTCAATAGCCTGGCAACTATAGGCCTGGGAGGGCAGCCCGGGTTGGGGCGCAGCCCGAGCAACCGGTGTGCACACTCAACAACAAATGTAGCCGTAAAGGGTTCCCCCCTAAACAAGTCGGTCAGCAGACGTTCGACAAAGTGGTCCAGTCGCCCAGTGTTCGTGGACTAGGGAATACATAAAATATGTATGTTATTCTGTCTACTTCTCGCCTCAAAGTCTTTGTTCTTCATGGCGATCGTTTTCATCAGTTTTTCCATTCTGTCCAGTTTCCTGGCCGTCTGGCCCACCCCATCTTCAAGATCTGATATTCTGCCTTCCGCCATATCCAGTTGGGCATCATGCCGATCTATACATTCCCCCAGAGCTTCCAGTCTCCTGTCCAGGGCATCGAATCTTCTGTCTAGGGCCTTGAAGCCTGAACACAATTCTGCCATCAACACTGCTGTGTCCGGGGGAGGATTCCCTTCCATCGCTCCCGGCGTCTCCTCATCTGCCAAATCGCGATTCTGTGTCACACTCTGGTGTTTGACTGTGTCAAATGGTAGACGACGCTGTTTAGGGTCTTTGTGTGCCATTCCAGCCAGGTGTATGTGATTGTCCCACTTTCTTTGTGACCAGGTCTGTGTGTAGATACGCTTGTTTTCCCCCCGCAGCTCAAGCAGCTCATCAATACAACAATAGGCCCCCTCAACACTACGAAAGACGGCTCCTTGCCTGTTTCAGTCCCCAGGGGGCCATGCGGGTTTCAATGTGCATCTCCCTTCCAGTACGATGAGCAGCAGGGCATGGTTCAGAGGCTCCCCCAAGGCCCAGCTGCTTGCTCCCCGCTGCGGCCAGTCGGGCCAGGCTATTTTGGCTGCATGGAATTCCCCTGCAGTACCAGCCGCTGTTGCAGGCCCCTTTGGCAGTTGACTGATGCCTCCGGGATTCACCAGGAGGTTCTGCAGGTGGACCGAACCAAGCTCGGCCAAGTTGGAACGGGGGGGGGGATGAGCGCAAAGGGAGAAGGCAGCGGGATGGCACAGTCTCGCGACCGAGTCTCCAGGCTCACCCGCAGCCCCTATCGCCACAGGGCCTCCGGGTGAGCGTCCCCAGGCCATCCTTACCTGTCCGCCCGGTGTGGCTCCTGCCGTTGCTCCTCTGCTTGGCTCCGCTACTGCTCTCGCTTCATCGGAAACGCCTCTCAGGTAGGCCGCAGCAGCTTGGTCCAGCCCTCTGCTCTGCAGCTCCGCTCCCCGGTTGGTTACTCGCCCCCGGTTGGAGTGAGGAGGGAAGGGCTCCACTTAGGCCAGTGCATCCTGTCCACAGCCATTGTATTCACTTCAGAGAGCTCTCGGGGGCACTACGGCTTCCTCATCCGAGCGCCGCAGGCCCCTGTCACATCTGTCGGCTAGTCTGGAGTCCGGCCCGGTGTTTGCAGCCCTTCAGCAACGTTCTTAAGTTTCCGGCGCCCCTCAAAAACTTGGGCCGCCCGCCAGGGTGTCAGGGAAGGCATACACTATGTGGGAATGCAGCCATGTAGCCTGGATGGGCTCGTTTGTGCGGGGATGTCGACGGAGCTTTAGCTCCGCGTGTCCATTACGGTCGGCAACCTGGCCACGCCCCCTGTTTTTTAAATTTGCTTTATTTTTCACTCTATCCAGTTGTGCAGATACAATTGTAAGAAATGTCTTTGTCCTCTGTCCTCTTACCAGCAGCTCTTTTCTCTTTCACCACTTTTTCTGCATTTTGCCAGCTTTGTTTCTCAACTGGGAGGACATAGTATATTTGCTTCTGTTTCCTTCTTGTCTCAGTTTTTGATGGCATTGTAACTGTTTGTAGTTAAGTAGAAATTAATGTCTGAGAAGGGGGAAAAAATAAGCATATTTAGCTTTTCATTATGTACTATCAGATTTTATAGCTTCAAATGACAGTGCACACACAAGGTCTGAATTAGCAGGCATCACCCATGACTATTTCTCTACTTGGATAAGAAGGTTGTGTCACTACCACCAACAGATCTGAATGAGTGTAGGAGAACACTTGTAGCAATGTCATAAGATGTTTAATTAAATGTGTTGATATGTGATGTGACTGTCTGTTTTAATACTGCTATGGCTCTCTAAATGTGTATGTCAGTGGGTTTGACTCTTGAGAAACACCTACTACATACCAAGTGAACCTTGCAGTGCCAAGAGGATCTCCACTTCTAGATATCACCCATGTTAGAAGGACTATTTCTCTGGATGGATGAGAAAGTTGTGTCAGTACTTGCCTACATATCTGAATGACTGTAGGAGTTCACTTCTAGCAGTACCATGAGATGTTTAAGGAAATGTGCCAGTATGTGACTGTCTGTTTTTTACCTTCACAGCTCTCTAACTATATATGTAAGTGGCTGCACAAATACCTCGCTGCCTGTGTTAGGGAGAAGAAGGCTATGTAGGTGGTCTGCTCCTGGCTTTGAGTCACCTGCAAACCTAAGTAATTTCTGCGAAGTGACCAAATGTATATGTGCTTCTGTAGCTGCCTAAGTAGGTGACAGATAGTCTGTATCCTTTTGTGAACATGTATGTCAATTGCTTTAGGGGTGACATACTTTATGTAGTACTGAGGATAGAGGCCTGCAAGTGTACAAGTGATTTAATGAGATCAAAGGAATATCTCTCATCTTTTTTTTTTAGTTTAAAGAGCTTTATTGCAATTTGTAAACATAGTAAAACATCATTACAACAGAAAATGATTTACAATGAAAAATCGGGTGTTAATATATTATTATACTTGCAAAATCATTCCCATAAATGGGAAATACAACTCTACGAAGGAAAAGGAGCTTTTTTAAGATTTTGAAAGGAGAAAGAAGAAAGAAGAGGAAAGAAGAAGAGAAGAAAAAAAAAAAAAAGGAAGAGAAGGGAAAGATAAACCTAAGGGAAGAAATGCCTAATAAATAACCACAACATCTGTAAAAGTTAAAAAGTAAATAAATAATGAGGGAATAAGAAGGTGCTTTAACTGGGAACATGAATATTCAAGGAACATGCTTAGAAAGGTAGGCTGTAAGAGGTGACCAAACCAGGTCCTTTTTGATCAATAAAGGCACAGAAGTGGCGTATGCACGATCAAGCCTGTGATGGTGGCATAACAAGTTCCACCAGGCCTGATAAGAAATTTTTGAAGTATCTTTCCAATTGGTTGTGATAATTTGGAGGGAGATTGCTATAAATAAGTCTATAAATCTACGTACGTTACAATGAGCATTCCATATTGGTGAGGAGCCTCCTAAAAATATATGTGCAATGTCAAAAGAGAAATTTGTGGATAAAATTTCATTTAATTTGGACCAAATACTAAACCATAGGGATTTAACCAACGGACAGTGAAAAAACATGTGGAGAAGATCACTGTCCTCACATGGACATGACCAGCATTTTTTAGAGTCAAGTAATTTAAATTTGTATAAGTCAGAAGGGGTAAAAAAAAGTCTGTTATAGAAAAAAAATAAAGTCTGTGTAGTGGAAGTTCTTGTGTTAGGTCATTCTCCCATAATAGTTCTATTGGCGACTTCAGTCTATCTGCTAGAGGACAGGAGAACAATTTGTAGATGGCAGCAGCTCTAAGGGGGATAGAAAAATCAAGTGTAAAGGCTGAAGCCTGGCTCGGAGTGACTGGAGGGCATATCTGAGAAAAAATTTGAGTAAGAGAGGCCGTCAATAAGGGATAGTGAGATGAGTGAGCGTTAGAGATGCCGAAAGATTCATATCTCTCATCTTTTAAACACAAAGCACTACACTTTATGGTCTACCTACAGTGTATCTCAGAGTTGTTTTATGTGTACTAAAATGTGGGTTTGACACTTGAAAAACACCTATCACATGCCAAGTGAAGCTTGCAGCGACACTGCACACACAAGCTGTGCACTAGTAGGTATCACTCATGTTAGAAGGGCTATCTGTCTCTGTGGATTAGAAGGTTCTGTCAGCACTTGCCTACATATCTGAATGAATGTAGAAGTACACTTGTAGCAGTGCCATATGATGTTAAATAAATGTGCCAGTATGTGACTGTCTGTGTTTTTTTTTACCTTTACTGCTCTCTAAATGTATATGTAAGTGTCTGAACAAATACCTCAGTGTCTGTCTTAGGCAATAGAGGCAAATGTAGGTGTGTCTGCAGGTGCATTTGAGTGACCTGCATACCTAAGTAGTTTCTGCTAATTTACTAAATGTATATGTGCTTCTGTGGGTGCCTGACTAGGTGACAGACAGTCTCTATCCTTTTGTGAACATGTATGTCAGTTGCTTTAGGGGTGGCATACTCTGTGTAGTACAGAAGATATGGGCCTGCAAGTGCACAAGTAATTTAATATACTCAAAATAACATCTCTCGTCTTTTAAACTAAAACCACCAAGCTTTAGGGCCTACCTATAGCATATCTCAGAGGTGTGTTATATGAACTAAAATGTGGGTTTGTCAGTTGAAAAACACCTATCACATGCCAAGTGAAGCTTGCAGTGAGACTGAACAGACCAGCTGTACACTGGTAGGTATCCCTCATGTTTGAAGGACCTGTCTGTCTCCATGGATGAGAAGGTTCTGTCAGCACTTGCCTACATATCTAAGTGACTGTAGGAGCACACTTGTAGCAGTGCCCTGAGATGTATTAGTAAATGTGCCAGTATGTAATTGTCTGTTTTTTTTTTTTACCTTTACAACTCTGTAAATGTATATGTAAGTGTCTGGACAAATACCTCAGTGCCTGTGTTAGGGAATAGAGACCTATATAGGTGTGGCTGCAACTACCTTTGAGTCTGCTACATGCATAAGCAGTATCTGGGTACGTGACTGAATGTATATGTGCTTCTGCAGCTGTCTCACTAAGTGACACAGAGGCTTTATCCTTTTTGTGAACATGTATGTGAGTTGCTTTAGGGGTGGTATACTCTATGTAGTACCTGCCATTGCAGCCTGCTAGTGCTAGTAAGTTATTGTATTGAAAAGAATATCTCTCATCTTTTAAACACAAAGCACAATTCTTTATAGCATATCGAAATCATCTCTCACATATGACGTGTGCATACTGAAACATGGATTTAACACTTAACAAACAGCTTTTGCATGGCAAATCAAGCTGCAAGTGAAAGTGCACACAAAGGGTGTCAACTAGCAAGCATCACCCATGTTTGAAAGACTAATTTGCTTCATGCATGAGATGGTTATGTCAGTACTTGCCAACATATCTGAGTGAGTGTACGAGTACACCTCTATCAGTGTCATCAGATATTGAAGCAAATGTACCATTATGTGACCGTCTGTTCTACTACTTCTACGACTCTCTAAATGTGTATGTAAGTGGCTGTTCAAATACTTCACTCCCTGTGTTAGGGAATAGAGAGCTATGTAGGTGTGGCTGGTACTACCCTTAAGTGTGAAACAAGCATAAGACGTTTTTTGGTAAGTGACTAAGGGCCATATGTATCAAAACTGCTTTTTGCGAATTGCAAATAGCGAATTTTAGAGATTCGCTATTTGCGATTCGCAAAATGCAATGTATGTAGGATTTGCAACATGGATCAGAAGGTTGTGTCAGCACTTGCTTACATTTCTGAGTGAGTGTGGGTGTACACCTGTTTCAGTGCCATGAGATTTTTAAGTAAATGTGCTGGTATTTGCAAACATGGCGCTAAAACATAGTTAATAAACCTCTAAATGTCTATGTAGGTGGCTGAACAAATACCTCAGTGCCTGTGTTAGACATTAGAGAGAAATATAGATGTGACTACAGTTACCTTTGAGTCTGCTGCATGCACAGGTAGTTTCTGTATAAGTGACTGAATGTATATGAGCTTCTGTAACTGTCTGACATAGCAGTGTAACAGGACTACAAGACCCAGAATTCAAAGAAAAACGCTCTTTGAGAACAGCACATCATATATACACATGTAAATATTTCCATATCTTCTAATATATTGCTAACTACAAGTTTAACTATTAATCCTCAGTTTTTTACTACCAATTATAGCATGCAGTAAGCAGCAATTGTACTATGTTCAAATTCAAAGCAACAGATTGTGAACTAACTTCTCACCCAGCTACTCTGCACATCAGACAAACTGTCACAATTTCATACACTCATAAGCATCTTACTTACCTCTTAATAAACATACAAAACCGCTCATACATTACCTCATATAATTTAAATATATTCTCAAAAATATTTCATACTTTCTTTTAACATTTTCACATACACATATACCTTTTCAATCATTTTTTTCTAAATATAATTCAAATACCTGAAAATCGAGTTTGTTGGTGAAATAGTTTATTTTGCTCTTAATAGATACAAGCACTACTCTCAGAGAATGTGAAAACTAAGCACAGGAATGGTACACCACTCTCATACAAAGCAACCACAACTGCCAACCTTTACAACTTTGCTCTCTCTGATAGTGCAGAAGGCAGCAAATTAAAACATATCTTTCGTTTTGTCAAAACACTTCTGAATGGTTACTGCACATTAACCCTTTTATGCTCTCTTACAAAGAAGCCCAACATGGTAGGCTATTTCTGCATATTTGCGAAGACTTTGCGATCGTCGCGATGAATTCGCGATAAAAAACGGGGGTTGTAAAACATATTTGGTTTGGTATTTTCATAACTTTAAGACTACAGTACACTTTAGTCCCAAGCCATAACTAGGAAATATAATCCTTGTAACGGAACAATCACTCTAAAGACCTCAATTTTTTTTAAAAGACCACTCTCTCTTTAACACCCTTACCCCCAATACACTCTTAGCACAGTCTCCATAGCAACCCACTAGAACCAGTAGTTCACAGTGCATTCTAGAAGAGCTAAACTAGTTACAAAAAAAGCTGCAGCAGGTGTGGTTTACAGTACAGAAGTAAAAACACATCCAAGTCTACATTTCACTTTTTTATTTTGACTACAGCCAATCATAGATCAAGTTACTTAAGCTTTCAAGACACTACCTAATTTTATTCACCTCCATATTCACAGCATCCAATCAAATATGTTTTTTTTTTATTCCGGGATCACATCTTCATTTTAACTGCCTTTCATTTTGAAAACTGCCTCATTGAGCTCCAGCCTTCTCCTGTCTGCTACTGCTGCTTCATGTCAAAATGGTTAGAGTGTGGATTGTGGGCCACGGCTATATTTTTGGGGCTAGAGAGGCTGCAAGAAAAAGTGGTATTGACAGGGACTTGGGTTTGCCTAATGTGGACATTACTTGGATTGGCCAGAGAGGATTAAAGTGGCATTAATTGCTGCCTTTGGTTGAAAGCGTTGTGGACTCCCAACCACTGACCTCATGAATGTGCACTGTGGTGGCAATGACCTAGGGCACAGTAACTGGGGTAGGACTAGAAATTCTGATGAAGGATACCTTTACACAATTGATGACACATTTTACTCACACTGACTTGGTATATTGCTACATATGCCAAAGACAGAAATGGAAGTGGTCTCATTAGTTCTGTCCACAGATTGATAAAGCCAGGAAACATGTTAAAAAACTGTTTCTGTATTCCTCAGAGACCATAACATCGGCTCTAGCTACAAAAACAACCTGCATTTTGACATGCATGGAATCTATAGAAGTGATGGAGTTCACTTTACAGACAAAGGCAACAGGGTGTTTCTGAGCAACCTGAAACTCTGCATCCGACCTTACCTGTAGGTGTCATATACACATAATGAACACAAAGGCTCTTTTTAGAGCCACCCTGCTACCTGAAATATTGCTCATTTTTTTATAAATACCTTTTTTTATTTTTTGAAATGTTTGCGAATACTTCATGAACTCGCAAAGCAAATTCAGAAATTCAATAGCCACCAGCACATTCACAATTCGTAACCAAGAAGCTGAATCTGTGAATCACACTGGCTACATAAGTATGTCAGTGGGTCTGTCACTGAATTTACAAGGGTCTGCATGAGTCTGTGAGTGCATGTATGAGTCTTTGAGTGGATCTGTCAGTAGGCGCATAACTGCCTGACAAGCTCTGTTAGAGGCTGTGTAACAGTCTAAGTACATCTTTGAGAGCATGTGTAACTATCTAAGTGAGTCTGTGAGTGTGTATGACTCTCTGGGCGAATCTGTGACTGGATGCATCAGTGTCTCAGTGAGTCTGTGAGTAGGTACGTGAGTATCTAAATGGGTCTTTGAGTGCATGCATGAGTATCTGAGTGGGTCTATGAGTGGTTTTCCTGAGTGTCTGAGTGGGTCTGTGAGTGGTATGTGAGTGTCTGAGTGGGTGCATGAGTGTTTGTGTAGCTCTGTGAGTGGGTGTGTGTTTGTATGAGTAGTTCTGTGAGTGGATGCGCAACTGTCAGAGTGGGCCTGTGAGTGGGTGCATAAGTCTCTGAGTGGGTCAGTGAGTGGATGCATGAGTGTCTGACGGGGTCTGTGAGTGGATATGTGAGTGTCTGAGTGGGTGCGTATGTCTCTCGGTGGGTCTGTGAGTGGGTGTGTAAGTGTCTGTATGGGTCTCTGAGAGGGTGTGTGAGTGTATGAGTGGGTCTTTGAGTGGATCACTGACTGTCTAAGTGGATCTGTGACTGGGTGCATGAGTGTCGGACTAGGTCTGTGTGTGAGTGCACGAGTCTTTCAGTGAGTCTGAGAGTGGGTGTGTAAGACTGAATGGGTCTGTGAGTGGGGGCGTGAGTGTCTGTGTGGGTCTGTGACTGGGTGCGTAAGTGTCTGAGAGGGTGTGTGAGTGGGTGCATGAGTGTTTGAAATGGGGGTCTCCAGTTGGCAAAGGTTTGCACCTTTGTGCAAGTAGGGACCCTTCTTCCTAGTCAGGGTAAGGGAGTTACACCCCTAAAATAACTCCTGCTCACCCCCTTGGTAGCTTGGACTTATCTCAGAGGCAGTGTGTAAAGCATGTGCACATAACCAACAGTAATACAGTGAAAGCACTACAAAAGGACACCACACCAGTTTAGAAAAATATCCAATATTTTTATATATCCAAAACAAGACCAAAACGATAAAAATCCAACATACAGTACTGAAAAATATATACTTTGCAAGATATCCTTAAAATTGCAGAAATACCTCAAAAACA
Organism: Calotriton arnoldi; assembly: GCA_963921515.1. Lineage (NCBI taxonomy): Eukaryota > Metazoa > Chordata > Amphibia > Caudata > Salamandridae > Calotriton > Calotriton arnoldi. Next base: position 560,823 of record CAWUFW010011937.1, read on the forward strand.
CAGTTCGTACGAGTCGGTAGCTCTGTCCGGGGCTCCCTCGATGCTGAGAACAACAGAGTCTAACAGTTCCAGCCGACCAGGTCGGTACAGGCCAGCAAAAGCATGGACAGTACCTTTCTCATTGCGGCTGGCCCGTTGGTGCGAGCCGGTTGTGGCAACCGTCGCGGTTGCGTTGCAAAATGGAAGCGGTGCAGGGTGTGGTGCCCTCTCGATACGGTGCAGGCAGTGGCTCGGCGATGATCGTCCAGACGACGTTGCTGAGACCAAGGCTTACGGTGCAGGATGAGGCGGTGCTCGATGCGGTGCTGGCAGGTTGCGGTGCAAGTGACAGAGCTGGTTAGCGGGAGCTGGCGACGGTCGGCCCAGACTGCTGTGTGGGACGAGGCGGTGCATTGTGAAACTTACAAGCGGTGCCACCAGCCACGATGCGGTCACGGGTGTCGAAGTCAGCAGCAGTGACGTGTCGGTGAGACCAGGATGGCGAAGTGAAGCGAGGCGGTGTGGAGTGCAGTGCCCACAGGTCACGGTGCAAGCAGCGGCTCGGTGGCAGCGGTGGCAGTCGTCGGTGAGACCAGGGTTGCGGTGCAAGATGCGGACGGTGCCTTCTGCGGTACTGTCAGGACACAGAGCCAGCGAAGGAGTCGGTGACGGAGTTGGTTGCGTTTCCCTTCTCTGTGGAAACTGAAACAGCAAACCCAGAAGCGGTACCCAGAGGTTGGTGAAGTCTTTGCAGTCCCTGAGAATCAGAACAGGAGGCAAGCTCTACTTCAAGCCCTTGGAGATACTTAGCACAAGTAAAAGAAAGTCCAGTCCAGTCCTTTCACTGCCCAAGGCAGAAGCAGCAACTTCAGGCCAACCCAACAAAGCAACAACACAGCAAAGAGGTAGTACTCCTCCTGGCAGCTTTTCCGGCTCTTTTTCTTGGCAGGTTCCTTGATTCCAGCGAGTTCTAAAGTGCTGGGGTCTGGGCCCCAATATTTATACTCAAAATCCCTTTGTTCTCTCAGGCAAAGAGTGTCTGTGCTTAGTCCAAACCAGTTCTGTCCTCTCTGGCCCAGCTTCCTGGCAGGAGGTGGAGACAGCATTGTTCAAGGCAGACCAGGCCCATTCAGGTGCAAGGAAATCTCCTCCCACTACTGTAAATGCAGCACAGGTCTATTCAGCCCAGCCCTGACTCATCCAGACTCTCTGGAGCCACTGCACATGCACATCCCCAGTCCCTGTCACTCCAAAGCCAGACAGTCAATACACATCCTAGCAGAGGCACACTGGATGGCTAAGTAAGAAAATACCTACTTTCTAAAAGTGGTATTTTCAAACACAGAATGCATAAATCACCCTCACTAAAAGATGCATTTTAACATTCTGAGTTCAGGCATACTAAACTCCATTTCCCTATCTTGTCCCTGTGGGAAGTTATGCTTATAAGATATTATAAGTAAAACTCCCATTCTTTCCTATGGGACAGATAGCCTTGCAGTGGTGAAAAATGGAATACACTGTAATTTACCACCAGCACATGTCACACACACCAGTACATGTCCTACCTTTAACATACACAACACCCTGCCCACAGGGGTACCTTGGGCCTACCTTAGGGGTGACATATGTAAAAAAAGGGAAGATTAGGGCCTGGCAAGTGGGTGCACTTGCCAGGTCGACATGGCAGTACTAGACTGCACACAGACCCTGCAGTGGCATGCCTGAGTCACCTTTGAAAGGCTGCTTGTGTGGGTGGCACAATCAGTGCTGCAAGCCCACTAGCAGCATTTGATTTACAGGCCCTGGACACACACAGTGTACTGTACTAGGGACTTATTAGTAAATCAAATAACCAATCATGGAAACACCAATCCATCATACACAATTTACAACAGGAGCACTTGCACTTTAACACTGAACAGCAGTGAGAAAGTACGCAGAGACACTAAACCAGCAAAAACAGAGTGAAAACCGGGAGTTCATAAAGCAAAAAGACATGAGAAACACACCAAAAGATGCCAAGTCTAACAATGAGTCTCTGAGTGGGTCTGTGAGTGGGTGCATGAGGGACTGAGTAGGTCTGTGAGTGGGTGTGTAAGTGTATAAGTGGGTCTGTGAGTGGGTGCATGAGTCTGTCAGTGGGTCTGTGAGTGGGTGCATAAGTGTATCAGTGGCTCTGTGAGTGGGTGCATGACTCTGTGAGTGGGTCTGTGAGTGGGTGCCTGAATCTGTGAGTGGGTGTGTCATTGTTTCAGTGGGTCTCTGAGTGGGTGCGTCATTGTCTGATTGGGTCTGTGAATGTATTTTTCTTTTATTTTTTCTGGCGATATTCTTGAATTCATTGCGACGTTACACAGGGCCGCACTGATGGTCGCGACGAATCAAAAAATATTGCTTGTGGGGGAAAAAAACATTTTTGGAGGTGTTGTACACATAAAGGGCCCCACAAACACCCCTATACTCTACCCATGAGGTCAGGGTACCTCTAACCTGACCTCTTATACCTCTTTTCACTTTCATTTTTAAATCCCGGGGACCATCTTCCGTTAGATAAAATGGCGGCTGCAACTCTCTCCTCAGGTTTCGGCCAGCCAATCATGGCATTTCTGTTGGCGCACAAATCCGTGGTTAATTGCAGAATTGTAGCAAAATACCCATGGCCACAGATATCACTATCTTTATTCTCTTAAGTTCCTCAAAAACTACTTAACAGATTTACACTGAATAACTGAAAACGTGATCTGCGAACATAAATCTACCTTCCTGCCAAATTTTGTGTAAATCCGTCCAGCGGTTCGGCTACAGGCATGTCTAAAGGTCCTGTGGGAATTAACATGGGAAACGCCCCCCCCCGCTTGACGGATCACCCCAAAACTTTCCATGCACAACAAGACTCACTGTGACACTTTTTTGGGAAAATATTGTGAAAATTCGTCAAACTACGCCATAATTTTAGGCAAGTCAAAGAACGCTTTTCCTATGGAAAAATGGTTCTAACTACAACTACCTACTGGCGACTGCCAGTAGGTGATATATACACATACATACAAACACACACATATGTGTGTGTGTGGGGGGGGCTTGTGATGTGAGGATATGACAATGTTTAATCTTCTCAATAGTCCATTTTATCAATCATCCATACATGCCAGCATTTTAGAAGAGGAAAGTGGGAGAATTTTTTTAACATAATCGGTAGAATGCATTTCCCCATTGACTTCTATTGAGGCCTGAATTGGGTCTATTGTCATGTACTGGAACTAAATTAAAATATGTTTTTTTTTCCCTTACCTGTCTGGAACACAGAAAAACTGCTTAGCAGGCAGAGAGAGCGTGAGAAAAAAATGTTATGCACTGGCCTGCAGGAGCAGGTTGCTGGAAGTGCATAGTCTGTAACTCCTAGTCACACAAGACCAGTCACTGTCTGCAGAAGCCCGCAGAGGAATCGGGTTTCTGCATGCAGGAATTGGGAGGCGGGAGACTAGCCTTGAAATCAGTAGTTTTCCGTCTGAATCAGGAGGGTTGGCATGTGAAAGGAATCAAAACCCAAATTTAGATTAGGCCCTAATCATTCTGTTCATTATTCTGTTTTACCTATGTCTTTCGCAAAACCTGTGAAGCATTATTATTGTGTAAAGAAGGACATTTTGTATGAGGCTATTTAAATGTGTGGTTAAAAGTGCATGTTTAAGTTGCACATTTTATCTGGTATTCTACAGCCTGCTTCAAAAAAAGGTCTAAATGCGGTCTGACTTAAGTGTTTTTTCCTCCTATTGTGTGTTTCTGGGAACCTTCATGACTTGAATATGTTGCAGGAAATACAGAGCAGCAGAGGATGTTCCAAATATAGATCTGTATAGGTAGCATGACTGTTAGAGTCACGAAAACAGGAAAACGTTGTGCTTTAAGGAAATGTGTGCAGTCTGGGTGGGACACAACGGAAGAGAAGGAAGCTTTTTCTATTGTTAATATTGTATTGAAGTTATGGGTGTTTGCCAACTTTAGTAATATAAAGATTGACTCGCAACGTGTATAATTTGAGACTGACTTGTGCTTCTCTTATGGTGCGGTCACTGTCCCAGCTGTCTTATTCTGTGCATATTGTAGTATCCTGTTAATGTTAATTTCCTGCCATTATATCTCTACCTGCTCAGCCAGTGTGAAAGTGCTGTGTGCTGCATGGAATGTTGGAGTGATGATGCGTATTGGAATGTTGGGTGCCTGTGAGGTGAAGTGTGACAGTTGGACCTTGGGCTGAGCAGCAGGCAGGCTGCTCCTGGTGGGGCTGCTTCACAGGAACATAACTACCTGTAACTGAACTCAATAAATCTACTAAAGCTACACCTTGCCTGTTGGACTTCATTACCACATATTTTGGCGACGAGTTGGTAACTAACCCACGTGTTACAGCTGGACTTCATGGACCTGAAGATGAAGCTACCTACAGAGTCTACAGATGCTGGCAACGTAACGTACATTACCAAGAGGAGCTATCTACAGAAAAGCAAAAGCGCTCACAAGAAACCAAGAAGTTCTTCACACAACACCAAAGACGTCCACAAGAACGCAAGAAGTTCGTCATAGAAAACCAAAGCTGTCCACAAGAAACCTGTGAAGATGAAGCACAACGTCTCTCAGCCCCACCAGTGTCATCACCATCTGACAGCCCTAGCCCAGGCGTGCTGTGCTCATCTAGATTACTTACTTTGGACTTTTATGTAACCAGCACTGCTTGCATCATCAAGCCTAACAACTTACAGCTTGTAAATTCATTTGGGTCACGCATCTGTATTTCAACTCTCATACTGCGTGACCCTGAGGACAGCTACACATCCCAGTCAACAAGAACGGAAGTAGTTTTAAAAGAAAAGTTCCATCACCTGAGGATTACTACAGGCACCACATGGCAAGCGACACAATGCTGGTAAATTCTTTCAACATTAAGATGTCTGTTACTAGCTACAACTTGCCACTATGGTGTTTCTGTGTTTTAGGGAATGTGTAGCTGCACAGAAGCAAAATATGGACATGTTTGTCAGCGCAAACGGTGGATCGCGGTGCTTGTCGGGTAGTCACTGTCTCACACCGAGGATGTCAAGGGGGTCACACCGGACCCAAAAGGCTGTATTCAAGTAAGTGTAATTTAATTGTGCATTTTTAACTTGTTGCACCATTTGTACAATGACCGTTACATACGGCATTCGCAAACATTTTAATAACTGTGGTGATTACATTTCTCCTCATCAACTTTGACGACTTGCCGTTACTTTTGCCGCTGTAACCGTCGTTATGCCAGTTAGTGCGCATGCTTCCCACCTCATCCTTGAAGTCACGCTGATCATCTCGAGGACCCTCTGTGACGACACACCAGCACTGGCTGAGGGACACTGTTCGGTGCCCGAGCGCGCCGGGAGCCATCCGGCACAGCGCATTGTGCTTGCTGCCATCTTGTGTTTTGCAACAACACGGAAACGTGGGGGCTTGGATTCTCCCGTCTCTGCATTCCGGTTGCAGCGAAATGGCCCAGCCGTATGTGGTCATCTCTTGCATGGTCGTCAATGATACATGCAGGTTCTCCCCCAAGTGCTGTTAGTCCATGTTTCATGTGGAACGCTGGCACATCCGTGGAGCAGGAAAAAGGTACTTACACAGATGTGTGGTGAATTTCGTAAGTACATTTTGTGCCTGGTTTCCGAGCCCACTTCCGGCTCACTCAGTACTGCATCGGCATATTCTATGTTGGGTGCCAAACACAGGACCCTATATGCTCGTTGGACCACTTCTTTGAGCTGGCAGTGCACAAGGGTGACCACCGGATTCTTTTTTCACATTGGATTCTAGCTGCCAGTGCACGAGTGTGCTACAAGACATAGTCAGCTCCTGGCTATCTCTCCAAAGCTTGTTTGCTCACGAACGCTCGTGTGTGACACACGATTACGGTGACACGCCCACCCTAATCTTTAACAGTCAGAATACGTTATTGTTATTCCGTTTTTAAGCCTATTGTATGCTAGGCTGTGATTACAGCATATGTATCTATGTTTTAGTTTTTGGAACATTTCATGATGGAACTGTTTTGCTCCCCCGTTATCCTCCATGGGATTGTTTGGTGGGATTTGTTGGCACATCATATTACATTCCTGGACATTGAGTACATACCTTCATTGTTTCATTATTCATTTCGCATGTTTACACTTTACTCTTCCCTACATGAGGAACGGCAATGGGTATTAGCCCCATTTGCTCACATTACATTTTTCTCAATGGGTGTTTCTCCCATTTACACTGGTTCAAGTTGTGAATACCCTTACTTAGGGTACCTGGTTATGGGTCCAAGTCCCATCAACTCTAGCTACTCACCCCTATGCCAGGGGGTAGGTTATGGGTGTCAGTCCCATTAACATTATCTTCCCTCCCTTTTTAAGGGGCAGGTCATGGGTGTTAGTCCCATCTACATGTACTAGTGGTACATTATTACCCTTACACAGGGTGTGTCTTATGGGGTGTTAGCCCCATCTTTTCTAGTGGTTATCCTCACACGAGGGTTGTCCCTATGGGTGTCATTCCCATCTTTCATTATTCACGTCACTAACCTTTACATGAGGAATCCCTCGTTGGGGTATAGTTTATTTTGAGTCTATACTTAGACTTTTCAGTTCATTTTCTCGCTATGTTATGCTACTATTGTATTACTTTACCAATATGAAAATGGGGGAGGATGAGTGATACTTCTTGTATTTTCTTCTCATCTTCTCTGTTTTCTTGCTTGTTCAGTTCTCCTCGTGATGTCTTATCTTCTTTTCATCCTTGGAATCTGGACTATATTTGGTTGTTATTCTTCCTTTGTCCATAGTCTTTCCCTCATTGTAGTGTGTTTCTCTTTCTTCTATGTTTAGGAGGAGATCCTTCCTTCACTACTTCGTGTGTCTGGGTGTAAGTCAAGTGTTTAGTTGGTGTCGTGCTATGTCTTGCCTCCTTGCATGCCTGTCTGGCCAGTGGGTGTGTTTGGGGGTAGTCATTGGTGCTTTTACGTCAATCTGCTAACTTGTTGTTTCTAATGCCACCTATTGTATTCTATTCTGTTGAAATTTATAGAAGGGGAGGATGGGTTATATATACCTATCTGTGTATATTTATCTATTGATTCCCCTTCATTTACTTCCACCTATCTTTCCGCTCTCTCCTTTTGTTCACTTCATTGCATCTATTCAGCTGCATTTGTGTTCCTCTCATTTATTCCTTTTCTTGGTTCTCATTGTTATATCTTCTTTTGGGTTTTTAGCTGCATTTGTGTTCCACTCATTTATACTTGTTATATAAGAAAAGGGGATATTTAGTATCCTGTTCATGTTAATGTCCTGCCATTATCTCTCTACCTGCTCAGCCAGTGTGAATGTGCTGTGTGCTGCATGGAATGTTGGAGTGATGATGCGTATTGGAATGTTGGGTGCCTGTGAGGTGAAGTGTGACAGTTGGACCTTGGGCTGAGCAGCAGGCAGGCTGCTCCTGGTGGGGCTGCTTCACAGGAACATAACTGCCTGTAACTGAACTCAATAAATCTACTAAAACTACACCTTGCCTGTTGGACTTCATTACCACACATATGCAATAAACTTGTTTGTACTCCTATTGTTGAAGATGGGGTGATTAAATGATTTTAGCTACTTAAAAGATTTTTTACCGACATTATGGCAGAGTTAGCCAAGAGATCCCCTTTTCTCTAGCCTGCTGCTGGGTAGGTTCCCCTTCGGAGCCCCTTCAGACAACTTATTTAGTTGTGCACAATTTGAGGAGGATGATAGATGCCCGTTGAGATGAAAGATCTGTTTTTTGGACAACAGGGGTACCGGTCTGTGGGACGTCTGCAGCGGCCAGATAAGGTAGGAAAAAAGGGCAATCGTCGATTCCTTGTGTATTAATCCACAACTGTTACAAATGGAGATATGTATTTAGTTAATCCAGGCAGACCTTTATTTAGGAATCATCAGAGTGGAGAGAGAAAATTAAATGTGTTTTGTTGATCCTGGCAGACCTTTGTTTAGGAATCGTCAAAGAAATAGATGTGTATTTAATTAAACTTGGCAGACTGTTTTTTTCTCTTGTGGAAGTATTAGAGAAATAGGAATTATATAAGAAGTTTCAATTTGGAAAACGTCAGAGAAAGAGAGAAAAGTTTACATTTTGTATAAATATGTTTTGTGATTTTTTTTAACAAAATATTTATATATGTAATGTAGATTTGTGATTGTTATAGCATGTGTAATAGATCATGAGTTCTCTTGCATTATCAGAGGTACCAACTTTTTTTTAGTGTTAACTCCATTAGGACAGGAGCCTTTAAGAATAGTAAGAGTTGGATCTACTAGGATACCAGGTAGATTTATAGATCCATCTCATTTGAGTATAGGTGTGTCGTGTGAACCTCTTGTAAGTCTCCCTCAACTTGCTTATTTAGGGATAACTGAAGATGAGGCTAAACAAAAGGGAGTAGTCTGTCTTATAATCCACGAGTATTTTCCCCACGAACAGGAATAGTAAAAGTTTCTTGTAGATTAAAAGAAAAATTCTGAGGTCATGCCGTTCTTTTAGAAATCTTCCCCGGGGAGGCAGGGAGAGAAAGGGAATTCTTTAAGCCACATGATTTCCACATTTCCAGGAGACTCTGATAGTATAAAAAGACATTGTCAGGAATGGGCAGAAGGTACAAAGACTTCCCTGCTTCCATGGCCTCTAGATGGCTCTTTTTATAATAAAGTGATAGCCCATGTAATATCGTATATCTGAGGAGCATATAAAGGAGATAAAAGAACAAAAAGATAAGCGTCATTAGTAAGGGTGGGCTGAATTTGCGGAGTTGCGTTCCGCGAAATTCCGCGAAACTGCAAGAAATCTCCGCGAGCACGCGGAATTTCGCGTGCTCGCGGAGATTTTGCTGCGCCCGTTGAATCCTGCCCTGCATATTTATCCACGAAGATGCCACCGTTTTGTGCAATACCTCTACTCAACTGGAGTACTTTCTACTGGCTAATCAGTAAGTGCTACCTCGTTGGGTAAATGTATAGTGCCTTCCCTACACTACAGCTGCGTAAATGACCAGAAGAATTGTCCCCAGTGACCTGGGTGTCTGTAACTTTGCCACCGCGCCGAAAGCGCCGGGGTCCTTTGATTAAGCTGCCATCATAGTGGGGAAAGGGCGGGAAGACGTTGCATACCGCTAGTGTATGTGGGGCGGGGCCAAACGGGCGGGGCTTCTAGGCCAGTTCACATGCCTCTTGTTTAAAAAGGGTCAGAGCAGGATCTCAGCGGCAGACGAGGAGAAGGAACCTCCTGGTCACAGGAACTACACGAGGATTGCGCTCGAGAAAATCAAGGATGCAAAGACATCCATCAAGGATTGGAGCTAACTTTTCCGGCTGTACATGGGAAGAAGGCACATCTGCTTAACCACGCTCACGAATTCTACACGAGGATTGAGCTCGGAAAATCAAGGATGCAAAGACCTCCTTCGAGGATAACAGCTAACTTTTCACGTTGGAAATGGAGAGAAGGCACATCTGCTTAACCACGCTCACGAATTCTACACGAGGATTGCGCTCGAGAAAAGCAAGGATGCAAAGACCTCCATCGGGGATTACAGCTAACTTTTCACGTTGGAAATGGAGAGAAGGCACATCTGCTTAACCACGCTCACGAATTCTGCACACCTGCCCTGCATATTTATCCACGAAGATGCCACCGTTTTGTGCAATACCTCTACTCAACTGGAGTACTTTCTACTGGCTAATCAGTAAGTGCTACCTCGTTGGGTAAATGTATAGTGCCTTTCCTACACTACAGCTGCGTAAAGGTCCAGAAGAATTGACCCCAGTGACCTGTGTGTCTGTAACTTTGCCACCGCGCCGAAAGCGCCGGGGTCCTTTGATTAAGCTGTCCATCATTCTACACGGGGATTGCGCTCGAGAAAATCAAGGATGCAAAGACCTCCATCGGGGATTACAGCTAACTTTTCACGTTGGAAATGGAGAGAAGGCACACCTGCTTAACCACGCTCACGAATTCTACACGAGGATTGAGCTCGGAAAATCAAGGATGCAAAGACCTCTATCAAGGATTACAGCTAACTTTTCACGTTGGAAATGGAGAGAAGGCACACCTGCTTAACCACGCTCACGAATTCTGCACGAGGATTGCGCTCGGGAAAATCAAGGATGCAAAGACCTCCTTCGAGGATAACAGCTAACTTTTCACGTTGGAAATGGAGAGAAGGCACATCTGCTTAACCACGCTCACGAATTCTGCACGAGGATTGCGCTCGGGAAAATCAAGGATGCAAAGACCTCCATCGGGGATTACAGCTAACTTTTCACGTTGGAAATGGAGAGAAGGCACATCTGCTTAACAACGCTCACGAATTCTACACGAGGATTGCGCTCGAGAAAAGCAAGGATGCAAAGACCTCCATCGGGGATTACAGCTAACTTTTCACGTTGGAAATGGAGAGAAGGCACATCTGCTTAACCACGCTCACGAATTCTGCACACCTGCCCTGCATATTTATCAACTCGGGCACCTGCTTCAGTGCTTTCTTGCACCCGAATTCCGTTCCGCCGCGGATCGCGGAAGTTTCGACATTTCCGCGTTCCGCGCGGAACGCGGAAATGCCGAAATTTCGCAAGTTCCGCGAGCGGAACGGAATTTGCCGCCCACCCTTAGTCATTAGACATGTGGAAGATATTCAGTCAGGATTCCCTTGTAGAATCCACAGCACCACCCCGACATATTCTGAGATAGTTAAAGGGCCCTTATGCCATCAGGGTATGTATCCATCATAGTCAGTGAAAGATAAGGAATCCACTACCTCAATGGACTCATTGGACATTGATGTTCCAGCTGCAGGCTATAAAGACCCAACATTAATTGCCCTGACTGACATAAACAAAATTACACCAAAGGTTGATGACTTGTTAAACATGGGGGATGTTGATCTAGCTCAAACAATTAATAAAGATTCCTTTTAACCTGAAAAAGTATGTGAGGGAACAGTGTCCCTAACAGGAGACATTTCAGTAAAATTACAAGACAATAATGGGAAATTGATGGAACAAAAGTCAAAAGACATATTAGAATGGGCTAGTAAGAAACCTAAAAACTCAAGTGAAGGAAATGTATACTATACTAGCACCCCACAGGTGAAGTTTGACTTAGGGGCACAATCAAAGATATATCAGGAAGCAGATAAGGGTTATCGTGACATGACCACCAGTGTAAAGGGAATACAGAACACATTTGAGAGACTAAGCCATATTGCTGATGACTGTTCAAATATATGTAAATCTATATTCTATAAGACAGATGAAAAGCCAGTTGTAAAGGATATAGGATATGATGTAGAAATCAAGAATTTGACAGGAGAAGATTAGAAAGATGAGGAAGAGATAAACTCAGTGGGGAGTGAAATTAGAAGGGTTCTTGACCGTGAACGCATGGAAATGTGGCAAGAGGCTGAGGACAGAAATGCTGAAATAAATAGAAGATTAGAGGAACAAAGTGCCTTTAGAGAACAAACAAGAGGAGAGCAGGTGTTTCCCAGTAGTATAACTAGTTATGGGCGTCCATTTCAAGCAGAGGGTATGATAGAGTTAGGACAAAGTTCCCCTCCGGCTGGAGCAAGATCCCTTCATGTACAAAATATGCAGGGAATGACAAGTTTTAGACAGAGAAAAGAAAGGAAAGGAAATAGTGACTTGACACCCAATGAAACAGTAGCGAAGGGAGAAAACTGTTGGTATAATGTTGTCCCATTTACTAATAGCCTTGCGGGGTGGGGTGGACAGAAGGTATGGTACTGCAGATGAAAGTGTGGCCAAGAGCAGGATCCTTTGACCCTGAATTGATAAATATGGCTGATTTATGTATTTTTCAAGGTTATGGGGACCCAGAGTGGGATTATGATTCCATGCAACAATGTCTGTGTGTGTGGAAGAAATATGCTGCAAGGTCTGAGACACCTTATGAGGGACATGGTGGCAGGAATACCACTGTAATGCAGATGCCACTGGTGTATAAGACACAGGGAGCACAGCCTGTCTATGTTCCATGGCAACACATGGATAAAGAAAATCTTTAAAAAGGCCTGCCTCCATTACATTAAGGAGCAGGGAAATGGATAAAAACATTTGAAAATGCAACAGCTGGATACCTTTAGCTCTTGCAGATGTAAAGAGCCTGTTGAGCTCCATAGTAGGGGATGAGGTGGACAGTATAATGAGAAGTGCAGGGATATAAGGAGTAACTATTACTAAAGGAAAACATGATGGGATCAGCTTTTGGAGTAGTGCGCTCTAGGGTGTGGACTGAATTAAGGAATAGGTACCCAGACTGACCAGACATTGGGGCATTGATGACACAAACTATGTCTCCAGGACAGTCCTGTGCAGACTACATAACAAGGATGAAGAAAAAGTGGGAAGCAGATGTAGGACCTGTAGACATGGGAGGTAGTTGTAGATTATTCTACGTTTTAAAACAGGGGCTACCAGGAGAAATATAAGACCATTTAGATCAGGTCGTGGCCTTAGATGTAAAACGCTGGGCAGAAATACAAGCACATATTATACATTTTTGTAGAAATAAAGAAGAAAAGGAGAGGAAAAATAAAGAGCAAAGTGACAGAGCCCAAGCCAAACTGGTGACCAAAAAATACAGAAAAATGAGAAAGAAAAGACAGGAAAAGAAATGACTGTGCAGGTTCCTGTTGCAAACTGGGAGCAAGGAAGGGGTCAAAGGAAGGGGAGACAGATGCAAGGAAGAAGACATTTTAAATGCCATTACTGCAGTAACATTGGACATTTTATTGCTGAATGCCGCTTTAAGAAGAGTGATGAAGCGCATGGAGTGATAGGAAAAGGGAGAAGAAGGGGACAACAAAATGTGACACGTCAGGGCGAGCGCCCCAGTATGGTCCTTATCAGTTTGCCCCCTACCCTCAACAACAAACAACTCCACTACCACAGTTTTATATGCCACAACAGCAATTTGCTAATGTACCTGTTCAAGCGACACCAGCACCTGTAATACAGACAGGAGGTTAGCCTCAGGTGCAGACTACTGCAGTGGTGAGCACAGGGAGTCAAGGACAAGGGGGAGTGGTTGTTCAAGGTGGAAACCCTTTATATCATACAGCATGATGGGACGCACCAGGGAATCCCAATTGTTCTGTGGTAGCTAGGACTCTAAACCCAGAGGAAGAACCAATGATAGAAATGATTATAATGGGAAGGAGGTATGCTTTCTTGGCTGATACAGTGGCAACACAATCTTGCCTCTCAGAAGGAAATGTTTCATTGTCCTCTGCCACCATGGATATGCTGGGATTCTGTGGTGAAGTACAGCGCCTTCCATACACAACACCTGTGCCCATAGAGGTGGCAGGAGTGAGAACGCAGGAGCGTCTTCTTTATTCTCCAAATTCACCAGCAAATTTATTAGGAAGGGATATCATGCCTAAATTAAACATGATAATAAGGTTTTCCTCTGATGGGTCCATGACATGTGAAATAACAGGTCAAGCGAAATGTGGGATACATCTGCTAAGAATACCAGCGAAAGATTTGGTTGGAAGGGCAGAGCCAGTGCATTATAAATTTCTAGCAGATGCAGTACTTCAGGTTCTGAAAACTGAGGAAATACTTTTAGGGAGATGGATGGAATTGCCACCTAGACTAATTTTCAGGAGGCACGTTGGTGGTGATGAACTGGGACAGGTGAATACCCTTTACCTTGAGTGCATGGAAATAACCAGTAGGTGGGGCGCCCTGGTGGCATCAGATAATGGTGGAGGAATTTGGAAGGTCTTGATTTTTCTTCTGCCTGGTCTGAGACCACGGGACATTTCTGACTCAGAACTCTTTTCAGACGATCCCACCAGGACTGAGATAGTTTATACACACACTGCATCCTTGTTAGTGCGTGTTTATCATGCACAGACCACGTTACCAGTTGTGCCATTTCCCTCCCATGATATTGAAGTGCTTGCAGCAGTCCCGCCTTGTTTCTGGACATCAGCTCCAGACGAGGTAGGACTGATACTATCTGCAGAACCATTTAAGATAAAGTTGAAGCCAGGTGCGCAATTGTCCCGTGTAAAACAGTATTCACTGTCCAAAGAAGCAAAAGAAGGTATTAGAGGGACAATACAAAGACTGAAGGATCAGGGAGTCCTGTATTTCTGTCCATCACTTTGTAACACCACAATTTATCCTGTAAAAAAGCTAAAGGTACTACTTGGAGGATGGTTCAGGATTTTCGCCCCCTTAATGATATAGTATTAGCAGAATACCCCATAGTGCCAGACCCATCTGTGATATTAACTAATATACCAAGTGACAGCAAATTGTTTTCTGTGGTGGATCTAAAGAATGCTTTTTTACCATACCTTTACATCCTGACAGTCACTATTTGACAGCCTTCAGTTTTGATGGTGAACAAATCATGTACTCTAGACTCCCACAAGGCTATTGTGAGTCTCCATCTGTGTTTAATAGAGTATTGAGAGATGATTTGTTAAATTTCCAGTCAGACAGTGCAGTCTTGCAATATGTAGACAATTTATTAATATGTAGTAAAACAGAATCTGAATGTGTTTTGGACACTGTCAATCTCTTAACGCTACTTGCTACTAAGGGATACAAATTGGACAGGAAAAAATTACAGTTTGTGCAACAGGAAGTGCTGTATTTGGGCCAAGTGTTGTCTGCAGAAGGCAAAAAGATAGCATATTCTAGAATACAAACTATACGTGATCAGCCTCAGCCCAAGACAGTAAAAGACATGCAAACATTTCTAGGCCTTTGTAATTTTGTACGTCAGTGGGTATTTGAATACGCTACTATCATACAACCACTATTATATGCAATGAAGCAAGCTAAAACCGACAACACAGACATACAGTGGACTGATGATAGTGTAAGTGCATTTCAGACATTAAAAGAAGCAATTGCTTCAGCCTGAGTGCTAGCAAATCCAGACTATACAAAGAGATTTTTTTCTGTTTTCCGCTGCCACAGAGGATTCCATGATATCAGTCCTTACTCAAAAATACCTGACGGGTCACAACCCCATCGCCTTTTTTAGTTGACTATTAGATCCAGTAATGAAAGGTCACTTTCCTTGTGAGCGAGCTCTTTCCGCAGCAGCTTTTGCTGTGGAAAAGAGTAGTACTATTATGGCAGGATGCCCAGTAACACTTATGTTGAGCACTCTCCATTTGATGTGCGGCAGAAAAGTAAAAGTACACTGACCACTCAAAGAGCGACAGGTTATTATGTAATACTGTCAAACCCTTCTATCTGGATTGAGCGAGTATACTCAGTCAATCCTGCAACTTTTTTAGTGCACCCACTAGAGCCCACTGATCATCACTGTGGTGTAACATTAGAGGTGGACGATCACCTGGCACATGAGGACCCCTTGTCTGATGGCGGACAATTGTTTATTGATGGTTCCTCATGGATAGACCAGGAGACAGGCAAAAGTCATTCAGGTGCAGCTGTTGTTGAGGCTATTGGTACACCTACTGATTATACCTTACACACATTGCCATCCCAAGACTAAGCCCAAGTGGCTGAATTAGAAGCATTGATAACAGCCTTACAGGCTTGTCAGGGTCAGCCAGTAACAATATACACTGATTCAGCAAAACAAGCTTCCACAGTTCACTCAGGGCTGAAGAGATGGGAATGACGAGGAGTTCTCAAATCTTATGGGACACCAGTAGCGCACCCACATCTCTTAGCTAACTTGTTTGCTGCATTGCAAATACCATGTCAAGTAGCAGTGGTTAAGTGCCAGGCACATACAAAAGGAACAGATTTGGTGTATAAGGGAAATGAAGCTGCTGATACAGCAGCGATGGAAGCTAGTTTATATGCAATGAAAACATGCAGTATGCACACTTTAGATGCAGATGATGATGTTGAGATAAAACACTATGAGAATATTTCTACAGAGGCATTATTAGACATTCAAAATGCAGCACCACAACATGAGAAAGATCTCTGGAAATCAAGGGGGGGGAGTGACTGGATTTCCAGATCTTCTTTATAGATCAGCAACTTCAGGTAAAGTTATAATGCCCCAGTCCCTACTTATAACACCCCTTCGACAACTTCATTTACAAACACACAATTCTAAACGAGTAATGATGGATGAATTAAATAAAAGCTGGTTTATCCCTAATCTAGGACCATTAGTTGATGTATTCCTAGCTTCATGTCATGTGTGTTATCAGTACTCTAATAAGAGATCACCAAAAATGCCTTCATCCTCCATTCCAAGACCAAAAGGTCCTTTCATAGAGTTACACATAGACTTTGTAGATATGATACCAAAATGTAATGGACATAGGTCCTTGTTAGTAGTGGTGTGTCCATTTTCACGATGGATTGAGGCGGGACCCTGCTTCAGGTGTGATGCTGACCAGGCAGCCAAATTCCTGGTGATAGAGGTCATACCGAGGTGGGGGATTCCAGTGGCAATATGCAGCGATAATGGCAAACTCTTTGCTAACACAGTATTTCAGCAAATTACTAAACTATTAGGAGTGGAACACCAGTTTACCTCAGTTTACCACCCAGGTAGTAATTGAATAGTTGAGAGGATGAATGGCTTATTGAAAAGCAAAGTGTCAAAAATTTGTGAGACACTGAAAAAGAATTGGCTTTTGCCTTCCCCTTGCTCTGTATGCATTGAGAAATGCCTCTTCAAAGGATCATCATTTGACCCCTCACCAAGTAGTAACAAGGAGGCATTCTAATTTTTCCTTTAAACAAAATCAAACGATTCGTTCTGATACTAAATCAGCATCAGAAAGTGTTTGGCAAGAAATGAATGCATACATGTCTGACTTAACAAAAGCTGTACAGGTTTATTCTAAACAGGTTCAGCTGCAACAGGCCGACAGTACTGTACCACCCCTGCCTTTGTCTACAGCCATAAGCATCGGTTCCTGGGTCTTCGTGCACAACTTTGTGAGGACATGGAAAGACTCCAAGTTTCTAGGCCCCTACCAAGTAACAAAGAGCACGCCAACAGCAGTAAAAGTGGAGGGGATGCGGAACTGGGTGCACGTAACAGACCTTATTCCATTTTTGGCCTCACTCCCACAGAGAGGGGAGGAGGCAACGGTCCAAGAATAAATGACACAATGAAGAGACAGTTCAATTATATTTTTCGTATTATAATAATGAGTTCAGTGATTGTGAATATTACTCTGATAATTTGCTATTGTATTATGTGTTATGAAGTTGAAAAAGGTAAGAAATATTACACTTTCTTAGAGGTGTTTCCAATTAAACAGATATACATCTGATGAAGTGA